>CAUYUJ010018722.1:0-196923 GCA_963575745.1 Prorocentrum cordatum
GAGAAGGTGATCGCAGACAAGTTGGCCAGGGGCTGGTGGAATTGGCACCCAGAGTTTCCAGGTCAAAGATGGCATTGGAAATCTCCTCATCCATCTTCCTCCTCCTCCTCCTCCTCTTCCTGATCCTCCTGACCTTCCCTGATCCTGATCCCCCTGATCCCCCTGATCCTCCTGATCTTCTCCTTGCTCCTGATCCTCCAGATCTTCCGTGACCCTCCTCATCACCCTGATCCTCCTGATTCGTTTGATCCTCTTGATCCTGCCTCCAAGTCCTATCCATCCTGATCCTCTTCGACCCTCCCTCTTCTCCTCCTCCTCCTCGTCCTCCTTCCTCTCCTTCCTCCGACCTACTCTTTATCCTCCTCCTCCTCCTCCTCCTCCCTCCTGCAGGTGACGAGGGCATGCGCCTCGTGTGAGTGTGGCTGGAGCAGGACTTGGAAGTTAGTGACATCGACCATCGCGAGCTGGCCATGGCATTGAATGCGGAGTTCGACCCTAAGAGCGCTGCAGCCTTGTTTCCGGTGTTCAACGCTGAGCAGGTTAAAGTCAAAGGCCTCTCGGAAGGTGCAGTTGGAGCGGCTATCAAGGACTCGGAAATTCCAAGTGGCCCGTTCGACCAGCCGGCTGCGCCCCATCCTGCCGGCGCTGACGGAAGTGGCAGCGGCGCCGACGACGCGGGCGGCAAGGGCAGCAAAGGCAACAAGGGCAAAGGCAAGGGCAAGAAAGGCAAGAAAGGCAAGGACCCCAAAGGCAAGGGCAAGAAAGGTAAGGATCCAGCGCAAGAGAGGCCACTGAGTCCGACCGACATCGCGAAGAAGTTCCTAACAAGCCTGACCAAATCCAAAGACGCAGCAGGGAATCTCAAGATGAAGATGCACGGCCGCAAGTTCCCAGAGGAGACCTTGACCAACTTAACCAAGATGGTAGATGACCTGACAACAAGCTCGCTGGAGATCCAAGAACTCATCGCCAATGACTGTGACGACCCGGATGCATACGCCGCGAAGATGAACGCTGCTGAGAAGATCAAGGCGGACCACCAACTGATGTACGACATGGCCAAGGGGTCCTACGACGCGCTCATCCGGGCCCAGAACAAGGCGAAGGCGCCCAACAAGGACCATGAAGAGGATGAGGACGAGGAGGACGAGCTCGAGGATGGACACATTGAGACAACTGCCGGCGGTGCCTAGGGCCGCGCTCACGGTTTGAGCTGGCTGATGCCAGCAGGGTGGTCATCACAGCGATGAGTAACATGTGCTGTGCGACCCTGCAATGGGGGGTAGCAGTTTGCGAGAAAACAACTCCTGTTTGCATTTCTCGCACTCCAGATCTCGTAATAAAAGGGAGGGGGTCTGGACCCTCCAAGACAAGCCATTTCAGACCTCCCCCGTGGGAGAACCCTCCAAAACATCGCCCCCAGACCCCCCAGGCCCTCGAAGATAGCTTGGAAGAGACCCCCCCCCGAAATGAGACCCCCTCCCTTTTATTACGAAATCTGGAGTAACATTCCTCATCGTATTCCATGCGTCTCCTCGAGTTTCCATCCGATCACCTTCTACACTCCTTCCCCTATGGGTGCGCATCCTCGCGAACCTCAATCCTATTTCCTGCCCCAAGAAGGCCCGTGACATTCAAGCTGGGAAGGGGCCTCAAGCTCAAAATACAACTACTCAAGCTACTGCTACCTCAAGCAACCTCATAGCCTGCGACTGCTACCTCCTAGCCCGCGCTGTGAGCGCCGACCGCGGATAGAGCTTCCAGGGGTCTTGGGGTAGCTTGAGGTAGCAGTGGCAGGCTATGCCAGCATGCAGTAGCCTGAATAGTTGTATTTTGAGCAGTGGATATGCGGTAGCTTGAGGTAGCAGTCGCAGACTATGAGGTAGCAGTAGCTCGAGGTAGCAGTAGCAGTACCATAGGTAGGACACCACAGAGTATGGCACCAGCTAGCGCAAGACACCTAGGGGCATCATGCGCTTCCTAGCAACAGGGCACCATCTGGATAAACAAGACACCACCTATAGGGCGCAACTCCAAGGTACCAGCGCTCGAGCGGCCGACTACCCACGAGGCCCGAATGCAAGGAAGCTGCTCTCGATGCAAAGCTCATCCTTCCTCGCCCCATCCCCTCTTACTCTGTCGCCTCCTCTCCCCCCTTCCTCTCCCGCCCCGGCCTAACTCCCCCCCTCCCTCCTCCTTCCCTGGCCTACCTCCCCCTCCGCGTCCCCTCGCGCCCTTGCCACGCCACTGCCCGGCCCGCAGGAGACGGATCCAACACCTGCCGGAATGCTCGAAACAGGACGCTGCCGCGCCCTCTCTCTCTCTCTCTCTCTGGGCCGTTCCTTGGGCCAACGTCGAGGCTCCGGAGCATGCTTCAGGTCGAGATTTGTTTTGACAGAAAAACTGCTGGACCTGCCCTGGCCTGGCGGCGCAGTCGATCAGGCGGCCTCCCCCTGCCATCCTCCTCTTCCTCCTCCTCCTCCTCCTGCTCCTGTTCCTTCCTGTTCTTCCCTCCTCCCTTCTCCATTTTCCTCCCTCCCCCTCTCCCTCTCCATATCTCTCTCTCCCTCTCTCTCTGCTGCCCTGAAAGGAGCGAGAAAGATGTGGGGGAGGGTGGATTCGGGAGAAGGGGGTGGGGAAAGAGGAGGATGGCAACCTTGTCAGCCCGAGGACACTGAGAAGAACTCGGCGACCATGGGAAGATCTACCACGATCGCCGTTTGCTGAAGAATTACTGCGTGCACTGACTTCAGGAGTGTCTCATGTTGCACCACAGTGCAGGCTCGCAAGGGCCATAGTTGATGAAGGGAATGCAACTCCTGCAGTACAGGCAATAGCATCTTTAGGCTGCCATGGACGCTGCCCACAAAATGAAGAGCGTGATTTACACAGGTGGCTTCAATCGGCATATGGAATGAACCTGAAACCATACTTCTTGCAGATTGTACTGGCGACCAAAAAAAAGTTGAAGCTCAAAAAGGTCAACATCCCAGTCCTCCCTTTGCACGAAGTGTTTGGGCAGCTCCACGACGCTGGGAAAGAGCGATTTGAAAGGAGCGTTCTTGGGGAACGATGGCCATCTAATCTTGCAGATTTTTGGGCGGGTGTGCAAAATGAGCCCTGGGCTGTGGAACACCGCAAGCATTTGGAAACGCATGCAGCTTCTACAGTTGTGCCTTATGTGTTATACTCTGATGGTGCTGCTTCCTCAAAGCTTACAGAGATGCAAATATGGTCGCTCGCGTCCCTGGTGACAAAAGGAGACTCATATGATACGAAATTCTTGGTGGCACTTTGCCCCATCAGTATGTTTCCGTCAGCCAAGCTTCGCTCTAGGATACACGCTCTGATCGCTAGGTTTTGCGCATGGTGTGGGGAGCAACTTCGCAAAGGGAAGTATCCAACTAGAGGATTTTACGGAGAAGAGTTGCCATCTTGTTCTTGGAGGGCGAAAGTTGCTGGAACAGATATTGCTGGTGGGCATACGTTCCTCTATGCTGGCTTCAAAGCTGACCTGAAATGTCGATACGAAGCCAATGGTTTCAAAAATAAATACGGACGAACCTACATGTGTGACCTATGTGCAGCCACAACGCCATTCAAGAAGGCGCCGCAAGCTTTACATTTTGGGGATTGTTGCCGATCGGCCAATTGGAGGAAATGTGTAATAACACACGAAATGTATATGGATGCGGAAGTTCCAGAGACAGTGAGCCCCTGGTCAAATATCTACGGCTGGCGGCTGGAGACCGTGCACCACGACTTGATGCATATATTACATCTTGGCGTGCTCCTGACTTTGGTAGGCTCAGTGATGGCTGAAATGGTGGACAAACGTTGGATACCGTATGTCGATCATGGCCCAGACATTGCATTAAAACAACTGTACATTGATTACAAGAACTGGTGCAAAGACAGAAAGATCTCGTACACCCCCGCTGTGTTTTCAATGAATTTAATTGGCAGAGGCACGTCTTCCAGAAAAAAATACCCAGAACTCAGTTCTTCGGTGAAGGCGGCGAACATGGTCATACTCACATCGTTTTTATCGGCCAGGCTGGCACTGATCTGTGACGACAGCCGGCACACGGGGTTAGCAATGAGTTTCTGTCGGGTGGCAGCCCCTGCTTTTTTCCAGTCCCTGGTGAAACAGATAAGTTTTTCTCCTCGGGGTGTCAGTGCCGTGGCCCCGGTGCTTTCGTCGAGCTCCATCGGCTGACGCCCAGGCTATATAGGTGCAGTTGTCCACATGAGATACGGATGGGAGGAGGAATAAGAGGAGGAGGGGTAAGATGAGGACGACAAAGACGAGGAGGGGAAGGGCCCGCAGGATGAGGAGGAGGAGAGGAGGATCAGGAGGGACAAGGTGATGAGGAAAAGGAGGATGAGAGGACGATGAGAGGAGGATGAGAAGGGAGAGAGGATCGGGGAGAGAAGGAGGAGGCTGAGGAGAAATAACAAGATGAGCAACCCCCAGTTACATGCGAACACTTTCAACGTGTCTGTGGGCTATGTGCAGTTACTTTGATGTGCTCCACCAAGAGGGACTTGTGATGAGTGAGAACGCTCGGCAAGAGGCATATGAACATGGGTGTTTGTTCTTGAACTGCTACCAATACGTTGCTGGTGAGAATCTGCGATTGTCGAAATGCCTGTACAAGATCAAACCCAAATTGCATTATTTTTGTCATGTTGTAGATTGCCACCTTATGTCTGCCATCAATCCGAGATGGCTTCACAATTTCCAGGATGAGGATTTCAATGGACGGATCGCCAGGTTGTGCGGGCGCGTGCACGTTGCAAATGTGATGATCAGGTGCTTCCAGAGGTACTTGTTATTCTTAGGCATGCGTTTTGAAGCAATGCGGAGAGCGCAAGATGCGCTGTCATAAAGCATTGCTGCGTACTGTTTTGAGCAAGGGGTAATGCTCAAGTCCATTTGAAAAGATATGGAATTGGGCAATGTGAGGTGGAAGGTGACTTGCGGTGGTCTGCAGGGGCCTGCCCTGTGCATCGTCGCCACGCCTGCGCGGATCGAAAAACACGGAACGAGAAGGAGGGGGGAGGAGGAGGAGGGGAGAGGTGGCGGGAGAGATCTGCCCAACAACGTGTTTCCCTTCTCCCCTCACTTTGCCAATCCTCCTGTAGTCTTCAATCCTCTCACCCCCATCCTCTCTGATCCTTCCCTCCACAACCCCGTCTTCCTCGCCCCGTGAGCCACGAGGAAACTCCCGCCTTCGTTTCGCCGCGCCACGGGCGCCCCCCCCTCCCCCGGGAGTCGGCTGGCGCCGCCGCGGCCCCTTGGAGGGGGTCAAGATTGCCTGGATCAAAAGGAAAGGCGACCTGCAGACAAAAGAAAAAACATGGGCCGAGGAGGAAGAGGAAGAGGAGGAAGAGGTGTTCTCCCCAGACAAAGAGCAGGTTGAAATCCAGGCGGGGCCAACGACGGGGAGGGCGATCAGTCGTCGTCGTCGTCGTCGTCGTTGTCGTCGTCGTCATCAGAGTCGTAACTCGAACCCCCAATCCAAAGTCGCCCTCTCCGTCGTGAGCCCGATGTTTGGCGCGTCCTGCCCCATAGGAGTACCCGTCAGACTCCGACGTTCTAGAACGAGAAGAGATAAAGCGGAACCGCCGCGAGGAGGCCCAGGGGGGGAATGAATGGTTCCTGTGCCCCACTTGTCTTTGGTTGTCGGGGAGCCCCCCTCGTCGCCGCGGCTGAAGGCAACTCGCAAGGAAAACTTGGCAGTTCTGGACCTCGCACCGCCCATGCCCCCAGGCAGAGAACACGCGGTGGTATTGTGCTGATCTCGAGCGGGAAAAGCAAGAAGCGGAGCGCGCAGCTCTGCCCGCCCAGGGGGCCACCTGCCCTGCTAATGCCGCGTCGTCGTCCTCCTCGTCCTCGTCATCGTCATCGTCGTCGCCGTTGTCGGCGTCGTCGTCGTCCTCGTCCTCGTCATCGTCCTCGTCGTCGTCGTCGTCGGCGTCGTCGTCGCCGTCTCCTGGGGAGGTCGGGGCTGGCGGGGCAGTTAGCCCCCTAGGCCAGAGGCCCAGCTCTAGCTCTGGCGTTATCAGCTCTGTTTCACCGCGGACGCCGCGGCCCAAGGCCCCGGCCCCCCTCGCCCAGACCGTCGCGTTTTTTAACCTCGGGTGGGATTTACCCCGCTTGCCCGACTGCGTGCTGGACATGTTTGTCCGCTGCCGCCCCCGCGGTTGCCTGTGCGAGCGGCGCAAGATCCGCCGCCTTGAAAAACAATTACATAATATTATTATATTATCCTAGAGCGGTTGTTTGCGCAGGCAATTATTAATAAGATCCGCCGACTGCGAACGGCAATTGTGCACTATTGCGATGATACTCTAATGGCGCCTGCCGGCATGCCCCGACGACACCGTTGCTCGTGGCCCGCGGCCCACCGTGGCAACAACGGCCCCCATGGTGGCCACCCCGTCGCAGACCACGCTAAAACAAGATGGGCTTCAATGTGATATCGTATGTGATGGATGCACAATTTCACAATGTGCAGCTCTAGATAAAGAACAAATGACGTGATAAAGATGAGCATGCCATGCTTGCGATGCGCGGGGTCGAAGATCTAACGCGCGCCGACTGCTGAAAAAAGAAAACCGTGTATGTATAACATATGTAATACAGGTGTATGTATGCGATGACCTGTTATGTAATATATAAATGTGTGTATGTGATAACCTGCTATGTTATGACCTGACTAGATGCATCGATGTACGCTTGAACGCTGACCAAAACAAAAGGGGGAGAAGGAACAATAACCGGGGGGGTCCGGACACGCGCGGGGGGGCCCCGCGAAGGCTGCGGATTTCGCCAATGCCGTCGACGCACAATTGGTTTGTTTTGCGCCGCCTTTTTGACGCGTACATGTCCAAAGAGGACATGAGAGCGCTACAACAAAAAGTGGCGCTTGGCACTGGCGCTCCGACGACATGAACAAATCGAGCGGGAACTTGGGGCGCGCCGGGCCTTTGCCAAACTTGCTGTTTTTATGTACGCGCGTATAGTATGCATGTGTAACTTGTATATATATATAGAGAGAGAGAGAGAAAAAGAAAAACGCGGGGGCCCGGCGCGGCCATTTTCCAGCGCCACGTTCTGTTAACAGCAGCGGGCCCGGCCGATATTTTGATGATGAACGGCTATGGCTTTGAAATTGTGCGCTCGCATTCGCGCTCGGAGGAAATCGCGAACACCGCGAATATCGCGGACGCGCCGCAAGATATATGCGTATGTCTTTTTTTTTTTTTTACTTATATATATACATATATATATATATGTATATATATATATATATACATATACATATACCTATACATATACATAAATATACATATATATACGTATATGTATGGATATATATATATGTGTATGTGCTGTGGGCTTCTTTGTGCACGCCCATGCACGCCAATGCTCCGGGGCGCCATGTCGGAACATGCATCATGCGCGGACTTCGCGGATATCGCGTTCGAGCGTAAATCAACTGCGCTCGCTTCATGTATGCGGTTTCTCCCGCATACGAAGACTGCCATCCTGCGTTAAAGAAAACAAAATGCGCACGCGCGCGCGTTGCGCGAGGCACGGATATAAGCAAACACGCACACACAACATATAAAGATATGGCGCGGGGCAAACGCGCTCGGCCCCCCCCAGAGAAATTGGCAAATGAGCTCGGGTACTCCCGCTCGCGGGGGTCGCGGATCGGATTTTGAATGAGCGCAGACTACGCGTATATCGCGTTCGAGCGCAAATTTCTGCAGATGGCCCGCCCTGCGAGGCCACGAGGAAAACCTGGACACGGCGAGGGCCGAGTCTAGGGGCGCTTGCGCTGCGACAAGAAAAAAAACAGAACCCATGTCTACGAACAAAAAGAAATAACGGAGTCGGCACGCCGTCTCCGATCCCCCTCTCACACCCCAGGGAGCAAGGCCGCCCCGCGAGGGCGGGGAGGGCCGCACCCTCATGTTTCACCGTGTTTCACCATGGCAACATCTGAGTTGCTGTGTTCCCGCCCTTCGGTCTCGAGGTTGGCCACAGGGCAATGTTGCGTGCGAGAGTGCGGCCGCGCTGGGGCGCCCATGCGGAAACGAAAAGGCGAGAAGCCAACAATCATCAGTTTCCTTTCTAGGTGTTTGAATGAGTTTGGTTTCTTGGAGGCCTCCTTGGGCTATCTGGCATCATGGAGCCGTCTTGGTGGCCCCTCACCGAAGGGGAAGAAGGAGGTTGGAAGATGAAATGCCCTAAACCACCCACGCCCAGAGGGCGGGTGGGATTAGAAGGACGCGGCCCATCGGGGCGCATTTCGTTCCAGGTTTTCAACGAAGCCTGCGGCTGGGCAGCGCGGGCCTGGGAGTTACTACACGTGTTGCTTGTGTGCGATCGAGAAAAGTAGCTTGATCCCCCAGGGAATGTGGCAGCAACCATGTATTCCAGTGCGGGGCATATGTAGGAATATGAATAAAAATCTGCGCCTGCGGCGGGTGTCCTGCAGCAGGAGCAGGCGCGCGAACAACTGCATGGGCCATCTGCGAATCGAGTGTACTATGTGTATATATGTGTGTATGTATGTGTGTAAGTATGTATGTATGTATGTATGTATGTATGTATGTATGTATGTATGTATGTGTGTGTATGTATGTATGTATGTATGTATGTATGTATATAAGAATAGAGAAGGAATCTCGGAGGGGCGCTCTCATCCGTCCCCATGCCCACATCCATGGCGGCCCCTGCAAAACGGCGAGCGCCTCGGCGCCTGGCCGCCTTCGCCGAATTAGGACCATTGCAGGCGCGATCAAACCGTGAGCGCATGAGTTTAGCCCGAGGAGTATGAGGACGTGCCCGAGGACTCGGGCCGACTCGGGGACTCGTGCGCACGTGATAACTAATATGCGCGGTTTCCTGGGCATGCGCCTTTTCCGCACACGTGGAGCCACCCGGTGGTGAAGACGAGGGGGAGAGGAGGATGAGGCACGAGGGGGAAGACAGCGATGACGATGACGATGATGATGATGATGATGATGATGATGCTGCTGCTGCTGATGATGGTTTTTGATGATGATGATGACGAGGAGGAGGAGGAGGAGGAGGAGGAGGAGGGGAGAGGCGCGGAGCTGGATTGCATAAGTTTGCAGTTTGCATGGACGGTTGCCCATGGATGTTGCCCTTCCCTTCTGCCCCCTCTGGACCTTCGGGTCCAGCTTGGGGTCCTAGGGTTTGGCAATATCCCGCCGCGGCGCGTCAGTGCTTGCTCGCTCGGCGTCGAGACGCCAATTTTGCTCCGTCGGGCCACGTTGATGCGTAGAGGATTTGGAGGGGGACACATTCGAAAGCTCGGTTTTGGATTCGTACCTCACCTCAGAGCCTCAGACCTCAGACCTCAGCAGTTTTAGAGATCAGAGCTGGGGCACTGGGGCCCCCAGCTGGGGCTGGGCCTGAACGACATAGCTGCGCCGATCGCCGATCCCACCGCCATGGCCACCTCTGGGGAGACGGACGAGTTCCGGCTAGAGTTGGACACGGAGGTGCAGCCACCTCCAGAGCCACAGCATGTTCCTGAAGAAACCCCAGAGACATCGCAGAAGATGTGCATTTGTTGCGACAAGCCCCGCAAGAACAGCAAGACGAGGTTCTGCACGGCCCACTGCAACACCGAACGCTCGATGCATAACAGCTGCACGACCGATGACGAGAGGAGAGCACACAAAGAGACCATGAAGGACGACGTCGCAGCCGCTTTAAAAATCAAGGAGTACGAGCGGAAGAACCCGAAGAGCAAGCCTGGCAAGAAGCGTGGAACGTTCGACCACATCGGGTTTCAGCAGCGTTGGAAAGCCAGACACTTCTCAAACGACTTCGTGAGGGTCCAGCGCATGGACTTCATCGAGTACCCCGTCAGAGAACGACGACGAGCAGGAGAGAGGATGGAGGATGAAGGAAGAGGCCCCTGGAATTTGAATATTGGAAGCCCGAGTCCTGAGGTCCGAGGTCCGAGGTCCATCAGTCCAGGATCCAGGAGTCCAGGAGTCCAGGGCACGACCGCCCTGAGGTCCCCGTGGGCCTGGAGCCTTGAGATTTCGTGACTCTGCTCTGATCAGGTACGCGACTCACTCCAACAGAACGAGAAACTGGGACGTGACCAGATCCGAGAAAGAGTGGGATAAGTTGGCCGCTCGTAAAACCAAGGACAACTCAGACATGCTCGGCGAGGAAGAAGGCTACGAGTTGCGCCTCGACATCAAGATCGGAGAGTTCAAGGACGTCGGCAGTGGCCTCGAGGAGGAGAAGGAGCTTTCTTTGCACGCGAAGCGCCAGAAGAGTGCGTCGGACGAGTCGTTCGAGAAGATGAAGATCGAGCTTCAGAAGGGTCTTGGAAGCATCTCCGACAAGGGCGGCTTCCACGCGTCCGCAGCCAAAGCCGTGAACTTGCAAGACAGGGTGGATAGATTCACGGGGTCCGTTGGCGACACACCTTGTTATGATTTGCTTGGCCAAGCCTTGTCAGCGGCGGCGCCTCCGCCATCGACGCCCACTGGGGCCGCTTCGTCAGCGGCAACGCCACTGAAGGAACCAGCCGGCTTTGCGAGCAGTGCAGGTACGCCAACTCAGTTGCCGCTCGACTCTGGTAAGAAAGGGGATCCGCTGAGTACGCGAGCCAAGAAGCATAACCAGTGCACCCGGGAGCTCGTCGCCAAGAGAGACGCTCTGCATAATGCATCCGCCCAGGCGATCGACAGCCTCAAGTGCGGCGGAGTTGATGGCACCTTGGATGCAGAGTTCATCGGGATCTTGAAAAAAACGCGTAGATCTAAGCCTACTAGTGCTTGGCATGTACGACGCGCTCCCCTTCGGGCACGGTGGGCCACCAGACTTGAAGCCGAAATACCCAAACACCCCCGAGGGTCGAGAGCAGAATGATATTGCGGTTAAAGAAGCCCTGTCTGCGTTTGGCTCCCTGAAGCCAGTGGAAGACGTCAAGAATTGCATCTCCGTCTCGGGTGCAGAGGCTACGATCAACGGGCTCCTCCTGTGCCAGTCCTTCGAGGCTATCGACGCTGTCGTTGAGGAGTGGGGCCTGGTCAAAGTTCAATGGGATCTCCTGACGAGGTCGGTGAAGAGGAGCACGCAAGACATTCAGAGCAGCGTGAAGGAGAGAGCAGCTTCGATGAGGAAACAAGCCAACGCGGAGGCCAAACGGAAGGCTAAGTTGGAAGCTGAGGCCAAGAAGAAAGCTGTCGAGCAGAAGCGCCGGGAGGCGGAGGCTCGGCTGTCAGCACCGACTGTGTCCGTCTTCAACTTGGACCTCTCCATGCACCCCAAGATCCTGGAGTTCTCGACCGACGCGGACTTCAAGGCGAAGCTCAGTGAGAATGGCGTCGATTTCACGATGCCCTTCATCATCCACGCGTCCGAGTGCGCGACCATGCTGCGCAGCGGGGAGGGCTCGGACGCTTTCAGCTCCTTGTTGTCGCGCTTCTGCGCGCAAGTCCAGGCCGTGTTGTCGAAGGCGAAGGATAGGGGATAGGCGGCGGGGCCCATGTCGTGCGTCGTGTGTATCGTGCTTTGCTTGCTCGCAGTCTTAACCGAGGCCCCCGCGAGGCGAGAAGGAGGAAGGAGGGGGGAGGGGGAGGGGAAAAGAGGAAGTGGAGGAGAGGATTGCAGGAGGAAAGTTGAAGAAGAAGGAGAAGGAAGGAGGAATAATAATAATAATAAGAAGAAGAAGCGATGCGGCGATGCGGAGATGGTCGATGATTTTTCTGGGCGTCAGATGCTTGCATGCTTGCTGCTTGTCTGCGTGTAGCCTGGGACCCAGACCCCTCAGAGAGCCCAGTTCCCATTGGCCCTGTGCCCTGGGCCCCGAGGACCTGGGGGCCTTGCTTCTGGAACCCTGAACTTCCTTGAGCACCCTGGGACTCCCCTGCAACCCTGGGCCTGGGGCCCCAGGAAGGCCCTGGAAGATTCGAGTGTTCAGAGTTCGGAGTTCAGAGGGGAACGAGCGACTGACAGACTCCTGCCTCTGGTCATGCCCCTCTACCCGTCTGCGCGCCTCATTACCTCGCCCCTCATCACTACTCCTCCCCCATCCTCCCTCCCCCTCCCCCCTTCTCCGGGATTCCTCCGACCTTCTTACCTGCCCCTCTCCTTGCGCCCCCCCTGCCCGCCTGCCCGCAGGACGTGAATCAGAAGATCCAGAGCCCGGTGCCGGACATCTCGTGCGCCAAGCGGGCTGCCGAGGCGTTGTCGCAGATCTGGGCGCCGAGTAACGCCGTGAGTCTAGGTGACGAAGGTGGCCTTGACAAGATTACGGAGACTATGTGGTTGTGGGGGGCATCGCCTAGCGGCACCTCGATTTCGAAGGAACCCCGCGGCCTCGGCAGCCTGAGGATCAATTTCGGCGATCCTCTGCGCGTGATCACGACGCCAGTGGCGAGGCTCACTCCTGTTGTCTACAACATTACCAACCAGCCTGTGACGTCCAACGCGTTGTCTCAGTTTTTTGTCAACTTGAAGGCTGGCGACTTGAACGGGGTGGCCATGTACAACGGCCGAGTTGGATCGAATGCTATCGTATACATTCCTCCTGCTTGGTTCGCGTGCTCTCAGGGCAGTCCTGCGGCAGCGGGGACCGCGGCACAGCACGTCTACGGCGTCCGCCAGAGCGTCACGCCAATGCTCGATGACAATGCCCAGCAACTCTCGAGCTTCATGATCGAAGCCGTCATGGATGTCTTGGTGAAGGATCTTGCTGAACTGGGATCGGGCCCCCAGACTTCTGCAACGACGCGCAGCACGGCTGCTGTCAAGAAGGACTTGTCTGTTTTGGCGAAGTGCAGGTCCAGCCTCAAGGCCTGCGACGAGACTACTGCCAAGACATTCGTGGCGATGCTGGAGGCAGATAACCAGAAGGTCAGGCAGCCAGAGGGCGAGCCCGAGGCGGCGGCCTCCGATGGTGCCCTGGCCTCGTCCTTGCTGGTGGCGGTAAAAGCCGAGGCTGAGAAGAAGGAGAAGGCTGAGGCTGAGGCCCAAGCCGAGGCGGCCCAGGCTGAGGCTGAGGCGGCTGAGGATGCAGCAGCTCGAGCGCCTGCCGATGGCGCCGACGAAGAACGCGGAGACATGAAGAAGGCCGCTGACGCTGAGGAGGCTGCCGTGACGCCGGGTGGCCCAGGAGTCAACGACGACGTCCCCGACGAGGCCGAGGTTCACTTTCACTGCGATGGAACTGCTACCCCGATCGACGGGCAGATTCCGGACGAGGAGCAGCTCGACGGGCCCGACGCCTCCATGAGTGAGGCGACGACGGCCGTGGCGGCTGAGCAGCAGGCGCTGGACTCGAACAAGGAGAAGGACAAGGAGAAGGACAAGGAGAAGGAGAAGGAGAAGGGGCCTCAGCCTGAGACAGTTGTTGAGCCAGCTGTTGCGGCGGTCGGCGGCGGCGTCGGGCAGGAGGAGGAGGGTCCTCCAGTTAAGAAAGCGAAGCTCGCTGATGAGGCGGAGGCGCAGCAGCAGGAGCCGCAGCAGCGGCAGGAGCAGCCGACCAAGAAGCTCAAGGCGGCGGACGACGCGCCCGCAGCGGCAAAGTCAGCAGGAGCACCTCCAGCGGCGCAGGAGGTCCCGGGCGCGGCGGCGGCGGCAAAGGCGGTTGCGAAGGGGGCGAAGAAAGCAGTTGCAGCTGCGAAGGGAGGAGCTGCGGCGCAGGGGAAGCTGCCCTTTGCGAAGGGCAGCAGTAGCAGCGCCGCAGGCTGCAGCTGAGGGGCTGAGGAGTGAGGAGGGGCCGAGGGCCGAGGCGGCCGAGGGCCGAGGCGGTCGCCGACGCAGGCGGCCAGTGAGGTTCAGCCAGAGCCTCGGTTGCTGGCTGAGTCAATCCTCCTCGTCCTCCTCCCCCTCCTCCCTCCTCCTCCCTCTGCCTCTTCCTCTTCTTCCGTCCTCCTCATCCCTCCATCCTCCTCGTTCTCCTCCTCCTCCTCCTCTCGGATCCTCCTCCGACCTCCGACTCCTCCCACCTCCCACTTCCACCTCCCACCTCGCCTCCGTTCACTCCTCGCTCTTCGCCTTCCTCCGATCTTTGACCTCTGATCTGACTCTTATCTCTGATCTCTGATCTCTGATCTCTGATCTCCGCCGCGGCCGCGGATCTCAGATCTTCGATCTCCGATCTCAGATCTCAGTTCTCGGATTCAGATCTGCGATCTGCGATCTCCTGTCCAATTTCTGAGTCCAATAGAGTACGATGTGCCTACGTGCGATGTCCGATGCGTGGTCCGAGGTCCGAAGATCCTCTGATCCGATCCCCCCCTCGCTCCTTGGGCCCCCCCGACCCCCGACTAAGGTGTTGAACCGCCTCCGCGGGGCGGTCGCGCACCACGCGCCAGACGCGCGTGCTTGGCGAGTGGCGACGGAAGGGGAAGGAGAAGGAGGTAGGAGAGGAGAACGAAGCCGAGGGAGGGAACCTCAGACAGGATAGAGGATACACGAGGAAGAGGAGCAGATAGACAAAAGGAGAGGAGAGAGGAGGAAGAGACGGAGGGAGATGTGGAGGAGGAGGGAGGAGATGAGAGTGAAGCAAACTTAGGATCAGAAAAATGAGGGAGAGGGTGGCTGGCGGCTTGCGGCTGACGGCGCGCGCGCATCATGTATTCTGGATTCTGGCAGATGGCAAGATGGAAGGACAGATCGTGTCTTGATAGAGACACAATTGGCACGTTGGCACGGTTTCTGGGGAAACCTGTTCTTGATAATGTTGTGGTTTCCTCTTCTCCTCCTTCCTCTCCTCCTCCCTCCTCCCTCGTCTGGCCAGGTCCAGTTTGTCCTCTTTTCCTCGTCCTCCTCCTCCACCTCCTTCACCGCCTTCTCATGCTCCTCCTCCTCCTCCTTCTCCCCCTCCCCCTCCTCCGTTTGCCCCTCGCGGCGCGGGCGGCCGGCGGACGGGCTGGCCGGCCGGCTGGCCGGATGCGCTTTCTCTTTTCCCATCCTCCTCGGTTTGTCGGTGTCCTTCCTGCTTCTCCGCTCTGCCTGCTACCTGCTACTGCGGATCTGCTCCGTTTTTCCTTTCTGCGTTTCTTTTTCTCCTCCTCAGCACGTTATGCGCAAATTCTCATTCGTAATGTCCAAGAACGCTATTCTCAAAAATGGGTCCAAATTCATGCTCTCACCATTGCACCGCGGGTTTTCCTAGGAGAGGGAGGAGAATGAATCCGCTGCCCTCCGCGAAGGCTATCCTCAGCACGCCCGAGTGATGACGACCGCGACGCACAGAAAACCCGGAATCGGGTAGCAATGGCGAAACGCCGGCACGAGCGGCAGGGATGTCTTGCGAACGTGGCCGAAATTCTGGCCGCTGTATAAATCAAAGGGGAATGAGGCAGGTAGAAAGAGAACCAGCAGGAGGGAGAAGAGCGCGAAGAAGACTGCACAAATGCAGCCAACACTTAGCACGCAGGTGCCGCCGCTGCTTAGGATAACGGCCACCGACTAAGATTGCGCGAGCACGGAGCGATGCGAAGCACCCCAAAGTCGCATCGGTGAGACCGCGCGGAGAAGAAAAAAAGAGGAAGGAGTAAAAGAAAAGAAGAGGGAAGGAGAAGCGAAAAAGGGTGCTCAGAAACACTTGGCGCAGAGTTCGGGCCAACCTGCGATAGGTGAGCCGTTCCGCGCGACCTTGGAAATGGCGAAACTTCAAAGCAGAGCCCGAGTTCTGTGAACGACCACGTAAACTTAGGAGCAGGACGGCGTCGCTTGGGCCAGCGGCGGGCTAGCGGTGGGCCTTTGAAACAAAACTCTCGGTTCTTGTCCGTGCGATTGGCCCTGTAGAAACACGATTCTTGTCGGCATAGTCGCTCCCGCTCGTGCGTTATCTCACTTAGTGGGATAACTGAGGTGTGTTCCCATTAAGTGGGGTAACATCTCAGTGTTGCCCTAGTAGGTGTTACCCCGCTAGAGATTATCCCACCAGGTGGTAGCTCACTAGGGTGTAACAGTAAGTGTTATCCCACTGAGGCGTTATTCCGCTCAGTGGGATAACGCTTCGGTTGGCAACTTCGGATAGATCGCGCATCCGCGAGCCAGTGCTGGTTCTGAACAGTTCCGTCGCCGCGCCGAAAACCGCCCGCGCTGCGAGATGGGCGTCGCTCAAACGAACGATTCCGCGCCTTTTGGCGCGGACGCGTTCCAATTCAACTCATCCCTGTCCTTCTGTTGCGTTCGTGGTTGCGTTAGCCGCGTCGCTGTTTGACCAGCGCGCAGCCCTTTCGTTCATGCGTTTACGTCGTCGGAAGATCTAATAACGCTGTTTCGATCGGGTGCGCTCCAGCGCAGGGATAGCGTGCACGGGTGTTCTGCATCCCGTTGCCACGCCTGCAACGGCTGCCTTGGCCATGCGCAATCCTGTTTTGGCCACTCCAACTGCAATTCATTCAGTTGAGGACCCCCCTACAGATACCATGCGAGCTGTTGAGGCCCATTGGGGTCGTGTTGCGCTAGATTCCGCCTGGCCACGGCCTTACCAACCCTCGGCGTCTTGGAGGCCCTTTCGCCTTTCGGAGGCCGTATTGGGAGCCCTTTGGGCCGTCCTGGGGCCATCTTGGGGGCCTCTTGGGCGCGGTCGGGGCGACCGTGGGGGCCTCTTGGGCGGTCGGGAGGCCGTGGGAAACTGAAAAGAAGCACATGCCAAC
This sequence comes from Prorocentrum cordatum, assembly GCA_963575745.1. Taxonomy (NCBI): domain Eukaryota; class Dinophyceae; order Prorocentrales; family Prorocentraceae; genus Prorocentrum; species Prorocentrum cordatum. The sequence goes on from CAUYUJ010018722.1 coordinate 16,693, forward strand.
ATGTGTCAAACTTTGTAGAAACAATTAATGATTTTGGTTTCTTCGGGCCTTCCTTCTCGGGCCGTTTTGGATGTTTCTTGCGGGCCATATTGAAGCCATTTTGGGCTGTCTTGGGTGCATATCGGGCCGTCTTGGGCGCATCTCGGGGCCATCTTGGCTCTCTCGAGGACATCGTGGCTGTCTTGATGGCCATCTCGACCGTCTTGGAGTTCATCTTTGGCCATATTGGAGCGTGAAAAAAAGCATTGGGCCGGAGATTTTGCGCAGCTCTCCAGGTGGCCGCGTCGCGATCCGGTAGCCGGAAGAAATAATTACAGGGGGCGTGAAGGGTTTGGTCTCCGGGGGGCCCAGATGACGGAAAGCGCGCATTAGCATGCGGTCCGTTAGTAGGAAGAAATTGGACTTGGGGGGGTTCGAGGGGGGTGGCATCGCCGGACCCGGATCTAATTGCCTTCCCGCTTCGTTTTTTATCGAGTAGGACGGCCTTCGGGGCTTAACCACAACGTTTCGTTCGAGACATCATCGGGAAAAGGCTTCTTTGGCGCTTCTTGGGCCGTCTTAGGCGCTTAAGACAGCCCAAGAAGCGGCCAAGACGGCGCCCAAGACGGCCCAAGACGGCCCAAGAAGCGCCCAAGACGGCCCAAGAGCGCTCCAAGAGAGCCCAAGACCGCCCAAGGCGGCCCCAAGACGTCCCAAGAGGCTTCCACGACGCCCCAGGAGGCGCCCACGAGGCGTCCCAAGAAGGCCCCAGGAGGCCAACATCATTGATTTTCGTAAGAAAGACGTGCATGTTTAGCATGTACGGCTTTTCGCCTTTCATGGCGTTGAAGACGGTCCAAGAGGCCCCCAACACCGCCCCGAGACGGCCCAAGATGCCCCCAAGAGGCCCCCAAAATAGCCCAAGAGGGCGCCAAGACGGGCCAAGAGGCGTCCAAGACTGCCCAAGAGGCCCCCAAGAGCGCCCAAAGAAGGCCCAAGAGGCCCCAAAAAAGACCCTAAAACGGCCCAAGAGGGCGCCAAGACGGCCCAAGAGGCGCCAAGACGGCCCAAGACGGCGCCAGGACGGCCCCAAGAAGGCCCCAAGAGGCCCCCAAGAGGCCCCCAAGAGAGCCCAAAGACGGCCAAAGGCAGCCTAGTCCCTTCGCCGTCTTAGGCGCCTAAGACAGCCCAAGAAACGGCCAAGACGGCGCCCAAGACGGCCCAAGACTGCCCAAGAAGCGCCCAAGACGGCCCAAGAGCGCTCCAAGAGAGCCCAAGACCGCCCAAGGCGGCCCCAAAACGTCCCAAGAGGCCTCCACGACGCCCCAGGAGGTGCCCACGAGGCGTCCCAAGAGGGCCCCAAGGGGCCCAAATCATTGATTATCTTAAGGAAGACGTGCATTTTTAGCATATACGGCTGTTCGCCTTTTCATGGCGTTGAAGACGGTCCAAGATGCCCCCAAGACCGCCCCAAGATGTTCCCAAGAGGCCCCCAACATCGCCCAAGAGGGCCCTCCCGCTTCGTTTTTTATCGAGTAGGACTGCCTTCGGGGCTTAGAACACAGCGTTTCGCCTGAGACATCATCGGGTAACGCTTCTTGGGCGCTTCTTGGGCCGTCTTAGGCGCCTAAGACAGCCCAAGAAGCGGCCAAGACGGCGCCCAAGACGGCCCAAGAAGCGCCCAAGACGGCCCAAGAGCGCTCCAAGAGAGCCCAAGACCGCCCAAGGCGGCCCCAAGACGTCCCAAGAGGCCTCCACGACGCCCCGGGAGGCGCCCACGAGGCGTCCAAAGAGGGCCCCAAGAGGCCCAAATCATTGATTCTCTTAAGGAAGACGTGCATTTTTAGCATATACAGCTTTTCGCCTTTCATGGCGTTGAAGACGGTCCGAGGCCCCCAAGACCGCCCCAAGACGGCCCAAGATGTTTCCAAGAGGCCCCCACAATAACCCAAGAGGGCGCCAAGACGGGCCAAGAGGCGCCCAAGACTGCCCAAGAGGCCCCTAAGAGCGCCCCAAGAAAGCCCAAGAGGGCCCCAAATCGGCCCAAGAGGGCGCCAAGACGGCCCAAGAGGCGCCAAGACGGCCCAAGACGGCCCCAGGACGGCCCCGAGAAGGCCCCAAGAGGCACCCCAAAGAGCCCAAAGACGGCCAAAGGCAGCCTGGTCCCTTCACCCCCGCCACCCAGAAGCTCCCAGGAGGCCCCAAGAGGCCCCCGAGAAGCCCCAAAAGGTCTTCAAGAGGCACAAAAGAGGTTCCCCAAGAGCCCCCCAAGAGACCCCACATACTCCCAAAGGCTCTTAGCACCGCGGCTCCCAAGAGCGAGCGGTGACGTAATCGAGCTGATAAGACCAAAGCTCCCAAAAGAGAGCTGCGGCGTAATAAGTTCTTGACGCCAGGGCACAGGGACGGGCGGCAACGCGTGGACAACGAGCGGTCCACGCAAGGACAACGCGGGGTTCTGGAAAGCTGGCAGCCCAAACGCGGAAAACACAACGCGACCCGACCGCCCCCTCCAAAACAAGAAACGCGCTCAAAGAAAGCCCCGCGACTCTCCGAGGCTGAGATAGGACAAGAGCGAGGGGAAGGGAGTCAATCAGAGGTGTAAGAGCGGACGAGCCAGCGATCTCGTGCGCTCTGAAAGTAAGTGCGCTTTCCGCCCCCGTGCCAAGCAGGTCCAATGGCCAAGTGTTCGGCCACGTTGCTGCGACAGCCGCGTCCAGGTTTAAATTTTCATTTGCAAGCGTTCCGCAATACATCCTAGGTTTCCAAACCGAGATATCCCATGTGGACCCAGACATGATGTTTGTGCTGACGCGTGAAACCTGCCAGCTCCATTGACAGGTTGTGCTGCCCACCTATGTAAATCAAACAGCTGCCGAGCGGTGGCCGGGGGCGGCTGTTTGGGGGCAGCCTTCAGGATGCCCATATCCATATGTTTGCGCAGTGAACTCACAGCATCCAGCAGATGACGTCCGCTGCGCATGGCCGCGACGAACTCTCCACGCACCTGCTCGGCCCATGGCAACCATTTGCTGGCCTCGGATCCCGCAATTTTCATGATGGGGTATTCCCCCGCTCCAATCGTCGGCTTTTCGAACCGCTTGACCATGCAGTCCTGGCCTGCAATGTTTGCGTCGCGCCAGTGCTCTAGATCGCTGCGCGGGCGGCCGGGCCCATCCGCGCAGACCTAAGTCGAACGGCCCACGGACGTTCTAGGGGCTGGCGCGAAGAATGGCCCAGAAGATCGCGCTGACGCGGCCCCCACGGATTCCTAGGTACAGCGCGTGTAAAACATCGAGCACGGACGTCATGGACGGCCAAACGTCAGCCGAATCCGAGAGTGGCGGGTTCCCGTGGTTGACAGCGCCCGCGGTTGCCTGGCCGCGTACGTGCGACCTCCAAAGTGCGGCCACGAAGGGCGCCTGGGTGGCCGAGAAGTCCCCTGCGTCGGCGAGCTGGGGCGACGGCGCCATCGGCCCCCAGCTGCAAGGCCGAGCTCGGGAACTCCGTGGCCCGAGGTCCGACTGCGCACCCGACCCAACCGATGACCCCAGAAGAGCATGCCATTGCGGAGGACCTTCAAGAGAGAAAAGATGGGGGTGAAAGGGGGAGCGATAGGGGGAGCAAGATGCCGAGGAGGAGGTGGGGGTCGAGCAAGAGGGGGCGAGCAAGAGGAAGAGGGGGGGAGACAGTGTGGGAGGGGGCCGACCTTGACCCGAACTGTTTCGCCCCAGATCAGCACCTGGACCTCGTGCCGCTGACAATGCAGTTCGCAATCTGTTCCATCGCCTACTTCTCCCCGGAGATCGTTGAGCTAATCAATTGTGTGATGATCGTGCATGTTGTCTACGAATGCTGCGCAAAAGAACCGCAGGCGTCATCCGCCCCCTAGGCCTCGCGGGCCAAACGTGACGGCTCGTTCGATTCAGTCACCCCTGATCCAAACGAGCTGCCCCCGGCGCAGCGGCGCGCCCGCGCGCGCGAGACGGGGGCCCATGGGTGGCCACTCCGAATCATCGTGCCTGAGGCGTGGCTTAAATTCAATTGCAACGCTTCCAAACCCCAGCTCGTAGCTAGCATGCTTGGGTATATACTGCACCGGCCGCGGCGCCCTCACCTACAACGCTCGCTCTTCTTTGGCGGGGCAGTCGGATGGCGCCTCTGCGTCTTGATTGTATATACGAAGAAAGAACCCAACAACGAATCATATGTTCCAACATTCTCCGAACGGGCGAACCGAATCCCGCCCGCGTGGAGGCGCGGCAACAGCGGGGCGGGCGACCGACCCAACCTGCGCGGGCCAGGGAGAAACGAGTAGCCATCATACCACTCCTGCGCATCAGGGTCCGCATCGCATCGCACCTTGCGATAACGCCGGCGCGCGCTCTGCCTCTTCCTGGGCCGCTTCGCAGCGCAGGCGACGCGGGGGTCAGCTCGAGCTCTCGCCCCGACCCTGCGCCGCTGGCGGCGCGTCCGTCCAGTGGTGCCCAGATAGTGGCTTGCGGGGTAATATGGTGTCCAACTGTTTCTGGAAGTTGCCGCTCTTGTTGCAATCAAGGCTAAAGCCGCGCATAGCAGCGCCCGCCCCCCCCCCCTCCCCCCCTTACGGTTTTATCTCGGTGCCCTGGAACAATGCTCGCGGAAGGGGTTTTAAGGATTCCGAGATAAGTTTGTGCGGATTGCAAGTTGATTCCTTTTTCGGCGGATTGCACATTGATTCTTTTTGTGGCGGATTACGAATTGATCCCCAGTGTGGCGGATTACACATTGGTTCTTTGTCTCGCGGATTACCAAAGGATTCTCTGCGTGGTGGATCTACACATTGATCCTTATTGTGACGCCTTCAAATAGAATTCCTTTCCGTCGGCTCAGAGGAACGGGGAGTGGGGCCCTGGCCGACGGAAAAGACAAAAAACGACGAACAAGCCAACCAGGGGGGACCAACAACGCCGTGCTTCTAAGTGTAAAGTTGTTTTTAATTGACGACAAAAACCACAAGCACACCCCGCACATGTTTCGTGGCCCCCTAGGGGGCTCCATCGAAGGCCCCAGTGGGTGCGTTCGCATGCGCCCGCCGCACCCATGCCAGCACACCCATCACGCGCTTCGTGGCCCCAAAAGGGGGCTCGGCAGCGTTCGCATGCGCCCTGCACCCATGCCAGCACACCCCTCACACGCTTCGTGGCCCCCTGGGGAGCTCCATCGAAGGCCCCAGCGGCTGCGTCCGCATGGGCCCGCCGCCCTCCCATGCGAGCACACCCCTCGCACTTTTCGCGACCCCTAAGGAGCTCCACCGAAGGCCCCAGCGGCTGCGTTTGCATGCGCCCGCCGCGCCCATGCCATCACAGCTTTCACACGGTTCGTGGCCCCCTAAGGAGCTTCACCAGATGGGTCGGTTGTTGCCTTCGCATTCGCACGCCGCACTAATTTCGGTACGTGTCTCACACGTTTCGTGGGCAAATAGGGAGCTCACCGAAAACGACACTCATACCGGCAGCATTCACACTTGCATATGGTTGGGGATTTCGCCAGGCTAATTGTTGTGGCAAGGGTGATGGTTATGGTGATGTCGGTGATGAAGATGCTTGCGGTGGTGGTGGTGATTATGATGATGGAGATGATTGGGTGATGTCGGGTGGACCCTGGGAAGTTTTAGGGCCGCGGGCGTCTTGGGAATTTCAAAGGGCTTCTATTGTAGACAACATGCCCTTCTCTGTACCTCGTGCTAGCGCGTGTGCCCGTCGTGTTCTCAATTTCAGCGTTGCACCGCTTCTCCAGCTTCTGCTTCTGCGAAGGCACAATGGAGAGCCGGATGGGGACCTTGCAGCAAAGCATGGACTTCCTGAAGGAGAGGGAGGGCACGATGGAGAGCCGGATGGAGTCTTTGCATGAAGACATTGTCTTCCTGAAGGAGAGGGAGACGAGTGAGGAGTTGGGGAGGGAGGGGGGAGGAAGAGGGAGGGACGGAGGTAGGAGGAGGCGGAAAGCAATTTTATGGGTTTGGGGCGGGCACGGTTTCTAGGGGAAACAGGGGGAGAGGTGGAACAGGAAGACGAGAGGGCACGAACAAGGAGGAGTAGCAAAGAATCGGGGAAGGACTATGGGGAAGAAGGAGGAGGAAGAACAACGAATGCGGATGAGGAGGAAAAGCAAGGGCATCATGCGGGCTAGCGGGAAGGAGAGGGGGTGACGAGGATGATGAATGAGGAGGTTGAGAAAGAGGTTGAGGATAAGGATATGGGAAATAGACCATAGGAGGGGAGCATCCGAAGAACAAAAAAACGGAAAAGAGGAGGTCTGAGGATTATGATAGGAATAACCTCAACATCTACAGTGTATGTTTCAATGCCCGTCAACCATATCGCCCCAGACACTTTGAAGATTTGTGTAAGTTTAGTTTGAATTGTTATTCGGGTTCATTTCTCCCGCTTCCTCCATTTCCCTCCCCCTTCTTCGCCCTGTGGTGCAAGAGCGCCCCCCCCTCGAGAATACCAATGGATTCAGAATTCAGTGCGAGACACATCGGTGATCCGCAAGGGCTTCGCCCCTTGCCGCCGGCCCTCTCTCTCGGAGAATGCGCTACGCAAGAGCTATGTCATGAGGCCTGCGCGCTGTCGTGAAGCAGTATCGGAACTTCATTCGAGGCCGACTCGCAATTAGCAAAACAAATTGATCACCAGAGGGGTTACCACACTTGGCGATTGGTAAGACGTCGTGGCCCTACGGATCTGCGTGAGGGGTGCAGCTGAATTTCAGAAATTGGCAAATCCCCCATGTTTTTGGACCCTGACCCTGCCGATCTGCGTGAAGGGTGCCGCCGTATTTCAGAAATGTAGCAAATCCCATATGTTTTTGGACCCTGACCCTGTCGATCTGCGTGAAGGGTGCCGCCGTATTTCAGAAATGTAGCAAATCCCATATGTGTTTGCACCCTGACCTCGCCGATCTGCGTAAGGGGTGCCGCCAGATGTCAGAAATTTTGCGAATCCAATGTGTTTTTGCACCCTGACCCCGCCGATCTGCGTGAGGGGTGCCGCAGAATTTTTGAAATGTGCCAAATCTTATTTGTTTTTGGACCCTGACCCCGCCGATCTGCGTGAGGGGTGCCACCGAATTTCAGACATGTGGCAAGTCTCATATGTTTTTGCACCCTGACCCCGCCGATTTGCGTGAGGGGTGCCACCGAATGTCAGAAATGCTGCAAATCCAATGTGTTTTTTGACCCTGACCCCGCCGATCTGCGTGAGGGGTGCCGCAGAATTTTAGAAATTTGGCAAATCTTATTTGTTTTGGACCCTGACCCCGCCGATTTGCGTGAGGGGTGCCACCGAATTTCAGACACGTGGCAAGTCTCATATGTTTTTGCACCCTGACCCCGCCGATTTGCGTGAGGGGTGCCACCGAATGTCAGAAAAGCCAATCCCATGTGTTTTTGGACCCTGAGCCCGCCGATATGGGTGAATATTGTCACTGAATGTCAGAAATATGGCAAATCCCATATGTTTTTTGCACCCTGACCTCCGCCGATCTGTGTGAGGGGTGCCACCGAATGCCAGAAATGTGGCGAATTCCATATCGATCTGCGTGAGGGATGCCACCGAATTTCAGAAATGCGGCAAACCTTTTGTTTTTGTTGGACCGTGACCCCGCCGATCTGCGTGAGGGGTGCCACCGAATTTGAGACATGTGGCACATCCCACTTGTTTTTGCACCCTGACCTCGCCGATCCGTTTGAAGGGTGCCACCGAATATGAGACATGTGGCACATCCCATGTGATTTTGCCCCCTGGCCCCGCCGATCTCCGTGAGGGTGCCACCTAATTTGAAAAATGTTGCAAATCCCATATGTTCTTTGCACCCTGACCCCGCCGATCTACGTGAGGGGTGCCACCGAAAGTTAGAAATGTGGCAAATCCTATTTGTTTTTGGACCCTGACCCCGCCGATATGCGTGAGGGGTGCCACAGAATCTTAGCCATGTCGCAAATCCCATGTGTTCTTGGACCCTGACCCCGCAGATCTGCGTGAGGGGCGCCACCGAATTTCAGAAATGTGGCAAATCCCATATGTTTTTTGCACCCTGACCCCGCCGATCTGCATGAGGGGTGCCACCGAACGTTAGAAATGTGGCAAATCTTATTTTTTTTTAGACCCCGCCGATTTGCGTGAGGGGTGCCACAGAATTTTAGCCATGTCGCAAATCCCATATGTTTTTGGACCCTGACCACGCCGATTTGCGTGAGGGGTGCCACCTAATTTCAGACATGTGGCAAATCCCATCTGTTTTTGGACCCTGACCCCGCCGATTTGCGTTAGGGGTGCCACCGAATTTGAGAAATGTGGCACATCCTATATGTTTTTGGACCCTGACCCCGCCGATCTGCGTGAGGGACGCCACCGAATGTCAGACATGTGGCAAATCCACTGCTTTTTGGGATCCTGACTCCGCCGATCTGCGCGAGGGGTTTAAATTTTTACACAGCCCAGCAATTCAGACAATACGATTTCTCCGTGGTAAAAAAGCCCGTTGTGGGCCTCCCCCCCTCGCGCGGTCCATCAACAAGGAACAGTAAGCAGCAAGAAGTCAACAAGGAACAGTAAGCAAGAATAGCCAGAACTATAACAGTGGAAATTACAAGTTGCAACTGGTACAGGAAACTGCGAAGCTTAGCCCTACAGCCTGGTGGCCCCACAAGGGGGCCGGCGGATTTTTCCTCTCTCACCCCAAGCCTACATGAACTCAGCCCCATCAGCATCAGCAGCTTCGACACCAACCTCGCGACCATCTACGACCCCAGCGCAAACGAGCAGCACAGGATGTGACAGAACTATTTGTGCACATGCCGACGGCGACGCGCCAAGCAGCATCCTGGGCCTCCCGCGCCATCCACACAGACTCCAGCCGACCAGCAACGCCCACCACCACCCGCCAACCAACACCGACCAGCATCACAGCAAACAACACCAACCCCAACTGACCAGCAGCGCCCACCGTCACCCACCACCGACCAGCGACAACCAACAACACCACCGCAAGCAGCACAGACTCCAGCGGACCAGCACCGCCCACCACCACCCACCTACCACCGACTAGCACAACCGCAGGCAGCACCGACCCCAATCGACCAACAACACCCACTTGCGCCTACCGCCGACCAATACCGAGCAGCGACATCACCGCAAGCAGCACCGACTCCAGCTTCCCAGCAGCGCTCACCACCACCCGCCGACCAACACCGACCAACATCACAGCAAGCAGCACTAAACCCCAGATGACCAGCAGCGCCCACTGCCACCCACCACGGACCAATGACAACTATCAACACCACCGCAAGCAGCACAGACCCCAGGTGACCAGCAGCGCCAACCACCACCCACTTACAACCGACCAGCATCACAGCAAGCAGCACCGACCCCACCCGACCAGCTACACCCACCAGCGCGCGACCAGCACCGACCAGCAACACCACCGCAAGCAGCACATACTCCAGCCGACCAGCAGCGCTCACCACCACCCGCCAACCTACCACCGACCAGCATCACAGCAAGCTGCAACGACCTCAACCGACCAGCAACACCACCGCAGGCAGCACAGACTCCAGCCGACCAGCAGCGCTCTCCACCACCCGCCGACCGACACCAACCAGCATCACAGCAAGCAGCAAAAGCCCCAGCCGACCAGCAGCGCCCACCGCCACCCACCACCGACCAGCGACAACCAACAACACCACCGCAAGCAGCACGGACCAAAGCCGACAAGCAGCGCCCACCTCCAACCAGCGACCAACATCGACCAGCGTCACAGCAAGCATCCCATACCCCACCCGACCAACACCCACCAGCGCCCACCGCCGACCACCACCGACCAGCAACTCTACCGCAAGCAGCACAGACTCCAGCCACCCAGCAGCGCCCACCAACACCCAGCAACGACCTCCACCGGCCAGCATCACAGCAAGCAGGACCGACCTCGACCGACAGATTACAGGCACCAACTCCCACTACTGGCCGCCACCGGCCAGCAACAAAACAAGCAGCACCGAACCCAACCGACCAGCAGCACCCTCCATTTTTCACTGCTGACCACCGCGAGCCACAACCACCACAAACAGCACCGACCCCAACAGACAACGCCCATCACTACCCACCACCGGCCACAGACCAACAGCTTCGAGCCCCCCTCTCCCGTCCCCCTTTTCCTCCCTCCCCCTTCTCCTCCCTCCCACCCCTCCCCTCCCTCTCCCCCCTTCCCTCCCTCTCCCCTCCCACTTCGAGCAAACCCTGTCCGACGCATCAAGAGGCAAGTGCGAGGAATCGGCATCATGGATTTTGCAGTCATGCACGAACGTGCGAAGTCTTTGGAGACGAACGACCAGATTCTTCACGCTTCGCGTATCCCCACCAGCCCATCTCAAAACAGCAACTCTAGCGAAGCATGCCGACAGTCGTGTTTTTCAGGCGTGTTTCCGCCTGCCCCCGCATATCTCCCCTGTTCCTCCTTCCTCCCGCCTCCTTGTACATCCTCCTTGTGGTGGGAGCGGGAGAAGGACGAGGCGGAGGAGGAGGGAGAGAAAGCGCTCCTCGTGGTTTGAGTCGTTCGGGCTTCTCGTCCTGGTGTGAGTCGTTCGGGCCCTTCTTCCTGTGTGAGTCGTTCGGGCTCTTCGTGGTGTGAGTCGTTCGGGCTCTTCGTCCTGGTGTGAGTCGTTCGGGCTTTCGTGGTGTGAGTTGTTCGGGCCCCTCGTCCTGGTGTGAGTCGTTCGGGCCCCTCCCCCTGCCCGTCCAGAAACGACGCCCAGGCGAGTAGAGGGTCGTCCTGATGGGCTTTTCGGCGTCTTGGGTGCCTTGGGGGGACCTCTTTGGGCCGTTTGGGATCCTCTTGGGGGCCTCCTGGGGGCCTCTTGGGGCCATCTTGGGGCCTCTTGGTGCCTCCTGGGCGCTTCTTGGGGCCATCTTGGAGGAAATCGATCGAAGAAGAGGGGAGGTTTAAGTAGCGCTGCCCCCTCAGAAGGCCAAAATGGGGCCAAAACCTAAGTAAAATCAATGATTTTGGCTTGGAAGAAGAGGGGAGCTTTAATTAGCGCTGCCCCCTCAGAAGGCCAAAATGGGGCCAACACCGTAGTAAAATCAATGATTTTGGCTTCAAAGAAGAGGGGAGCATTTCCGTCAGTCCCCCCGTCGGGGCCAGAATCCTCGTGAGGGGTGTGGTTTTTTAGCCCTCCCAGGAGTCGGAAAAGGACCCTCCAACCACCCGCGAAAGGCCCCCTCCAGGCCCAGGGGGAGGGGGGAGGGGGAGGGGTAAACCCCTCCCCGAAGGGGAAGAAGGGGGGCTGAGAACAGAGAGAGCTCGCTAAACCACTCACGCCCAAAGGGCTGGTGGGATTGGTGAACGTTGGTTGCATACATTTTACGTTTTTCGCATTGGGATGTTGTTCGAATCGACGAAACTTGGCGGGCAGAACAGTGAAGAGTTATGGATTACAACGAGCACACGGAGTCTACACAAGCGTTGGAGCAAGCACGTGTCAGAGTGGTAGGCTATCAGTGCGAGAATCGCGACTCTCAACATCAGGGAAAGGAAGCTTTGAGTTCAATTGGTGTCGGCATAATGTCCGCACGCCGGGTATACGGACCACCACATTCACCGCCGGCGCCCAACTCACAAAAGCACGCCCCCGACGCATACGACACTTATGACTGCCGACCTCAACGCCCAAATTGGTTCTCCACCGCGCCCCGGAGTGGCGCCGCCGACATTGCGCAACCCCGATCCGACATATGTCTCGATTGCGTGGGAGCCCGCGGGCTCTGCGACGAAACTTCCCGAAGCCAATGGTTGCGACATTGCGTTGCAAACGAGCTGCCTGCAATCGTGAGCACGTTTTTCCGCAAGCGTCCAGACAAGCCGATTACCTACACAACGGGCGGCGGAGCATTCCGGCGCTACGATTACACATTCGTGGACAAGTGTTTGCTCCGTTCATGCTGGAACGCCGAAGCCAGCAATGCGATTGATTTCAACTCATACCACAAGGCGGCATGTTTGCGCGCGCGTCTCAAATGTTGGACCCCGGCACAGACAGACATCAGCGACCGAGTAAACATGACACCGACCAGGAGCAGAGACGCATCGACCCCAATGTGCGTTGACGTCATATGCCCCCGAAGCTGCAACGCAAGCTATTACATGTTGGCCCGGACGATTTCAACAAAACAATCGAATTGAGTTCGAATGACGCCACGCAGCACAGCACATCCCCCAGGGAAAGACATGCCATGATCGGGAGAAGCTCGATCAACGACGACGACCCTGACAATGCCAACGACATCATCACCCACGTTGTGGAGCAGCGCAACAGCATCCCAAACACAGACGCGAGGGGCCGACGGAAGCGCACCAAGCGACGACAGCAGATGAGCACCGAGACGGCACCAAGCACGGGACTCGCCAGCGAATTTCTGAATCATTCGCGACGTTTCGCGAGGAGCTGTGCAATCCCACCGGCGCCGCCGCCGCATCACCAAGCGCGACTGACGCCCAGCAGCATATTATTACCGGCGCAAGAACTCGACACAGCAATCTCGCAATTCAAGCTGGGGAAGTCACCCGACACTGAGGGGATCACATAATACATGCTCAAATTGTTTGGAACTTGTTGGCGCCTTGTTGCAGGTCTACGGCGTAGTCCCAGATCCACGCGCACCCGCGCCAACAAGTCGGAGGGCAACAAGGATCACGCTGATCCCCAAATCGGGTCACGATGTCCGATCTGCGCAATGCCCGCGCTATGCAAACTAGTCCGTCGTCTTCTTTACAACATGCTACAGCGAATATGTTAACAATGTCAGCTGGGTGCCCAAGTGGAGCCCAGAACACGGCGCGGCACGCGAGACCACCTTCTCATTGTCAAGAGCTTGCGCGAGAGGGCGTCCGAATTGAATTGGGGTCTGTGGATAGCTGCCGTAGGGTTTAAGAAAGCTTCCGGCACAGTGGAACACAATATCCGCGACAATATTGCGGCGACAAGGCGTGCCACCCGCGTGCGTCCACCTGCTGCGGCGTCTTCACCACGACCAGAAGGCTTTCTGTTCGCACCGACTTCACCAGCTAACCGTTCAAGCGCAGACGAGGCACGAACACGCAACACGAAGACCGTTCGAGCTCACTTTGTTGGAAACTACTGCAACGCGTTCCGGAATTACGCACTCTTCGACTGGCAGCGACGACGACGACGAGTACAGTTAGCACGCACGGACGAATCTGTTCTCGCCAACTCCCTCTTCGCCGACGACACCTTTCTGCTTTGTCAGACTATTCCCAACCTGAAGACATTGCTTGGGTACCTAACCAGGGCAGCGGCTCCTCACGGTCTTGAGTTAAGCTTTGATAGACACCCGACAAAGACAAGGGTAGTGACACACCGAACGGGGACCTGAACGTTAGCGGCAACGGCTGCAACGCTGGAATTTCTCAGATCACCTGAACCACTTCTGCCAGGTCAAAGCACCGCGGCGACCGAAATTCAGCGTCGCACCCAGGCTCCACAGGCGTTGATCAAAGGTCGCAGAAGAGAACTACCGAGCAAGCGCTGCTCATTCAAGCGCAGGCTGCGACTGCACCGCGGCACCGTCATACCCGCGATGATGCACGGCGCAGAGTCAAGACGGCAACCGAGCCTGTCAAACAACAGCTGCGCTGGACGCAACGACGGATGGCCAGGGCGATGACGCCGCGGCGACGCACGACGGCAGCTTCACCGTCGCACGCCGCCCCAGCAACGGGCATTCCTAAGAACGACGGCCCCCGCGGCAGCACTTCTGACGATTGCAGCGGCCACGACGCTTCTAGCAAACCGCCAGCTCCATCATACACCTTCCGATCAACAGAGGACAGCGTCGGCCCATCCCGGGCGACAGACGACGCCGAGCTTTGGTCTGACTACATCCACCTGTGCACCCGCGGAGATGAGGAGCTCGCGCGACATCCCAGACGCGGCGCAGATGCATCGCAAAGTGATTTAGCAGTCGGCAGTACGTGTAGCGACCCACCCACCCAGTAGGTGGACACAGCGAGCTACTAATTGGAAGCCTAACTTGGACAAAGCAACAGGGATACCGACAACCCGATAGCCAGCACAAGCGATGGGACGACGATGCGCGGAAGTTTCTGCGCAACGCGCGCCGGTATGCTGCCGAGTATAGCACACTGCGCGACACCGATGACGCCATGCGGCCGCGGTAATACCTCCTCCGTGACAGCAAGAATGCGGCGTGGCTCCCATCTGCGACAAAGACGACAAGGTGGAAATCACGAGATCTCGCGTCGACGCACGATGATAATGATTGTCGCACTTAGGACTGGCAGAGCCGACCACCCGACCACGAGCACCAACAACCAACAACCAAGCGCGGCAACACAGACCACCGGCGCCTGGCGTCACCAGACGACCGGAACACCTAACCGAGCATAGACGACCGACGCCGATTCCACCCAGCGACGTGGCACCGCCAACGCGACGACATCGACAACAAGGTTTGCGCTTGCCCCTTTCGCACCATTCAATTTTTGATATGTCTGGCGTGCATGATTCACGTTGCGCTACAGCATCAGGAGGCTACGGCCTCGCTCGCCTGGTCTCACGAAGCCCGGACAGCTGTCCGCGCCGGTTGTCGTTCGTTCGTTCGTTCCCGTCCGAAGTCTTTCCCGCATAGGTCAATGCGCGTGTGTTTTCTCATTTGGGCGATGGCTCGCCGGAGAGGTGAGGGCCGCGGTGAGAGCCGGATGTTTTTGGAGGGAAGTATCGTTGATTCATCAATTTGTATTCGACATCGTGACGTTACAACGCGCATTGAGGTTGGCAGGGGGACGCATTCGATCCACGCGTGTCGTAGATGTCTGGGGAATGCCTGCGACGCCGGCGACGCGAGAAGGCGTCGCTCTCCACATTTGCAATCGTTCAACGCTAAATGCCCAGGCTCGACATTGGATTAGCACCGTTCCCATCTTTTAACCAACTGGAGTGTTCATTGGGCGGCGAGCTTCATGTGCATTCGATTTTTCGAATTAGAATGTCATCCGCCCATGCGGTTGATGGAAGTGTCAAGCTGAGCTGTGCGCGCGTGGCTGTTCTCTATCGGAAGCCCCGATTTGCGCGGAGAAGCCAGGTGCATTTTGCCCCGGACCCCGTTGGAGCTCCTAACTTGCAAATGCTTCGCGTAACATTCCCACCGCGTCTGATTCCGTGCCCATGCGCCCCGTGGCGCAGACGCTGGCCATGAGCGTTCAAGACTACCTCAGGTCCTTTCCGGGGTCACCTTAGGCCACCATCGACGCCCTGACCCTTCGCGCATCCCCCGCCCCGACCCAAGAGGGGGGGGGGGGGGGGGGGCAACCCTTTCCGAATGGATAATGACGGACCTGGAAAGCAAACGCCCTAGACCACCTGCGCCCGCAGGGCCAGTGGGTCTGCGCGCCAGAATGTCAGGCAATCGCACGCGAGGGCCACCTGAAAGACACCAGGATCGGACACATGCCTGCGAACACCACTTTTCGCAATCGACCAGAACCCAAGCGCGCGCGTAGAGCGCGCGCGGTTCTAGTCTGCATGTGTGTATGTATGTATGTATGTACATATATAATACATATGTGTATATATGTATATATACACATATGTATATATACATATATATATATATAGATGCTCGTAATTGCACATTGATAGTGTGTCCCCTTTCCAACATAATTGGTCGAATCTTGATGTGTGTCTTTATGTACTCAACCGTCTTCGCTCAAGATTAATTTGCGGACAGGCCGCGCCTCTTTTTGCTTCCGAAGTGGATGCGGGGAGAGCACCCGCAGCTGGCTACAGGACTGACGCAGAGCTAGCTGGCGAGCTGCCCGCGCTGCCCCGAGCACCACCACCCCGTCTTCGATTTCGGTCGGCGCCCATCCACCCCCGCGCGCTGCGCCGGCCGCGGCGGCGGAGGTGCAGCTCTCGATCGGGCTGCCGTGGAGCGGGACTATCGCGCTGCTCGCGGGCGGGTGCCTGGCCGGGATCTTCGGCGGGGAGGCGTTGAGCCTTGCAAGAGGTTGCTGCTGCCGACGGCGACGCGGCGAGGACGCCGACCGTGCTGACCCAGCTGGAGGAGCCCACTCACGCGTGGGCGCGCGCGTTCTACAAGGGGGAGGGCGAGCTGTGGCACCAGAAGCGACGCGTCGCGACCTCAAGGGTGTCTGAGGCGACTAACTACATCCCGACGGCTGACGGCGACTGCTACGCGGAGAAGCGCGGCATGGGGGAGCGAAGCATTTTGGCGGCGAGGCCGAGCACCGCGCCCTGGAGTTCGCTGCCGGGCGCGACCCAGTTGTGGTGCCCGCGGGAGTCTACGTCGAGCGGCTGCCCGCGGCGGTGGCAGCTGCGGCCGCGCCTGCGCACGCCCCCGCCGCGGCCGCGCCAGCCGCCGGAGTACGGGGCGGCGGCGTGGCAGCCGCGGGAGGGCTGCGGGGCGCGGGCGCCCCTGTTGGAGCCGCTGGCGGTGGAGCTGGGGCCGGGGGAGTTGGCGGGGATCGAGGTGGCCAGACGGCCAGACCTGGGCGCGGGTCGTCGTGGAGACCAGCGTGCACTACCGCCGAGTAGACGAGGTGGGGTTGCCTGCTGGTGCCACGATCTTCGGAAAGGGGGTTGCCGTGTCCTTGCTGGCCGATGGCCCCGTGCTCACCCTCCGACAGATGAAGCGCTGCGACGCGTGAAGCTGGACTGCGGCCGAGGCGGGGGGAGACGCGAGGATCCTCAGGATCCAGATCAGCGACCTGGGGCGGCAGCGGCCCCAGTGGCGGGACATCGTGGGAGTCGAGACGCAAAGGATGTGTCTGAAGGCCGTGGAAGAGGCAGGCGGGCACGGCCACGTGGAGCTGGGCAACCTGGCGGGTTTCGAGGTGCTGGTTCGCCGGGCGCAGCTGGTGGAGTACGTCTGCGAGCAGGAGCGCGTCGCCAAGCTGACCGCCAGCGGCAAGGGGAAGAAGGGCGTCGGCAAGGGTGCTGGAATGTTGGACGAGTCGCCAGTGTTCACAGGACAACGCCGAGACGCTGGCGGTGCCACGCGGGCGCCGGAGCCGATGGACTTCGCATCTACGGAAGTCAAACGGGGCGCGAACATCGCGAAGCAGGCGAGGAAGGCGCGGGAAGAGCGCCGAGCCCTCACCAACGACATGCAGAAGGATGGGGGTGATGAGGCGGGAGTTTCCGCCCCCTTGCTCCGGCCGCTGGCTGGAGCAGCTAGCGGCAGGGGCGGTGGCCTGCCTCCGCAGTTTTGCAGTTCTGATCGCGAGCGTCGAGTGGCTCGCGAGCTCTCGCCGCTTCCTCTGCCTGCAGGCCGCGCGCCTCTCTCCGAGCTGGTTTGCGAAGCAGGTGGAGGCGAGCTTTTGCACCGTGCAGTCCGCCGGCTAGGTCTTCGGAGGCGTCGTCGAGAGAACGGAGTGTCTGTGGCCATCGCCACCCCCGACGACTTGCACGGGGCCGCCCAGGGCCTTGGAGATTCGAATTTGCAGCGCAGCGCGGCGCAGCACGCCTGCCGGCAGCGGATCCAGCAAGCTCATCAAGAGCTGGGCTCACTGCCGGCTGACGTCGCGGACAGGGGGGCCCGGGGGAGCTCCTGTCCAAGCAGGGCTACGGCGGCGCCGCCGGGCTGTTGCCCCCCTCGAGGTGGAGCGGGTAGCTTTGCCCAGTCTCCAGCGCCGTCCCGCGCGCATCCTGGGCGTCGGCGGCATGGCGGGCGCTCGAGGTTCTCGAGCGTTTGGCTCGGGCGCCCGAGGAGGGGGCGGCCGGAGAGAAGCGACGGCTGCCCCGCGCCTGCAACGACCCGATCGCGCGCGAGAAGCCGAAGGGGCACGCGAAGCTCCTGCGGTGGCTGCGCGAGCGGGGGGTCATCGAGCATAGGCGCAGCTGCAAGAAAACCGCGGGTTCATTTTGCGTGCTTCTGGACGGGGGGGGAACGTCTCATCCTGGATTGCTGCGTGAGCAACTGCTGGCTCAAGGGTGCGCCGGGTGTGAACCTCGGGGGGCACTTTGGGTTGCCCGAGTTCGAGGGGGCCGCGCCGGTGCTCGCGTCGGGCGTAGACGTCGAGGTGGCCGTCTACTCCATTGGGCTATCGGAGGAGCTGCGGAGGCACTTCGGGGTGGAGCCGGCGCGGGCGGGGGCCGTCGGTCTCGGTTGGCATGGCGGAGTGCGTCTGCATCCTGGCGAGAAGGTGGCGCCCGCGCCGATCGAGCGCCCTGCCGATGGTTCAAGGTCGCGCTGTGCGCCCGCCACGCGCTGCTCGAAGCGGTGGCCGAGAGGGTCGCCGGAGTCGAGGTGGGGGGCTGGCTGGTGGACAGCCTGCCCGCGCCAGCCGTGAGCTGCGGAGCTGCGCGCGCCGAGTAGCTACGCGGACAACTTCGTCGCGCTCGGCGCGGGCGGGGAGGGAGGGCGTCGTCTGGCGACCGAGGTGGCCGAGGCGCTCAGGGCCGACGGCCCGGGCGCCCACCTGGTCACATGCAGCTGCGGGGGCGACGCGCTGGGCTGACACTTCGACGAGTGGAGGCCGGCCGCGGCTTCGAGTTCGCGGGCCCCGTCGCCGGCGGCTTCGTGGAGGTCGATGGCGGTGACCGTTGCGCGTCCTTCGCGTTCTGCCCGCCACTTGGGCCCCCCCGCCCCAGCGAGCGGGTCGGCAGGGGGTTCCAGCGGGGGCCCGGGGCGGGCGGGCCGATGGCGCCGCCGGCAGTGAGCCAGCCCCGCTGCAGGTTGCAATGTTGCTTTAAGACACGGCCAGCGGCCCCTCGCACAGGGCGCAGGAGGGCTCTTTGGGCAAGTTTTCAAACACAGGTGAACCCCGCCCGCCAGGCAGTGCGTGGCCCGCCGGCCAGTGCAGGGATGGGCGCCGGAGCTTCTTGTCCCAGTGTGATATTTGTGTGGAGCGCCGTTCAGGGCCCTGCCATGGCCGTTCGGAGGCTCAGCGTGGGGCATCCGAATCTGTCCTGTGGGTGGCAGGTGCCGATGCTGCTGGTACTCCTGGGGAGCCCGCGTCGCCACTGGCATTTTCTCTTCGAAATTCTTGACGCTTCGGGTATCCTCACCAGTCCGCTTGCTGCCCCAAGCTTGTTCGACCCGCTCTCTGGAATCTTCCTTGGAGCCGCAGATCAAAAAAAATATCCCCACCAGCTTTGTTAATCGTGCATGCGCGCGCTCCTGGGCCTGGTCCCTGGCAGCTGCAGCCCGTACCCCCCCTTACGCCGGCCCGCCCGCTCAGGCGCTGCTTAGGTCGCCGGCCCGTCGTCGTTAGGCAACTAGGCTCTTGCGCGGCCCGCTCGGACCTTACTCGCCGCTGGCACTTTCGCCTGCGGTTGCGACGCAAAACAAACCCCTACCAGCTCATCCAGAAACGATTGCGCGACCTGCGCGACGTGTCGCTGGTTGCCTGCTTCTCCCGACGTATCGCTGGTTACCTGCTGCCTTCGCGTGGCACTGGTTGCCTGCTTCCCTGGACGTGTCACTCGTTACCGGTTGCCTTAAACGCGTCGCGTCTTGGGCCCGATGGTTCAAAGAGAGGGGTTCCTAAATGTAGACCCCCTCCTTCGGAGGCCCAACATTTTTGGCTCTTTGGGCCCTCCTTGGGGTCCTCTTTGGTCCTTTTTGGGTTCCTCCTGGGGCCCCTCTTGATATGTCTGGGAAGTCTCTTGGGGCCGTCAGGGCCCCCATGGCTCAAAAAGAGGGCGGTCGTCAATTCAGCCCCCCCGCCTTCGGAGGCTCCAAAATGGCCATTTGGAGCCCTCTTAAGGTGTTTTTGGGCGTCTCTTGGACGCTCTTGGGGCCGTCTTGGGGCCCTCTCGGGCCCCTCTTGGGGCTCCCTTTGGCCATCTTGAGATCATATTGAGACCTCTGATGCCTATTGGAAGCGCGAAAGCAAGAAGGCAAACATTATTGTTTTTGTTGCAAGGTTGTTAAGGATTTTGGCCTCTTGAAGGGTGCATGGGAAGGCTCGAATGGGCACTTAGAGCCGTCTTGAGGCTGTCGTGGGGCCTCTTGGAGGTATGTCTACTGCTATCTTGAGCCACTTTCGGCTATCCTGAGCCATCCCGGAGGCCGTCTTGGACTGCCGAGGGCCCCCGTGGAGCCATCTTGGATCATCTTGGATGCTCTAAATACACGCCGCCCCCCCTCCCAGGTCCAGGGGGGGGAATGGGGGTAGGGTAGACCTCGTCCCCGAGCAGGGGAGGGATGGGGACAGACGTCACAATTCGTTAAACCACCTACGCCCAGTGGGCTTGAAGGGATTCTGGTCAGCATGCACCCCAGGATCGGGGGAGCGTAAGACCCGGGTTTGCCAGGACTCGGGTTCGCCATCGTTTTTTGACGACCGCGGCTCGGATTTTGACGAGGAGGAGTTTCGTGGGATGTCTGCAGCGGGAGGCCTCGTCAAAATGCAGGCTCGGCCTCGTCATTTTTTGACGACCTCGTCGGGGATTTCCGAGTCCCCCGTACCCGGGTCTTACGTCTCCCCGATTCAATGCTGCGCACCAGACGGAGGCGGCGCATCCCGTTTCCTCACGTCGCCTGGGGGCGGGGGAGTCGGACCTCCGTCGTTGTTTTGGCGCTCCTCGTTGGAGGAAGGAGGAGGAGGACGAGGAGGAGGAGGAGGAGGGCGAGAAGGAGAAGGAGGAGGAGGAGCAGGAGGAGGAGGGCGAGAAGGAGGAGGAGGAGGAGGAGGAGGAGGAGGAGGAGCAGGAGGAGGAGGAGGAGGAGGAGGAGGAGGAGGAGGAGGAGGAGGAGGAGGAGGAGGAGGAGGAGGAGGAGAGGAGGAGGAGGAGGAGGAGGAGGGGAGGAAAAGGAGGAGGAAGGAGGAGGAGGAGGAGGAGGAGGAGGAGGAGGCTCCGTCGTTGTTCTGGCGTTCCGCCGGACGTTCCGGCCAAGAGTCGCGTGCGCCCGTTGTCGGCCGGGTGCGGCGCTCGCTCCTGGGAGCAGGCGGGGGGGGGGGGGGGAGGAGGAGGAAGAAGAGGACCAGGAGGAGGACGAGGAGGAGGGAGGAGGAGGAGGAGGAGGAGGAGGAGGAGGAGGGGGACGGGGGGGGAGGGGGACGAGGAGGAGGAGGAGGAGGAGGAGGAGGAGGAGGGGGAGGGAGAGGAAGGAGAGGAGAGAAGTAGTCACTGAAGTGGAGGAGGTTGGGTAGGACAAGGAGGAGGATCTTTCTCTCTCTCTCTCTCTCTCTATACATATACACATATATATATACATATATATATAGAGGTAGATAAGTAAAGGACAGGATGGGTGAGCAGGAGCAGGAGAAGGCGGCCCGAAGGAGCTCCTGCAACGGCGGCTGCCGCCAGATCCACCTGACCTGACATGAGTGGCTCTTGCCATAGGCCTCCATCCTCCCAGGGCTTCCCTCCTTACTCGTCTATCCTCCTTCATCCCTCAGCCTCCTCCATCCCCCAGATGCTGCTCCTGCTCCTTCCCCTCGTCCTCCCTCCTCCCTAGAAGGTACGGTTCATCCCGCGAAGTTCTCTGCGACCGTCCTCGCGCGCGGCTTCCCAGACCATTTCGGCATGCCTCTCACACGTGTCGTTGCCCTTTAAGAAGCTCCATCGCAGGTCACAACGGCCGTCCTCGCGCGCGCCTCACCCACAGCCCGCGTGCGGTACCCGCCCCATGTTGGTACACCCCTCACGCGGCTCGCCCATCTCACGCGGGTCGCGGCCCCATCGGGAGTTCCCCCGAGTTCCCCCTCGATCCGTTCGCCTGCCTTGCGGCACTCAAAATTGCCTATGGTTAGGTCCTTCGCCAGGATAAGTTGGCTCGGAAACACAGCGGATGCGTTTTTGTTTGAATCGGCACAGCTGGCTCTCGCGCGCCAAAGGATGGGCAGTTGCTATGACGTTGCGAAGACAGGTTGGCCCTGTTACCCCCACATGACCTGTCCGAATCGTGTACTTACGTCTCACTGTCTCACTGCATCCTAGTCGTCTGGCAAACGTTACGTGTCTGCGCCTGCACTGCGTTCAGCTCAAATGTTTGGCAAGCTCACCTTGCCTGCCGTACCTTGGGCCCAAACGTGCACACCACCAGTAGAGGGCAAGAGGTGGGTCGTGGTGGACGACGAACAGGGTGGAACCGGAAAGGGGAGATTACGACATCTGCTGTGTGCAGTTGGTTTCGACCGTGTCGCCTTTGACGCTAGTAGGGACATGGAAATCCAGCTACATGCAGCTGGTTCGCTAATCCCTTGTGCTGTGTCTCCTTTTCGTTTGCCCCGAGTAGTTGAAGGGTGGAGGATTGCCAGCCTGAAGCACAATCCTATCCCAACGATTGGTATCACATGATGCCGGTGCCGATCCGAAGGATCATTGCCCCACCCCCAATTTCTGAGGGCACATCCGTAGCGTTGTCACCGCCTCGGGTCTGTCAGTTTGAGGGGTGCGGATCAGCTTGAGGCTGGGCAGGGGGGAAGTCCCAGTGGTGTGTATTTTTGGCCCTGTATCAGGGACTGTGAACTGTAGGCTCTGTCTCCTGTCCGCGCCGCCCCCGGAGTCCTTCGCCTCGCCCGGTGCAGGCGGGAGGCTCCTGGCAGAGGGGCGCTTTGCGGGCGAAGGAACGTGATGACATAATTGGCCCGCAATCGGGAACGCACGAGCTTGGCTGGCTGGAAAGATTTGTGTACATCCACTTGCCGTTGTGGAGGCATCAGCTTCCGGCCGCCACAGGACAGGCGTTCCCGATGGCGGAGACTCGTTGTGTATACAGTTATCAATCGCTTCGCTCATTCCGCCGGCCCATATTGTCGCACCGTTGTGGGCTAGCCGAGCTTTGGGGCCTCTTGGGGGCCGCTTTGGGGCCTCTTGGGGCCTCTTTTGGGCCTCTTGGGCGCCTCTTGGGGCGTCTTGGGGGCCTCTTGCGTTGTGTGTACAGTTATTCGTCTGCGGAGTGGTGGCCCGGCTCTCCCCTGCCGCCGCCCCTCGAGGTGAGTGGGAAGAGATGGAACGATGGACGGCCAGTGGGTGAAATGGAGGTACACCTTAGGCGATGCTTAAGAAAACTTAAATTTTCGGCCAGAGTCTCGATTATTCTTAATGTTTCGATGTAAATCCTAAGTTCTGAATGGAAATGTTGGGTTGTTATTCAAGTTCTGAGACTATGAATTTCTGAACCCATGATTTCTTAAGCATTTCGCAGGGTGTACGCAGAAGGCCAACCCCATCTGCTCACCAGCCCTTCATGGCTGGTGAGCACTTCGAGGGGAGGGGATGAGAAAGAGGCGAGGGATGACGATGGGGTGAGAGTAGGGACGGAGGAGGAGGGAGGTCACATGGAGAACGAGGATACTGAGGCAGGGAGGACGGGCAGGAGGAGGATAAGGGGTAGGATGCGGATTGGTGGGCAGGGATGGGGGGGTGAAGGAAGAGCAGGAAGAGCGGTACGAAGAGGAGGAGGAGGACGAGGAGGAGGAATGAGCCGGGAAGATGTGGAGGAGCAGGAGGAGGAAGAGGATAGAGGATGAGGTTGAGGTTGAGGATGAATCGGAGGAGAGGAGGATTTGGGGAGGACTGGTTCAGGAAGGTACGGGGAGGGAGGGTGGCGAAAGAGGAGGAAGCAGGCCGAGGCGGACATGGAGGATGGATGGAGATGACGAGGATGCCAATCCACTCTGCCCAGGGCCCCCCCCTCCCAGGAGCTGAACTGCACATTGCCTGTCGCGGCCCGCGTCGAGGGCCAGGGCAATGCGCCGCCCTCGCCGCCGCGGCTCTCGGAGTCGAGAAATAGCGGGACCAGGAGGAGGAGGAGGAGGAGGAGGAGGAGGAGAAGTGGAGGGCGGTCACGGGAGGGGGAAGAGAGGGACGGAGGGGGGCGGACGAGGGCGACGGGAGGCGGAGGAGGAGGAGGACGAGCAGGCACAGCGAGATGGTCAAGTTGGCCAGTGCGAGCGAATCAGAGGGCCCCCGTTTTTCCCACCCTCCCTCCAGCAACATTGTTCGGAAACTGGAGCATCTACATTACCAGTGGCGGGCTGTTTTTCAATCTCAGGATTTTTTTAGGGTCGGGGACGACATCGGGGTTGTGCGGTGTATATGTTTCCTTGCTTTCCCGGGGAGACTACGAAACATGTATACACCAGGATCCCGTATACACCAGGATCCGCTTTCTTGTGCGAGTTTCAGTGCGGGGCCGGAAATGGCGTCGGTGTATAGAGTTCGGCTTCTTAATAATGACCAAGTGTGGCACATGTTGTTCTTGGGATTGGACCGCGCTCCCGCCACTCAAACGAAGGACGCCCGCGCGCGGTCCGGCTTCTGACGGTCAACTTGGCGAATCGAGTGCCTACGCGAGCCATGCAGGGGCGGGAGCGGCTAAACTTCCGATGGGCGAAGACGAAGCATGCGCCGCGCTGACAGAACACTGTCACATTCACTCGCAAAGCGTGCGGCGTTCTCGGCGAGGTCGGCACTTCGCCCGCTCTCGCGTGGCCCTGCTGCCGCTGCCGCTTCCACGCGCTTCGGCGAACGAGCCGTGCGCCGCGCCCGCGCCGGAATGCCACTTCCGACCCCTACAGAACGAAGGGCAACAGCGTCGCCCACTCGCGTGGGCCCTCCCAAGTGGGCGGGTGACGAAGCTGCGCCGCGTCGAGGCGGGGCCGCCACCTGCAGGCGGAGTCTGCGCGGCGCCGGAGGCGAGCGCGCTTCCTTCTCGCCCGCTCGCGCGTCCACGAGCAGGCGCCGCGCCGGAGCGGGAACTCACTTCTGTGGGCAAGTGCGCGCGGCGCCGAGGCCGGAGTCGAGAGTTCGATCGCAGGCCTAGAGGTTGACACCAACACCAACATCGGCGGTGTTCCTCCACCGAGGGAAGAAGAGATCCCGATCTCGGTGATGGTGGTAATATTCTGGCTTCCAATGGCGACCGGAAGATTACCACCAAGACCGAGATCTAGGATCATCTCCCCCCTGTGGAGGCAGCCCCCTGTATTGGTGTTGGTGCCCATCTTCAGGCCTCCAAAGTTCGGTCGTTCGCGCGGGATGCGCGCCCCGCCCCACTCGTGTTGCGCATGTTGCAGCATGCACGGGGTAAGGTCTTCGTTGGGACGGAGCGATGGGTCTACGGCACTGACGGGAAGGTTTGAACGTCTCGGGCTGGGCCGCCCTCGGCTGGCTAGGAGGCGGATCGCGAGTATATGCGAATGCGTGTGACATCAGGGTGCGGAGGGCGAGGCCGAGGACGAAGAAGAGGAAGCCGTGGACAAGGGGAGAAGGCGGAGGAGGAGGAAGGTGAAGGAGCGAGAGGGAGGAGGCTGCGGGTTCAGGGGAAAGGGGGTAAGGGAGGAAGGGTGCGAGGGAGCGAGGAAGGAAGAAAATGTGGTAGGAGGTGGGGGAGGAGAAGGAGGATGAGCCAGGATGAGGCAGGAGGAGGGAGGAGGGTGAGAGAGGGATGTGGAAGCGGGGGGGAAGGGAGGGATGGTGCGGAGGAAGTTGGGAGGAGGGGGGAGGAGGGGGGACGGGAGGAGGGGTGGTGGCTGAGGACGAACACGAGGAGTCGAGGCAGGAGGAGGCAGGAGGGACAGGGCGGCACGGCAGCAGGCGGGAGGAGACGGAAGGGAGGAGGGGGAGGAGGAGGAGGAGAGGCCACGCGTGGCCGTCGTTGTCGTCGTGGTGGCATTCGTCTCCGCCTCCTCCTCCTCCTCCTCCTCCTCCCCCTCCTCCTCCTCCTCCCCTCCTCCTCCTCCTCCTCTCCTCCTCCTCTCCTCCTCCTCCTCCCCCTCCTCCTCCTCCTCCTCCTCCTCCTCGTCCCCCTCCTCCTCCTCCTCCTCCCCCTCCTCCTCCTCCCCCGTCGCCGCCGCGAGCCATTTTGGCACCCACTTCGCCGGCGGCCGTCGGGCCATGGCGCCGCCGGTCGCCCAGGCGAAGCCGAAGGAGAAGCCGAAGGAGAGGGCGGGGGGGGCCTCGTGCTAAAACGACGCGAAGATCGGGACAAAATCGGATCGGGATCACTCGAAATCTCTGAGAATCGGCGGGTTTGGAGGATGTATTGGGCGCCGCGGCCGCTCCAGAGCGTTCCGGAAGGCTCTGAGAGCGCTCCGGAACGCTCTGGAGCGATTTATCCCGATCCTAGCCCTGCTTTACTTGCTACTCCCCCCAGCATCCGAATCACCTGCAGAACACATGGAGATACGTTGTCCGTCGTCCGCCTGAGTCTCTTGGGTCGGCGCTGGAACCCTGCCGCCACATCCCAGCGACCTCCGCGCGCTGGTGAAGGGAGTGTGGGGAGGGTGTCCAGCGCTGGGAGTTCGCGCAGCCGCCCGAAACGCTGTGTTCATGCATCGGAGGACGACTAGTCCGTTCTGACAAAGTCAGTGCGGAGTGCTCGGTCTCCATTTGGGCTTACTCTGGCTCGACTTAGCCGCTCCTGATAGGATGCTGACTGAGTCCGTGCGAAGTAAGCCCTCAAGGAGTGTTCGGCCTCCGTCTGGGCTTACCCCGTTTGGACGCAGCCTCTCCAGAATGCAGTCTTCTGGTCTTCTGGTCTCCCCGAGTAGGGGACCACATGCGAACCCTGCCCCTACCCCCCACGATTTCTGAGGGGGAGGGTGGGGCTCACTTCGTTCGGGAGCTCCAAAGCGAAGTGACCCCCACCCTCCCCCTGCCGGGGTAGGGTAGGGGGCAGGGGTAGGGGGGGCAGGGGTAGGCTTCGCACGTGGCCCCCTGCCGAGGGAGGGGGGCGGGATGCTCTCATCGTGCAGCCTTGGGTGGCCACAGCGGGCTGCCAGTGGGCTCGCTCCAGGGAGCCCACCTCTCCTCGCCAGTGTCTTGTCTGATCCGATTCGACATCGGTTCTGGCCGGGCCGATCCGATTCGATTGCGATGCTGTGACGACCCGATGCGAGTTGTGAGGCTTGCATGGCGCTGCTGTGCCTCCTGACGCAGCCGATCGATTCGACGTCGATTCCGTTCCGATGCAGCCCGATCCACCGCACATTCTGGGGCGAGTCGATTTCCCTGTTCGATGTTGACTGGCTCACCCGTCCCCCCTCCAGCTCGGGCCGGCATAGGGACACAGGGGAGGTAGGAAGTTGCTTGCATGTTAAAACAGGGCTAGGATCGGGATAAATCGCTCCAGAGCGTTCCGGAGCGCTCTCAGAGCGTTCCGGAACGCTCTGGAGCGGCCGCGGCGCCCAATACATCCTCCAAACCCGCCGATTCTCAGAGATTTCGAGTTATCCCGATCCGATTTTGTCCCGATCTTCGCGTCGTTTTACATGTAGCTGGTTCCAGCCTCGCCGCCAGGCGCTTCCCCCGATACACTGTTGCCCCTGGCGCCGGGAGGCGTCCGAGAAGCCAGCTGTGCGAGCAGATCCGCTAACCCCCCCCTTTGCTATCCCCCCCTCGTCCGACCCGATCCTCGCGACCTGCCTGCCTGCCTACCTTCTCTCTCTCCCCCACCCTCTCTACGACGAGAAATCAGGACAGCCACACAAACTTTCGGAGGTCTGTGGGGACTTCTTGGATCCCTCCTCCCTCCTCTGATCACCGGCGCAACCAAAGCCGAGGTTCCCTTCTTCTTGCTCTACCCCTCCTCCATGTCACACTGTCCCATCCTCTCTCGTACCGCCCCTCTCATCGCGGCGCCGTGGCTTCGCTTCGCCTCTTCGGTTGGACTCTGGCATGGCAGCCCATACAGTCACGAGTGTGCGGCAGCACCAAAACATTATCTTGCCTTCTTCCTTCTTACATTTTCGCTCCCCCTCCGTCTCTTCTCCGCCGTCCTCCCTCGTTCCTTCTGCTTGCTCCCTCCATTTCTTCCGCATCTCTTCCGCGTCCCTGATCCCATCTCGTTCCTCTTTGCCTGTCGCCCTTCCCTCCATCTTCGCTCCCTGCTCCTGTTCCCCCTCCCTCCAGTGTATACCTCGCTCCTCTTCGCTCCTCGCTCGGTCCTCGCTGCTCAATCCGTTTCCTTTCTCCCTCCCGTCGTCCTCCACGCTTTTCCACCCTCGTTCCTCCCTCCTCCCTTCTCCCTCCCCCATCCCTCCTGTGTTCTCACTCCCCCCCATGCCTTTTCTGCTCCTCCTCGCCCGTCCTTCCTCTCTCCTTCCATCTTCCACTCTCCTCTGTCATACCTCCCTCCCTCATCATGACTCCTCACTCGTCGTGCTTCATCCGCCTTCATCCTCCTTGCTCAGCCTCTTCCTCCATCTTCTTCTCATCATCGATGTTTGTACTTGTCCTGCAACTGCTTCGGCTGATGTCCGAATCTCTCCGAAAAGACCTCCGACGGTATACCACTAACCTTCGAGTCCCTCTGCGAACTCGGTCCGCATCATCCGTGGAGCAGGCTTCGGCAGCACGTGTTGCGAGTGCACCATGAATCTCGTGGACCTCAAGAGTTCCCGGCGGTGGAGATCCCCATCATCCCACTCCGCATTTCCCGTCCATCTCCCCTTCTTATTCCTTCTCTTCCTCCTCCTTCTACTGTACGGGTGGCTGGGGAGACGACGGCGGATTCCCAGAACTCACCGAAAACCAGTCGACGAATAAAGAAAGAATAGGTGTCCGAAGCCCTTGAGACTCCCGTCCTTGTCTTCGGATGCAGCCCCCGGCGAGGGCTAGTTCAGCTTTGGCGCTGCTGCGTCCGTGGTCGAGAACGTGCCTCATCGGGCATATTCCCGCTGGCGCCCGCTTAAGTCCGCCCACTCCGGCTCAATCGGCCGTAATCCCGTGCTTAATCCAGGCTCGATCTGGCTTGATCGCCCAGCCAGTCTGGCCTGCTGGCCCCGCATCGTTCCTGCGACGGCCGCCCAGGACTCGCCCCTGCTCCTCACCGTGCCCCTCCCCGGAGGGGGTGGGATGGCCCCCTGCCTGGCCCCCCCGCTGCAGGCGCCAGGCGCCAAGGCGGAGCCTGAGGCACCGAAGCCAGTGATCGGCATCGGCGCGACGGTGCCCGCCGGGAGGGCGAGGGAGAGCGAGGGGACGAGGGGAGAGTGGGCAGGGGTCACCGAAATTACGCTACCGAGGAACCCCACATACTCTGGTTGAATCTCATGTGCTTGCTTATCGTTGCCATATATGCGCAATCCTGCGTTCTGAACCCTCGTCGCGAATGTTTCCTTATTTTGCCATCCATCACACCATTGCTTGAACCTTGTCCCCCGCCTTCTGTCCTCCATCGGGGAAAAGATCGAGGTGGTCACCGAAGCCCTTTCCCCGTGGCGGCAACAAACAATGAGGTAATGCAAGACGATCTGCCACATCGCGGTTAGTCAGGGGGCGCAGTGTGGAAGTCGGTGCAAAATAAGCCCGTCGCGCAAACGCCCTAGGGAGTCTCCAGAATGTTCCTTTCTCCATCCCCTCATGCCGCGTTCTCCTGCACCCCTGCCTCACTTTCTCACCTAGGTCTGGCTATGGTTCTTAATTTGTTTATGATGCAGCTTCCACGTCTGTCCCCGCGTCTCTTCGACGTAGGGTCTCTAAGCTGCGCGCGCAAAGGCGTTGCAAAGCAAACGTAATCCGCCTGCATGCAATTGTGAGTGCCCTTCGATGGAGAATCTCTGGGCTGCGGTTGCCACGAGGACAAGCGCTAGGCGGTCGCTCCGAAATCGTCAAAGAGCGGCGCGGGCCGCTCGAATACGATGCGGCTGGACAGCGGTGCATTTGTCGGAAATACTCCAGCGCCAGTGCGCACCAACGACCTCACGCCGCCGGCAAAATCCATTGGCGTTCCAGGGCGACGGCCTCGATCTCCCGCGTCTCCGTGGCCCTGCGCTCGTCGATCTTCTGGAGCGCTTTGAGCACGGAAGGAGGCGGGCCTTTCTGCAGGACCTCCCTTGGCGGCGGCCGAAGCAAGAGCAGATCCTCCATGCAAGTGGCTCTGCTGAGCATCGCGTACAAGTGGAGCCGCCAGTTCTCTGCCTTCTCCTCCGGTCTGCCAATGCTCGTGTCCTGCGCGCAGTCGATGGTAACCCCGGTGCGGATCGTTTGGCCCTGCGGCGCGATGGGCGTCAGGAAGCGCCCGCGCGTGAGCGCGTGCCCAAACCTTTTCACCCGGTGCGCTATGTAGGCGTTTTGCCATTTGAAGTGCGCCTCCTTTAGCGGGGAACAGAACAAGCCGTTCGCCTTCTCTTTCTGGATTCCGACGGGGTTGACAAGGGTTGCCACCACGTCCGGGCTCTGTTTCTCGAACTTGCGCACCTGCGCTCGCCCGTCTCCGCGGGCCCAGGAGAAAGCTGAATACGGAGGGCGCCAGTGGAACGAACGCAAGCAGCCAGCAACAAGGTCGGGTACCGCTGCGGAGTGCAAGTCTGCATTGGCGGGGCCTTCGTTGGCGTGGCCTTCGTCGGCGTAGCCTTCATAGGCGTGGTAAGCGCTGCGAAAAGGCCTCTGTGTCAGCAGCCGCGCTGCCGGTCTCGCGCACTTGCCGGACCTTCGATGGTGGGCCGCCGTCGTCGTCCAAAAGAGCCTCCTGAGGGAATCCTCCCGACGCAGGGTTCCGCAGGTACTCCGCCAGGCACTGCCCCTTTGCCGTCGGCGTTCATCTCGGAGTACTGTGGGTATAGCGCATCGAGCCCACCCATTGTTCAGCTGGCGGCGGTGCGCATTCAAAGAGGACTGCACCACTCCGTTGGCGCATCTGCGCGAGGTCTCCACGCTGACCTCGCCGCCCATCTGAACCATTGCATTCTTCGTCGCCAGAGATAGAAGTGGTAGCGCGCCCACGGCGATTTATAGGGGCATGGCTGCCGCGCGCGGGTAGGGCGGTGCTCTGAAGTAGGATCGCAGGAGCGCCTGCGTGAGAGCGAACGCGCGCGGAGCCGGCTTGAGCCAAGGTGTTTACAGCTTTGGATAAGACACGAGCTCTCGCCCGTGCGCCCCCCGTCCCCACCCCGCGCGCAGCTCTCAAGGGTCATGGAAGTGCCGCGCCAATCGCGCATTGGGAACACGAGCCGTGTACTTGGGAAGAGGTCGAGAGCTGCTGGGGCGGTGGGAAGATGTTGGGAAACGCCACGCTTGCCACGCTGTGTCTCATGCGGGACACTTCGACAGAAATCCAGAACCGTGGCCTGGAGCGCCCAATGCGAATTCCCTGCGAGCCTGCAACGCATGGCGCCCCCACCCCCCCGCGCACCCCCTGCGGCGTCGAGGACGCGCCACGCCTGCCACGCCCTGCGAGCCTGCAGCGTCTAGCGCCCCCACCCCCAGCGCACCCCCATTGGCGTCGAGAAAATGCCACGCCATGCGAGCCTGCAGCGCATGGCGCCCCCACCCCCAGCGCATCGTCTGCGGCGTCGAGAAAATGCCACGCCTTGCGAGCCTGCAGCGCACAGCGCCCCCACCCCCTGCGCACCCCCTGTGGCGTCGAGGAAATGCCACGCCCGGCGAACCTGCAACGCATAGCGCCCCCACCCCAAGAGCCCCCCTTGTGGCGTCGAGGAAATGCGACGCCTGCCACGCCATGCGAGCCTGCAGCGCATAGCGCCCCCCCCCCCCCCCCTGCGGCGTCGAGAATTTGCCACTCCTGCGATGCCCTTGGCGACGGTGCGCGTACGTCTTGGGTTATGATGCAGTGCGCCTGCCACGCCCTGCGAATATTGAGCGCATGTGTTTTGCGTGTGTGCATGCGCGCGGCTGTATGTAGAACGCGCGTCTCATGCATGTGCCGGGCATGTGCTGCGCGCGGGTGAGGCGAGGAAGAGGAGGAGAGGAAGAGGATGAGGGGAAGAGGGAGGTGTGTGTGGGAGGAGACGCGGGTGCGACGCGGCAGGACAGAAAACCAACACCCCGCTAGACATGCGGGGGAAACCACAATTTCGTAAACATAAGTTTTTGAAGTTCCGTGCGGAGTTTTCGGATCGGCTCTGGGGCTTCCCTGGCGGCGCCTCCAGCGCCGCCCGTGTCGCGTTCCGCGCGCCAGGGAGGCGCTCAGCGCCATCCGAAGAAATCCGAGTTGAGGTCAGAGAAATTATGTTCATGCCGTCGTTTGTTTTTCCAGGTCCCCTTTCTTTTGCGCGCTCCTTGTCCGCCCGTCGCCCGCTGTGCCCGATTCGGCCACGTGCATCCCACGTCTGCGCTCGAACGCGGTAAAAATTCGCTGCTGCGAGCGAAACAGTTCTTCTAGGTCAGGGCAACGCTAGGGGGGATAAGGCCAGGGGGCGATGCATCGGCCTGCAATCGCTCACTGGTCGCCGATGGCCCACCCCCATCCGAGGAATGTAGGGCTTCACTGCCGATGATCGATCGGCGATATGCCGCCGATTCAGTCCGATGTTTTCGTTTCCTGAGCTGGTCCCCCGCCCTTACCTCCGCTCGTATGGGGGAGCCTTGACTTCCGATCGCGTTGTGACGCAATCGCGGCGGGAGGCCTGGGCCAGTCTTCGGATTCCGCTGGGGCCTCGCCAGGCCCCGGGACCGGCAACAACAACGGCCTAGGACGAACGGCCAGTCTTGGGTAAGCGGCCCACGCGGGGCCACAAGTGACAAACATGCGCCGCTCTGAGGCGGGAGCGCCACTCACAAGCGAAAGCCGCGCGGCGCCAACGCGTGCGAAAAAGAGGCGACGTGCCCAAACGGGGGCTGAACCACCCGGAAACGTAAGCGCGTCGCCGAGGCGAGAGCGATGTTTCGCCTTTTTGCGCGCAATATGTGGCCCGTCCCTTCTTGCCACGCATTTCGCGACGTGGGCGAGAAAGCGTCGATGTTGGAAACGAAAACGTCGACGTTATTTGTTTTTGAACACGCAGCATTGGAGTCCCAGTTGGTACTGTCGGCCAGCGAGGTGGCAAAGCAGGGGCAAATTCAGCTGCCTGCGGCAACCCTCGCCTCCGTGCCCGATTATGTATTAGCGCAGCAGGAAGGAGACTGAGTGTAAGAACGCAGTTCCGACGACTGGTCTCATTTGGACGGGTCGTGAACTCGACCGCATCTTCGTCCGCGCGGTAGGGAGGAGGTCCCAATGCAGTTCAGTGAGCGGTCTGACCTGCGGAGCGTCGCGAATTGCATTTCATCTTCATCCGCGCGGTCGGGAAGAGGAAGAGGAGGAGCAGAGGAGGAGGAGAAAGAACGAAAGTGAGGACAAGGAGGAGAAGGTTTCTTAAAGGTTCTCCTGGGGCCTCCTAGGGGCCTCCAGGGAGCTTCTGGGAGCATCCTGGGTGTCTTTTGGGGCCTCTTGGGAGCCCCTTGGGGTCCCTTGGGCAGTCTCAGGGGGCTCTTGCCACGTCTGTCGCCTTCGGAGGCCGTCTTGGGGACCTCTCTGGGCGGCCTTGGTGCCCTCTTGGTGCGCTTTGGGGCCGCTTGGGGCCCTGTTGGGAGGCTCCTGGGCAATCTTGGGTCCTCTTGGGCCGATTGGGGGCCCTCTTTGGGGGCCTCATGGGCTGTCTTGGAGCTATATTGGAGGCCTCTTGAGACGTGTTAGGCGGTCAGAAACTCAAACAGTTGAGAGCCTCAACGCTGTTTCCAAAAACCATGATACAGTCAATGCTTTCGCCTCCCCGGGCTCTTTGGCCATCTTGGGGCCCTCTTGGGCCGTCTTGTGGGCCTCTTGGCTTCTTGGGCCGCCCGGAAGCAATCTTGGGAGCCTCTGGAGCTGTTTTGGGTCATCTTGAGCCGTCTTGGTGTCACCTTGGCTGTCGTGGAAACAGTATTGAGGCCATCTTGGCCGTGTAGAGGCCGAAACGAATACCGGAGAGTCAGCTCGGGGGGGCGGCTTCAGAGGAACGCTTGCGGACAGGCGGGCGGCCCCTTAGACGATTAAGCAGAACGCTTGGGCGTGTTCCCGATTTTCAATATTGACCTTATGTGGTGTATCTTTATGTATTGGGCTGGTTTTTGTGTGTCTGTTGGGACTCTCGTTCGCGCCGTTCTCGGTTCGGCTTCGTTTTGTAAAGCATGTGCCTGATATGTTTGGCTTCCAGAGTTGTGTTTCGCTTAGTCAGCCGAACACCGACATGTTGAAAACGGTGACCCCCCCACACACAGTTTCTTGGTATCAACGAAGGGCGGCCTCCCCAAAAACCAAAACACCTTCCAGACAACAGACCAGCATTCTGACACGCACACTCCGTGCGGGCACGGTGGCAGACATTTGTGAGGACGAAGAACGAAGGGGAAGGGGGAGGTTTTTTTTTTTTTTTTTGCATTTTTTTTTGCAATCCTTCGTTTTTTTTTTTTTTTTTTTTTTTTTTGCAAAAAAAAAGGGTCGAGGAGTTCAGAGGAACCTGTTGCTAATTGTACGACCAGGGGTTCGCGAGGCAAAGTCGGCCTCACAGTGCCCGAGGCTTTTGAGGGGGGGGCAGACAGGGGTCTCGGCTGGAGCAGCAGCATCATCCTCATACTGGGCAGCTTTGATCGCCTCATTGGACCCCTGGTGTGGCTTGCATCCAAGACCTCTTCTCCCTTGAGGGCCAGCTCAGGAGGGAAAGGCTTGGCTGAACTCGTTCCCTGGGAATGGCCCCTCACAGGCCTAGCAGCGAAGCAGCTTCCAGACATGGACCTCACGCAAGCGGCGGGATGGATGGGCCGAGCTCCCACGATCACGATCCCCCTCCCGACGACAGGCCCCACCTCGTCCCCCGTCCTCGGGCTTCGGGGCGCCTCCAAAGCAGGGCGCCGCTGCAGCCTGGATGAGGCGGTGGTCGTTCACGAGTGCCCGGCGAGCTGAGCAGCGCCACTCGTTGGCGCAGCGGTCGAACGTATTCGACAGCGCTCCTCGCGTGCGTTGGATTTCGCTTTGGTGTTTTTGAGCAGCCTGCCTTCTAGCGCTCAGTTTTGGGGCCGCCAACCGTGTCAGCCAAGTGTCATTTGAGACGCGCCGTCGATCTGCGCAACAAAATGGCAGCACTAACGCGAAACCTTCGAACTCGTCAGTGCCTCTCGGGTGCGCCGAAGGCGCTTCAAATTTCCTGCGGCGCCCGCCAGCTGGTCAAGGCGAAGTGTGGAGGCAGCAAGGGCCTGCGCTCGACATTTCTGGCATGGGCCAGGGTTTTGAACAGCCGATGCGCGTGAAAGCCGTTTTTGGCAACCACGCTGCCCACGCTCCCTGTTCCTCGTCTTCTCCTCCTTCCGCATCACCCCGCCCGAGTTCCGAGTCGTCCCGAGTCCAGGGCCACTGCAGGTGTTTGCATTCTTCATTGCAGAGATTCGTCGCGTATCATTCCCCTCAGTTTCTTTCCCTTCATATCCGAGAAATAGGAGAACAAGCAATGACAGAAGCATTAAAGCTTCTAGGTTTGCGCGGATTTCTCGGATCGGCGCCAGATCCCTCTCCCTGGCACGCTCCGCGCGCCAGGGGCGGCGCCGGAGGCGCCGCCAGTGGGCTCCAGCGCCGATCCGAGGAATTCGCGGTGACCCGCACGTTTATATGCTTACGTCGTTGTTTGTTCCCCTACTCCACCTCCACCATCACCGAGCGCGTTCCACTACTCGCAAAGTGCCTACTTGCAAACGTCCGACAAAAAACAAATGCCTGCTCTGATGTAATCTATCGTAGATTCCTCGCGGCGGATCCAAGCCATTTGCGAGTAGTGATTTTGCAAGCAGTGGAACGCGCTCGTCTCCACCAGGAAAAGCCAGGGCCTCCTCTCGAGGACCGACGGGCGGTCCGCGCTTCTGGCCCACCCGACGGCTGCAGCACGTGCACGGGCCCCAGGGCCGAACCAGCGGCTGCGGCTGGCCCGGCGGGCGTGGCGCCTCGGCGTGGCGGTTTGGCGGCGTCCAGTCCATGCCCGAGCGAGCGAGCGGGAGGGGGGTGGGAGGAGGAGGAGGAGGAGGAGGAGGAGGAGGAGGAGGAGGAGGAGGAGGGGGAGGAGGAGGCCTTCTCAGAGTCGGGGCTTCTCAGAAGCACTTGGGCCGTGCAAGAAGTTCTCCATGCCTTCGGTGAAGTCTCAGAAAATTGTTTGGAAGGCCGGAGGACTTCTGAGCCCTCTGAGAAGGCCCGTCCCCTCTCACTTCCCCCGTGGGCTGGCCGCCGAACGCGTGGCGTGGGCTCACAAGTCAGGCTTGCGGGTCTTCTTCGAAGAACAACAAGCGGCACAATCCTGAGTTTGATGAAGTCAGCGCGGATTTCCAATAGTCCATGTGTGCATGCCATTTTTTTTCGAGGTGAGATGGTACGCGTGGCGCGGGCCCACACATTAGGGCAGCTGGCTGCGTGTCTTCCCGTGCCAGGCTCCCGGGGCCCGCTGGGTCCAGCCTTGGACCCAGCCCTCCATGATGTGGCCTCGTGATCGGTGTCGAGTCTCATGGGCCCTGAGGAGGCCCGGAGTCTGGAGTAACGTGCGGAAGTCGAAAAGCCCAGCATGTGGGATTGTCTGCCGTTTGCTCGTCTGGCCGCGGCATCATCCGTGTGGACCTTCCAAGATCCTTCTCCGTCCGCAGCCATTTTGGTTGAGTCGATTCTGGTTCAAGGCAATCTGCGTCTCCAGCTTTTCCAGTTCGGAGCGTGCTGTCCGCAAAAGGAGCGTCGTGTCGAGATGGCAGCGATGGCGTCGATTTGCAAGTATGAGGAGGCTCCGCCTGAGACGGAAGCGCACATGAGGAAGTGTTGGCACTTTGAGATGAAAGGGGTCGTCGTGATAAACCCCCTCGTGTTCATCTCCTCGACAATCTTCCTGTGGGTCTTCGTGATCCTCTGCTGCGTTGAGCCAGACTACATGAAGTTCGCCATGGACGAAGTCGCCTGGGGCTGGATCCCTGAGGTGTGGACATGGTTCTACATCGTCTCTCAGGACATCTGGGTCATTGTCTTGATCTGGGCCATGGTCCAGCACGGTAAGCTGAAGCTCGGAAAGGACGACGATGAACCGGAGTTCAGCACTGCCACTTGGTTCTCGATGTTGTTCTGCTGCGGCGTCGCCACAGGCCTGTTCTACTACGCCGTTGCGGAGCCGATGTGGCACTTCAAGGGCTGGGGTTCCCCGAGGTTCCTCTCCACGGTCAAGGGCTACGGGAACGTGGACGAGGACGCGACTCACGCGCTGATGGTGAGCGTCTTCCACTGGGGCGTTCATGGCTGGATCCCCTACGTGGTGATGGGGGCTACGCTTGGCATCATGACTTACCGGCGTGGATACCCAATGACCGTCCGGTATGCGTTCTACCCTCTCATCGGCGACAACGTTTATGGATGGATGGGAGACGCCGTGGACTCCCTCTCCATCGTGACGTCTATCGCAGGCGTCTGCACGTCCCTCGGCCTGGGCGCCATGTCGATCAACGCCGGACTGCAGCGCCTCAGCTGGGGGACGCACCACGGTGAGAACTTTGCCATCCCGGACGAGGCCAAGTATTCAGTTCCTGGATGTGGTGGCCAAGGATATTCCTGTGATGATGGTCAGGAATCTTTCGGCATCCAGCGAAACACGACGACCATGATCCTCATCATTCTCATCATCACCTGCCTGTCGACCGTGTCAGTAGTGATGGGCCTCGGCTCTGGTATCAAGTTCCTTTCACAGTGCGTCTTCGCAATGGGGACATTCTTGATGCTTGTCGTGGCGTTGAACGGCGAGACCTACCTCATCCTGGACAACATTGTGCAGGTTACAGGTTACTACTTGTGGTACATCGTGAAGATTGGATTCCATTGCGACGCTTGGGAGCGTCTCGGCACCAAAGACATGGGGCTGGGCGGTTCTGGCACTAGCGGAAACACGTGGATCATTGATTGGACCATCTTCTATTGGGGCTGGTGGATCTCTTGGGGCCCTTTCGTTGGCACATTCATTGCAAGGATCTCCAAAGGCAGGACCCTTCGTGTTTTCATCATGTCCACGCTCTTTGTGCCCACCCTGTACAGCATCGTCTGGTTCTGCGTGTGGGGCACCGAGGGCATTCGCATGCAACGCATGGCAGACTCGGCGGGCCTGTGCACTCAAGCTTACGCGGGAGGATCGGCCTGGGCTGACCAGTACAGTTTGGCGGATAAGCAGAATTTGAATATGGGCTGGACCCCCAGCTGCGTGCTGGACGATGCCTACCACGGCGGATACGGCAGGTGCAAGAGGGCGAAGTTCACTAGGTACGTGGATCCTTCTAAAGACGAAAAGGGCAAGCAGTGTGTCAAGCATACCTCGTGGGTGGATGTACCGTGCGGCGGGGGTCTCGATCCTACCGCAATCAACATGACGAAGTACGATGGTACTGAGTGTGCGAAGTACATGACCGAAATCAACGAGCTGGCTGCTGACAATTACGACCAGTTCCCGACTACCGACCAGTCTGACTGCTTCGTGCCTCTCCAGGATGGTACCGTATGCTTGTACAACCAGGCTACCGCAGACATCCTGTTCGACCAGATCTCCTCGTACGGCCCGCGCGGCTATTCCGACATGCTGTGCGCACTCACGCTCATCATTTTGACATTCTACTTCGTGACCTCGTCGGATTCTGGATCGTTCGTGGTGGACATCCTTTCCTCCAACGGCCACCCAGACCCCCCAGTGTTCCAGCGTGTCTTCTGGTCCTTCACAGAAGGGGCCACCGCTATTGCCTTGCTGTATTCTGGCAACAACCACCCGAGCGCAGACGCTGCACTTAAGGCCCTCCAGGCGGCGTCCATCATCACGGGCCTGCCCTACACATTCGTCATGTTCTGGTGCTCGCAGTCACTCGTGATCTTGTGCCAGGAGGAGAACGGCGGGCTCGACCCTAACCGGAAGGCCTTCTCAACGTTCATTTTCAACATGAAGAACCTCGTCCTTCACTTGAAGAACACAGCCTTGCCTGGCGTAACCATGGGCAGGGCTGTGGTGCACGTCGGCAAATGGCCTTTCGCTGGCCTCGGTCCGGGCGTCACGTTTGGCTTGTGGACGGGTGCCTTCTCCTTGCTGTACTACACTGCAATCATTTTCACCATATGCACTGCGGCCCTGTACCAATGGGCGCTCATCGGCTGCACGTTCTACATCGGCTTCGGCACCTTCGTTGGCCTGCTCCGCAACCACATGCGCGTGAAGCACTTCATCGAGCATGGCGACATCGCCACTGACCTTCTTTGCGGCATATTCGCGCCCATGTTCACCCTCTCCCAGATCGAGGCGCAGTTCACGGAGCCCATCGAGAACACGAAGAAGAACGACGACCTTGCTCCTCAGGAAGAGAGTAACGAGGAGCAGCCCGCACAGATCTGAGCGAGGCCTCGCCGTCCCTGGGGGCTGCGATCTGCGACACAGTCGCCACTTTCGAGGGGAGGGGAGGTGATAGAGGAGGAAGAGGAGGAGGAGGAGGAGGAGGAGGAGGAGGAGGAGGAGGATAAAGACGAATCGTTGTTAATCGAGAGAGGGCTTCGATGGCAGAACAGGCTGGGGAGACCTTTCAATGGCATGGCACCCCGAGCCTACCCGCTGTGGTTGTGTGTCACCAAGCTGGGTT
This sequence comes from Prorocentrum cordatum, assembly GCA_963575745.1. Lineage (NCBI taxonomy): Eukaryota > Dinophyceae > Prorocentrales > Prorocentraceae > Prorocentrum > Prorocentrum cordatum. The sequence goes on from CAUYUJ010018722.1 coordinate 56,039, forward strand.
TTGCAAATGCGATCTTCCCCAAAGCGGCGCGCGTGACGCCTCACATTCTACGTATACCTGTACGTACGAGCGTGGCGCGGCTGCGGCGCCCACAGCCATCTCGGCGGTCTTCCCTGGGAAGGAGAAATTGTGGAGATGGACAGAGGGTACGATACCAGGATTGACGAGGGGGAGGGGACCACGGACCAGGGAAGCAAAGGTTAGTGGCGTCGTCCGCCGCCTGGGTGTATTCGCCAGCCATGTTTCGTGCATTGCAGGCAGCGGAGCAAGTCGCTCTTTCTTGCGATCGCACAGGCTCGAATGTAGATAAATTATAGATTTTCGACGACCTGAGACTCGACTAATACACTAATATGGTTTGACCCAGCCCGCTAAATTGTCGTTACCTTTAAGACATGTGGTGCGGGCAACCCATCTTGGCTTCAGACCTTGTGTCTTGAGCATCCATTCCGCCCATCCCGGTGGAGGCAACCTCTCCGAACATGTTTTTCCACATTGTCGTCGTCCCCCCTTTGACCCCCCTCCGTTATCATCACCATCCTCCTGCTATTCTTCCTTCGCCCTCCTCAACCTCCACAGGCCTCACCTGCCGACGAGAGCAGTCGCTAGCCGGGCAGAACGGTGATGAGAGTTGATGCCAGAATCGATTTTCTGCGCATCCAAAAGCAGGGATTGTAGAGAATGCAATGTACGTCGGGAGGTCAGAAGAGGAAGGATGAGGAGCAGTAGGAGGAGGAGGAGGAGGAGGACAGAGGACATTGTCACATGTTTGTGGTTTCAGAGATCCTGGAACCTACGCTCTTACCTTTTGTCAACTTGGCACCCTGTGCCGATGTGTTCTTAGGGTTGGAACTCGAGTAGAGTTCCAAATATTCTGCAATGGACGCCCAATTCAAGTTGTAAGCTTGTAATAGTCGGGCCTTCCCTGCCTGAGTTTGCAGGAGCGCCAAAGGGTACCTCCTCCCTCTGACTTCCCTCCCTTCGATCCCGCCTCTCATCTCGCCTCCCGCCTCCTTTCATCGGACGGGTGCTGCGCGAACACGCTGGCCAAGGGGAACAGAAAATGGAAGATCCTCTCCCGTCGTGGGCGAGCGCCACGACTGCACGCCCACATTTGCGCCTCCTGGGACCAGCAGAAGTGGCTCCTCCTGTGGCCTTCGCACTCGACTCCCTTCCGCATCCCCCCCAAGCACCATCGATCCGTCCTCCCCTTCGACGTTTGGCGCGACAGAGAGAAGACATTGAACATACGGGGAAGAACTCTCAGCCAACAAATCAGGGCCTTGCTCTAGCCCCGCTGCGACCTCAGGTACTGTGCAAGAGGGTCGCTGGATTTTGAATATGTAGATGTGTTACCCGGTTAGCTCCGCATGACATGCTCAAAGTCTTCAGCATTGTTTGTGCCACAACGATCGCATGCACGAGGGATTTTCTATCCAAACTGATACAATCTCGCTTTCGGCCATTGTTCGCGTAAGCATTTCAAATATCCAACGCCCACTTGGACATCTTGTCGTCGTTTCGCTCGGCTGTGACTCCTACTGTAGCCCAGCGCCTGCGACCAGTGATTCACCGGCCAGGCGGTGGGTCGACCACCGGGAGGCGGAACGAGAGGTGAGGATGAGAAGGAGGATGAACGGTGAGGGAGACGGTGAGGGAGGAGGAGGGGCAGGGAGAAGACGAGGTGCGCAGGAGGAGGCTTGCGAATGTCTTCGCTTGCTCATTATCGGATGTTCAAAGTTGCAGGAGGGCGAGGAGGAGGAGGAGGCCCAGGATCAGGAGCAGGAGGGGCGGGATGAGGTGAAGTAGGAGGAGGTTGGAGAAAGATAGCGATCAGGAGGAGAGGATGACGTGAGTGTCTCGTCGTCTTCTGTGCCATCGTGATCATTTTCCCCACTCCTCCCTCCAGAATCCGTCACAATCTTGGGCCGACGATGACCACAAGATCTCCCCCCTTGCTCCTCCTTTTCGGTGCAGTCTCCCTTCTATCTTTTCAGTGTTGTTCCTGTGCATCTTCCTAAGAACGCGCAGAGGATGGATGCCCTCTCCCCCCGCCGTCCAGGTAGTTGGCCTCAAGGGCGAGGTCTGGGGCAAGGTCGAGAGGCGCGAGTCTTTTGAACCTGCGGTCTCGGACAAACGGCAAACTGGTAAGCCTTCGCGTTCTCCATCCTCCCTGATATCCTTGTTTTTTGGGACCAAACATCCTCACTCGAAATGAATGCCTGGTTGCCGTCTGGGCTCAAGCGCCGGCGCGAAGCATTATTTCTGAGAAGAAAGAGTTCTCCGATCTACATCAGTTCAGCCACCATGCTTTCTTTCTCGCCTCCAGCCCCCGCAATTCTAGTTGGCAGCGGGGCTGGAAGCAATTCCAGCTCGCGATCCACGGATGACGCGCAGAATGCGACGGGGACGCACGTCGCAGTTCGTTCGCCCACCGCAGTGGTACCACCTTCTATGCCTTGAGCTGCTTTTGCTTGCGGTTGCTCTGCCACCCTCGCGGGGATTTGGCCAAAGCGCCCACAGGCGCACGAGGCCAAAACCGACGGCCGTAAGAGACCCTGTGGAGGCATCGTTACTGGGGGGACAAATGTCCTTTTGCTGGGGTAGGCCAACCCAAGGAGGCAGCGATGCCACGGCCCCCTCGCCACAACAACCCCCCGACATTGGCGGTGGGGCGCAGATTCCTGCGCTATGGTGGACTGTTTGGCCAGTGTTTGGGTTCTGATTGAGCGCGTTGGTTGTGACATTCGTCATGGTGGGCACGCTGCGTATTCCGAATGGCTTCAAGCAGGTTGACGTATATACAGATATATGCATAGATGTCGTATATGTATGTATATATTTTAATATATATACACATTTTTATCTATACTCTTGTGTTTCACCACCCCTTTGGGTAGTATCAAGGGATCCAGTATGACTAACGTTGTCCGAACTGTCGGGATGGTTTTTAGCCCCGTGCAGGTCCGAGTTTCAAAGCGACCGTAAGGCAAAACCAACGGGCTGCCTTTGGAGCATCTCCATCTTTGCGCTACTGAGCAGCAACATCGCTTCGGTGATCGTCTTGATGATGCGTGGAGGAGCTGGACAACAAGGTGAAGGCAGCGGCAGAGGAGGCACCGTGCGTCAGCCACCTGCCAGGTCACTGGAACGCGAGTCCGCCGACCCGTTTCACCACTGGGTGTCGGATTTGTTCGCGTGGAGCGAATTCGCCACAGACATGGACAGCACTCATCAGTGCGCAACCGTCATCGTGAACCTTGGTGGCGCTGCTCGCGAGCTCACACGTGCCATGGATTTCACAGAACTGACCAAACATTGGCTTTGGTGAACAGCCAACCCGGAAATGCCGCCACCTGCCTCATCCCGAGCTTTGCGGGTCAGTTCGGTCCATTTGGCAAAGAGAGATGCTTGCAAGCTAGAAGTGAACATTTCGAGTTCTCGAGACGGCGCAACGAGACAACCGACGCGTTGCTCTCGCGGCTCCCCACACTGCGATTCCGAGCGACGCACAACGATGGAGCTGCGATGCCACTGGAAGGGCGCAGCTGGCTGCTCCTCCGAGCGGTCGGCGTTGCAGCCAGCCGCTTCACGACGACTATCCAGTCTCGCGGCATCCGATACCCCGCAACAGAGCCTGATATCAACCGTTTGTCGACGATGCTCGGGCGCGTGGGCGATATCTTGGATCGCGCGCAACATCGCCAGCGCCTCGGTGCGCCACCAGTCCGAGGAGGCTTCGCAGGCATGACTAAAGACAACAGCATCGACGCGCGCGCAGCAGACCCTTGGCACCGACGAGGGCTGGACCCTTGGGCCGCTAGCGCCGCCCGAAGCCCAGGTGCCAGATCTGGATTCGCGCGCGCGAGCAGCTCCCGGGCGATCGCCGCGCCGCCGCAGGCCGCGTATCCCTCCGCCGCGGGGCCGCGCGCTGACGAAGCGCAGGCGCCCTGCGAATGAGCGAGCGGCAGAAGCTCCGTCGCCAGCTCGCACTTAAGGGCGGACGCCCCTTTGGCGGCATAAGCAAAGACAGAGACGAGGGGACTCAGGGGCGCAGCTTCCTGGCTCGGCCGCCCGATGACCGGGTCGACGCCGCCCTCCGCGGAGGAGGCAGCGGCGCAGGCCGCGATGGGGGAATGTTGTCCAGCGGCGCGCGCAGAGGCCGCGAGAGGAAATATCGGGGCCGCGACGCGGTGGCGATGGCGCGCAGCAGCGCTGGTCCGGAGCGCCGCTCGCCCACGGGCTGGCCTGGGAAATGCAGGCGCTCGCGGAGGTGGCCCGAGAAGGCGCCGCCCCGGATGCCGGGCATTTCTCCGGCGCACCGGGAGTCGCCTTCATGGGCGCCGCAACTTGCCCGCCACCGCAGTCGGGGCTTGGCTTGGCTAGTCCTCAGCGCGGCCTCGGATCCGAGGGCTCCTGGCAGAAGCCCTGGTCGGCCTCTGGTCAGCGGCGACGCTGACCACTGCTCGCGGCCGCGCGCGCGCAGGCGCCCCCCGCCGATCTACCTGCGCCCCGTGCGATCAGCATCGCCTTCCTTCGTCGAGGGCGCGCCCGCCGACGCTTCCGCCGCCCTCTGGCCCCGCCCCAGCTGCCCGGGAGCCGGCCGCGCGAACGAGCCGGCCGCGCCCAGGAGCTCGCGCCGCCCCACGGGCCTGGCCCCCGCGGGCCCTCCGAATTCGCCCTGATAGTCACCGCCCACCAAACCGCCCCAACCCAACCCGAAGGCCCAATTTTTTCTTCGATTTCCAGTGCGGGGGGGGGTCGGGGAACATCGAAAAAACACATGGAATCCGTACCCCCCCCAACCCGAAATTCGGGTCAAATTCGGGCCTTCGAGTTGGGTTGGGGTGGTCTGGTAGGTAGTCAGATAGATCGACGACGCAGCGCGGGGGCCTCGATTCGCTCGACCAGGCAACTCGCGGGCCCCGACGACCAGCGAGCCGACGTTCCACGCGCAGGCGGGCTCAGCCAACTACCTCGCGGGAGTGCCAGCCAGCGCTAGCGGGCCGCCTTACTCAAGTCCAAGGGGCAGATCCACAGCTATCAGCGCCTCGCCGAGTTGCCGACCACGGCCCGCAGAACGAATGTCACGCGTGACCTAGCCCCTGAGACTGCGGCGCGACCCGCCCCTTGGCCGGCCGCGAGTCCACCCGCGATGCTCCGCCGGAACAACGCCGCGCTCGCCGCCGCGAGCGTGCTCGCAGAGAATCGAGCGCGTCGCGATTGGGCCGCCCGCCGCTGCTCCGCCGCCCCTGCCCGGGGACCCACGAGGCGAATCGCCAGCTGCTGACGGGGAAGTGGACGGCGACACCGCGCTCGGTAGCTGCATTCGCGGATACTTCAGTCTTGACTTGGCACATGGCCGCCGCCCTGCAGCGCGGCCGCTAATGCCATCGGAGCAGCGCCGACGCCTGGGCCGCCGCGAGCCTCGGCAACTCTGGGCCCGGGGCCGCCGAGGCCGAGCTACGAGGCGAACTGGCGCGAGCGCCGCTCTCGCAATGCCCGGCGCGCAGACAGCAACCAGCAGCGCGCGTCGCATGCGCGCCCAGGTTTTGCCCGCGCCACGCCCAGCAGAAGCTGCGGACGACAATGCGCCGACGACACCTCCGATATCTCAAACACATGGCACGCTGGCACCACGCGATAATAGCCGTCGCCACAAGGCTCGCCACAAAGTGGCGCGGCCGAGATGCCGACGCACCCCTGGTGGCTCATTGACGACCCCGGCAATGAGTGCGGCACTCAGGTGCATCTTAGTCGCGCGCAGTCAACCAGGTGGGCGCAGCGCGATCGTCGACCCGAGTGCTGGGGCCAGACTCGCGGGAGACACGCTCGCCCGCCACCTGGGCCGGCGCGCCGTCGAAGCGGGGCGCTGGCCGCGGCATTCTCGTGATGCGCATGCCCTTGGGCGCCTAAGGTGTTGGCAACGCGACGCTTAGCGCGCCCGTCAGGCGACGCCACCCGCGGCCTTCGCAGACGATCAGGGCCGCGCTGGACTCCGCAGCTCCACACCACCCACCGCGCGAGGTTCAGGCCGCGACCTGCCCAGACAAATTAGGGCTACGAAGTACGGGGTCTGCGTTCGCAATCCTGGACATGGGCAACTACGAGTTGATTATCCCAGGGGCGCGTCGAGGCGCAGTTCCACTGGCCAGCGGGCACGGTCTGGATCCCAGTCTAGGAGGCATCAGGTGTACGTTTCTCCATGATCATCGATGCCTCCAAGGGAGTTGCGCAGTCGTCCAGCGGGGCCCCAGATCGCCGCGCGCAGCTGCGCCTCCGCGCCGACGAAACGGAAACGGAGACAGAGGGCAACGAGCCGCCCGCAGCCCCATCAGGTGACGGCCCCCGCGGCAGTCGCAGACAACCAGGGCCACGCTACACTCCGCAGCTTCACGTCGTCCGCCGCGCGAGGTTCAGGCCGCGACCTGCCCGGACAAATTAGGGTTATGAAGTGCGGGCTCTGTGTTCGCAATCCTGGACTCCAGCGTCCAGCAGGCGCGGTCTGCACCCCGCACTAGGAGACATCAGGTGGACGTTTCGCCATGATCACCGACGCCTGCAAGAGAGCCGCGCGGTCGTCCAGCCGGGCCCCAGACCGCCGCGCGCAACTGCGCATCCGCGCCGGCGAAACGGAAACGGAGACGACAGACGGCAACGAGCCGTCTGCAGTTGCTGCTTCCCCGGCGGAGGCTGAGAAGCGGCCCACCTGCGGCTCCTCATGGAGCAGCGGCCCTTCCAGGACCACCCCGGCGCGCTTTGCCGGGGGCGTATCGCGCAGAAGCTTGCTCACGATTGAGCCCGTGCCCGGCATGGCGCGAGCTCTTGGCCCGCGCTGGAATACACTGCCCCTCTGGTCTGAGGCAGTTGTATAAGAGGGGGAACCGAGGACAGAGCGATCACACAGCTTTGAGGAATGAGTAAATCCAGCATGGGTCGGGCTTGAAGCGCCTCGAAGAAAGCGCGCGCGCCCGAATCGCAAGCATATGGTTATATGCGGACCCAGGACAGTTTGCTTCCCGTCGTCGTCCTCTCCCTTGCTCCGCCCCCCCTCCTTTCATCCCTCCCCTGGGTGGTGTCGAAAGCGTCCGCGGCTCGGGCGGGGGAGCGCCCCTTCCCACCTCCCTCATTATTCAAAGTTCCTCTTTGCCTCCCTGATTCAGCCCCCTTGCCGGGGCAGCGGTCTGTATGGAGACGCGTGGAGCGTTCGCTGTAAAGAGGCCCATGGCATGTGGCACTTCTCGTGTTTTCGGACTGCTGCGCGGCATTCTTTGGGGCCCTTCGAGGCCATTCGGGGCGTTTTCGGGTTGGGGGCCGCCTTGGCGCCGCGTTTCACCGCGGCCGCCCTGGGCCAGGCAAGCGCGCATTTGCAGCTCCCTCGGGGGCGCCCTGGGCCGGGGAAGTGCGCATTTGCATCCCCCCCGCAACTGGGCATGTCGACTTCGGTTCCGGGTTGGTAAAGTCGGGGCACCTTCGAGGTGGCGAGCTTTAACGTTTCCGAAATACACAGATCAAGGTGTGATCTGTGTACGCAGCTTGCGTCTTCAACTGTGTATATTCGTGTGTGGGCCCACTGTTTATACAGATCGTGGTGTGATCTGTGTGCGCAGATCTCGTTCCCACTTGTGTATTTGGAGTGTGCGCCTCGCGGGTGGCGTTGACTGGGCGGGAACTTTCACGGTTCTCCTTCGGCTGGTCCAGGGGGGGCGTCGCGCGCGATCGAAATGCGCAGCTCGTGTCTCCAACTGTGCATATGTTGCGCGCCGCTCGCTGGAGTGGTCCTTGGGCGGGAGTTTGCGCGAGTCTCCCGGCTGTTCCGGGAGGGGGCAGTGGTCTGGGCATGCAAAGGCGCGGGGGAGCGGGGATGGTGGGCTGTGGGAAGAATCGGACAGATAGAGAGCTACACTTTGGGCGAGTGGATTAGTTTCTCTCGCGGATCCCGAAATTTCAAAGTTAATTTTGGGCTATCGTTCCAAAGTTTGTTTTGCCCGCCATTCGAGGGGGGTCATCGCGTTTGTCGGATTTGCGAGGGCCTCGACGTTGCTAGCCAGAGTCGGCGTGGAATCAGAAATAACAGCTCGCGATTAGGAGGCGGAGGCGGAGCGCGCATATCTTTTAAAATCCTCTAAACATCGTCACCAGGCGAGTTGCCCTGATCACGGGGGGGGGCAAAGAGGATGGAGGGATCCAGAACAAGGTCAGAGGTCGTAGCGACCACCAGCGCTCGTGGGACCCATGATGGGCTACAGGAGGAACCCCCAGTGCCCCCAAAACGCCCCGCGGGGGCCCCAGACGCCACGACCTCCAGATCGAGACCAGATGTCGTGGCGAGCAGGTGCGCTCCTGGGACCTCCCGAGCGCCCCAGGAAGAATCCAAGACCCCGCCGAGCGCTCCAGGAGACCCCCAAGACGCAACGACCTCAGATTGCGGCTGGAGGTCGTGGAGCGCTCTTGGGGCCCCCAGGGACCTCGTTGCGTGCCCTTGGCCGCAGTTGGGTCCCTTTCGGGCGTCCCCGGGACGTCCAGCCTCCGCCGCCCTGAGGGCGGCTGGGATTTCAGTGGCCCCTGCCCTCCTGACTCTGCGGGGAGGCGCGGCGACGCCCCCGACCTGTACCCTGCCACTTTCGCTAGGTGCCGGTCTATGCGTGCTCGCCCCGCTCGAGACATCCCGCACGTTCAGAACTACACTTAGCCAGGCGCTAGGTGTAGTTCTGCACGCGCTGGCTTCGCCAGGGACATCCTCACAACACAGAGCACTCATATAACTACACCTAGCCAGCGGGGCGGGGTACATGTCGGGGGCGCGACTCGCGCTCCCGACGTGTACCGTGCCCCGGCCGCTAAGTGTAGTTCTGTACGTGTCCCCTTTTGGCGAAGCATCGGCTGCCCGTGCTGCCCATCTCCGAGGCCTCGTCCCCAGGGCCGCTCCCCGCCGACTTCCCACTTCCTCAGGCTCAGCGAAACCACCTGCATGGCCGCTGTCCTTTTCCGCCTCGCACTGCCCGCTGCCCTTCCCCGCCTCTGCCCCAGTATGATGACCCCAGTGTTTTCTGTGCTTTGGGGCGCCGCTTTGCCTCAGGCGTGATCTCCTCCCTCGTCTCGTGTCTCGTTGCCTTAGCAGCCTCTTTCACTATGTCCTTCCACTTCCACCTCGTCCCCGTGTCTCGCCAAGTTTTGTAGCCGCGATCGGTTCTATGCGTGCCGTAAGTAAATGCCTGGCCAGACGCCCCGCGCCTTCGAATTCTTTTCCGTGCTGGATCCCCCCTCCACGGATGAAGCGGCAGTTCGCGTTATCATTTCCTGTTGCAGCAGCCGCTTGGCCCCGCCGTGAGGCATGCTGATAGTTGCGACGCTTGGCGCCCCACGTGTTTCGCATGACCAGCGCTCCCCGTCGTAGGTCGCGAGGCGGTGCCCGTCCACCCAGACCGACCAGCGCACCTAACCGAATTTTGATTGCCCCTCCTGGTCCCCGCAACTGGGTGGAGTTTTGCTAAATGTAGTTTCTGATGTGTTCGAAAGAAAGGGGCTCGATAGGAGGGGTGGCCAAGAGGCCGGGGATGAACGGGGCTGGGCGAGAGGGGAGGGAACGGGCCCAGGAGGAACTGCATCATCGGCGCTAGCATGACGAGGGCGAGGGAGGCGGGGGGGGGGGGGGGCAGAAGGAAGGTGCATGATGTGCACTAGGGCGTAGAAGATGGGGGGGGGGCAGGCGCGTGGACGATGGGGGAACGAATCCGGCGGAGGAGGACGACGAGGAACGACTTGAATTGGCACATGGGGGGCGACAGCGTGGATGAGGGGCAGGGCGAGGACCGGGGGCTATCGGAGGGACATGAGGGGGGCGGGGCTGAAGCGAAGGGATATTGGGAGGCGGCGGGGGATGGGGCATGAGTTTGAGGCGGTTGCCAGCTAACGATTAGCTGAGCAGTGTCCTGCGTGTCCGTGCGCCCCCCAGACAGAACACAGCGACCGGATGCGCAAATTCATGATATGGGTAATCGTGCGGTTCGTGCTTCCAGGCCCTGGGGTCGAGTCCACGATGCCATTGGCGTCGCGTTGATGCCGCCCCGATTTGCCAGACCGCATGCGCACAGATACGCACAATATGTGCTTCAACGTTTGTTCCGTGACCCTTTCTGTAGTAACATACCCACGTTGGAAACCAAGACCTGCGTGCTTGGACCATCTGCGCGAGGCAGCCCAACATGTTTATTTCCGCTCATGTCTTAGTCTTACTCAGCGAAGGTGTGCGACGCGAATATGGGCCTGTCTGGATCATCATGGCGCCGCAACGCATCAATGCCGCTAGCAAGTGCGAACGCGCCAAAGAACTCATCCATGATGTGCAAGTGTCAACGGCGCGCCATGAACCGCCATGCATATCGCTGTCTGGTTAGGTTCAGCACAACGATTGCCACGGTCACGCCCCCAGCAGCAGGCATGGGACTACTCGCGCCAATAAGGCCGTGCGCTCAATGGCCCAGCGAATCAATAAGCAGGTGCTTCAGTATTTTTGCGCGCGATTGGCGTGCAAGCTTGGGTCGGACGAAGCAGCGGTGGCTGCTCAGTCTGAGTATATGATTGGCGTGTCCACGGACAGGTCAGCTGCTCTACTCGCGAGTGCCCAGCGCGCGTTCCCCTGGAGTGTTCGCGAATCCGACAATCCCGACTCGAATAGGCTTAGTCGCAGTAGGGAGAGTCGCAGGAGTACGAAACAAGGAAGGACTTACCGAGCGGAAATCATTTGCACAAGGGCGACATCGACTGCCGACCAGTAGACTTAACGCTGACGAGAGCACCGCCACCCGCGCGCGCGAGTTGCTCCGCCCCGACCTCCTTGCACCAGCACGAACCAGGTACCCCGTTCCAGTCGCGAGCCTGGCGCCCGCGCGAGTCGCGCGCTCGAGGCCCGCGCCCGATCCAGGCATTTGCTTCGTCGGCGCTTACAACTGGCAGCTCAAATCAATGGCGCGCGAAACTACGCCTTGCGATTGGACGGGCAAGACCACTTTCAGTCGCTTCGCCGGCCTCCCGGAGTTTGTGGCCGAACGACCTAGAAGCGCAAGCGGCGGGGCCGCGCGCCCATCAAACGCAGGACGGTCGTCGTGGACATGTTCGATGACATCGGCGGCGACATGTCGGGGCTGGGCACCGCTGCGCAATGGCAAGACTGGCGCAGGACGCGCGCATTATTTAGACCCGTGTGCTTTCGCAAGGCAGGGGCCTTCGCAACGCGGGCCGCGTCTAGCTTCCGAGCTGCGTTCCCCATCTCGGTCATCCAGGCCCACTCAGCACGCCATCGCCGCGGCTTCCAACTGGGGCCGGGGGGCGGATCTCTGCGAGTTGCACGGGGGAGCAGCCCGCGCATCGCATGTCGCCACGCGTCGACAAGTTACGTTTGGCGAGAATTTCGGCCAGGTGGCCGGCGGCAACCTAGGCGACCCGCGGGAACATCAAAGCTGTCCTCACATACATCAGGTGCAACAACCTCTCGGTCGTGGTTGGGGCGCCGTCCTGGCGCTGCGCCACGCTTCCAAGCGGCTTCAACCACCGCGTCAACCATGATATTTGAAGAACAGATTGCGAGGAGGTGTCTCCTCGCATCATGTTCTGCGGCCAGGTGGGCGGTTCCCAGGCCCAACGTGAACGAAGTTTTTTTGTCGAGCAGCCTAGCCCCGCCTGGCTCATTGCCGCGCCGCCCTGGAGCCAGATGTCACAACGCCCCCAAGTGGACGCGGTTGCGTTTGACCGGTGCCGTCTGTGGGCCAATTGTCCACCAGGTCTGCCAGCTAAGAAGGACTCCGTGGCTATCGCCAATCGTCTGAACCTGTTTGCGCTCTTCAGGAATCTGAGGCGCAGTCAGCTGGGGCTGCAGTCAATGCGCCTAATCACTGCAGGCCTTGCCCTGGCGCTTGACTGAGCGCGTTGTGCATGGTATAATCGCCCACGCTGTTGGCGGACAGTCCAGCTACCACTCCGACACACGTCAACCCACCCTAAGCATCAAAATGCCAATTCAAGGGGCGATATATGATATTGTCAAAATCTCATTGTACCGGTGGACATCCGACAATCTTGAATTTCAAATATCGAAATCGCACGGAAACGGTGGAAGTCTCAAAACACAGCACCAGCCCAAATATCAAATTCCGAAAAAAATAAAACAGAACACCAAATATCATGTCTCGGACAACGCAGCTCCGATGCAGTCTCCTATGTGCGACGTGGGTCTCGCCATGCTTGTTGCCGTAGGTTTCGCAACGGGTTATGCCACCCGTTTGGTTCGCCAGGTGTTGCGTTGCAGGTTGCACATTGTGCTGCCGAGCACCAGCAGGTTTGCTGTTGGTTGTGCGATCGGAGGAACACCTGGTGGCTTACAATAAGAAGGCCCGCTAGTGGTTGCGCCGAAGGCTGCGTCCCCCGCGTGCTATCGATTGCGCCATGGGTTGTACTCGCGGCGGCCCAGAGCACAATGGCCTTCCAACGGGCGCGACCAGTCAACCAATCGGTCAGCCAACCGGCCAGACGGTGTTGTCTGTTAGTACGGTCAGTTAACCAGTCGATCAGCCGCCCAGCCAGTCAGCCAGTCAGTCAGTCAGTCCGTCCGTGAAGTTCTCGCGCGAACCTGGCCTGATCCGGGGGGGCTCATCTGGGGCAGGGGTGGACCTAAACGGTTTTTTGGCGATATCGTGGGCCGTTGTTCGTTTCGATTTCGTTTTGCGTTCAAGGCGGATCGAAGACACATTGGGGGAAAACGAACACAAAACGAAAACGAAAAACTCCGTTTAGGTTCAGCCTTGATCTGGGGCTGGAGCGGCAGCACCCACCCAACCCGGCCTGACAAATTGCATGTTGCGCCCACGACGCCCCTGTCGGGAGCGGCCTCCTGGGTCTCCCGGTGCTCCCTGCTCAGGCAGGGCCCATCTCCTCCTCCTCCTCCTCCTCCTCCTCCTCCTCCCTCTCTTCCTCCGCATCGCCGTGTCCCTCTCCAGGCAGAGGGCGGTCGTCGTCGTCGGCGGTGGTGGTTCGGGTGGGGTCGTTTGGGCCCTCCCTGTTCCGACAGGAGCCACCGAGGGGCCGATTTCCGCCCAACTGGGCCCGGAGGGCCTCAGATCTGGGGGGAGGGCGCACGGAGGGGAAGGGTGGGAGGTGGAACGGGACAAGCTATGTGCGCTCGCGCCATATCTGACACTACCCTTAAGTCGTGCGTGTCCCAGTACAGGGGTAATATCCGAAAATAGTCAGACCATTGTCAGGGGACGATGTTTTGAATATGTTTCAACCTTCTTGGGGTATGATTAGGGTATTTGTAATTGCTCGTCCAAAATCCGCCTGTAGGGGGACATGCCCGACCTGACACTACCCATCCCACCCATGCCTTCCCATTCTGCTGATGTCTGGCTCTGCCCGCCGATGGGTGTCCTGGCGGACCTGGAACCCCAACAGGACTCTTATCCTGTAATGCGCAAGAAGAGCGAAGGGGAGCTGTGTAGATTTCAGGCGGGGGAAAAGACACAGACACAATCAACCGTCGATCCCCAGGAAAACATGGGAAAGTTTGGAAAGTGGGGGGAAAGATAAAAAGCCAGAACATATAGGGAAATATGGGGTATCCTGTTATTTGTGTGTATTTACTTGTGTGTCCCAGGGCCCCTTCAATATATTGGAGGAGGAGAGGAGGAGGTGACGCATGTGCACGAGGATCATCCGGAGGAGGAGGACGAGCATCGGGAGTGGGGACGACGTGGAGGAGCAGCAGGAGCATTTGCGCGAGGAGCGTGAGGAGCAGGAGGGGCAGGGCGAGGCGGAGGGGGGGAGAGGAGCGGTGCGACGACCACGAGGGCGGATTCGGACTCGGAGGCGTTGCCCGCGCGGGGGCGAGAGATCACCACTCGAAGTGGCGGGGGCGACGCGCCGGGCGCCGGTCCGACATTGAGGCTGAACACGTTTCGAATCGACTAGACGTAAGAGTGACCTTTCGCCGGAGTGACCTTTGGTGCGGGCACAGATGGGCCCACAGATGGCTGAAAACGAATCAGTAGCAGCTGCTTGCGCGCCCAGGTTTGGTCCCCCCGCGGCCCCCAAAAAGTCGCGCACCAGAGGTCACTCTTACCCAGGGTCACTCTTGCGTGTAGCCGATCGAAGGAGCAAGCACCATCTGACAAGCCAGCTTTTTGAAAATCCTGCGGGTGAAGAGAGCACAATACCCAGGGGGAGTCACGATGCTCTTCACACTTCCTCGGGGGAGGGAGGGGGAGGGGAGATGGAGGAGGGGCAGCACGGAGGAGTATTGGGGAGGGAGAAGGAGGAGGGAGGGAGGGGAAGGATGAGGAGGAGGTAGGGTAAGGACGGGGAGGAGGAGGAGTAGGACCAGTGCACACCCAAGACGCGTTAACGATGATGTAATAAGCCTTCCCAAGCTCCCTCTTCACAGGTCCCTGCAATCGGTGCGTCTTCATTGCGGGAAGTGCCCCATTGAAGCACAGTTTTCTGAGAATCGTCCATCGTGCCAACGCACCACTCCTGGGACTCGAAATGCCGCGAATCAGCATGACTCGTGCGCCCTGACAGCCCTGAAGCGTGCGAGAACACCACTCCCGGGACGTCCGCACCGCGAGCCAGCGTGCTTGTTGCGTCTCGACGGTCCTGAATCGTGCCATGCGAGTCCCTGAAACGGTTTCGGACTTCTGAGACGCGTGTGCGCGGCGGAGAGGCGGGAGCCCCACGTGGAGACGGAGCCACCCTCCATCCTTGAAGCCGCGGCAGAGTTTCATGACGAACGCGCGCGCGGGGCTGAGGCGAGGGCCACTCTTTGAAAACTAGCCGTCCTTCATCCTTGAAGTTGTGGTGAACTTCCGGACGAAGGCGCGCGGCGCTCAGGCGAGAGAAAGACACGAAATTCCGCAGCCCTCCATCTGTGAAGCTTTTGCGAATTTCGAGTTCCAGGATCATAAATGGCGACGAAGACTCAGAGGAAACGCCCGGCCCTCTCTACCGACGCGTCTGGCTCTGCGACAGGGAGGAGTTTTTCATAAGACAGGGACGGAGGGTGGAGGTAGTGGAGGGCGGAGAGGAGGAGCGTGACGTAGGAGGTACGAGGTAGGAGGAAGAGAAGGAGGGATGGGTAGCCAGGAGGAGGAGTAGGCAGTAGAGAAGGCAACAGAGGAGGCAGGAGATGAGGCAGGAGAGGAGGAGGAGGACAGCCATGGACGACAAACTGGCCCTGAGGAACGAGAGGGTCAAGACTCTGGGCCCCACGCATTGGACGACGGATTATGACCCAGACATGCGGCGCTTTTGTCACCGATTTTGGCCTCTGGATGCCGGCTTGGGGCCTCGGGACCGTCAACATCTGTTGGGATGAGAAGCGGACCAGGGGAAGGGGTGGAGAGGTCCAGGAGGGAGTGTGCATCAACAAAGGCATCGACGCGCTGGGTGCTCGGTGCGGATGCCGGAGGCTCGGTCGGTCTTCTCCAGGGAGGGTCATGCCGCGCGCGGTCAAATGCAGAGCTCCTCTGCAGGGATGGCGGGACCGCGTGGTTCCTGGAGTCTGGGCGGATGGCCCGGCACTCAGCGATCTCCCGGCGCTCTGCAGCACCTGTGCGCAGTCCTGGGCTGGTCGCCGTCGCTGCACCGTCTCCTCGAGCGTGGTCGACTCTTCTCCTCTATGGCCTTCTCGGGAGGATTGAGCCATGACATGAGCATGAAAACCTTGAGGTCCGCGCAGTCTTCTCGGATCGGCCCTGGAGCCCTCGGGCGGCGCCGCCCCGAGCCTTGAAAGATCCGCATGGGTCTCCGAGCTGTTCTGTTTTGTGTCGTTGCTCGTTCCCCCAGATTATCATCTCCAAGCTCAGCTCCCGACCGCTGCCTCCTTCGCTCGTCCATGCCCTACTCATTCGAGGCCCCTCGCGCGCCCCGACTCGCTCGGCCCCCCCGCCTCCCCCGGCGGCGCGCGGAGCTGGTTTTTCGGCCCCGCCGCCTGGCACTGCCCCCTCCACGGGACGGGGGGAGAGAAAGTGGCGGAGGGGGAGGAGGGACGGCGAGGGAGTAAGGGCGGAGGAGGAGGAGGAGGAGGAGGAGGAGGAGGAGGAGGAGGAGGAGGAGGAGGAGGAGGAGGAGGGGAGGAGGAGAGAGGGAGGAGGGAGGGAGGGAGGAGGGAGGGAGGGAGGGCGGAGGAGGAGGGAGGGGGGAGGGAGGGAGGAGGGAGGGAGGGAGGGCGGAGGAGGAGGAGGAGACGGAGGAGGAGGAGGAGGAGGAGGAGGAGGAGGGGGGGGGGGGGGAGGGGGAGGAGGAGGAGGAGGAGGAGGACAGGTCGCCGAGCTCTGGGGCGAGGCGGGCAGAGGCCTGCCGGCCCAGGAGGGGGCCGAGAGGACGAGGGAGGGAGGGAGGCGGGAGAGGAGGAGGCTGCGGGCCCGTCCTCTCGTGTTGTGACGCAGCGAGGGTCAGCCTCCCACAGAGAGCTCCCCAGAGGAGGCCTGGGAGGGGGAGGGGGAGGGAGGGAGGCGGGAGAGGAGGAGGCAGCGGACCCGTCCTCTGTTTGTTGTGACGCAGCGAGGGTCAACGTCCCACATAGAGCTCCCCAGAGGAGGCTGGAGAGGGGGAGGGGGAGGGAGGGAGGCGGGAGAGGAGGAGGCTGCGGACCCGTCCTCTGTGTGTTGTGCCGCAGCGAGGGCCAACGTCCCACAGAGCTCCCCAGAGGAGGCTGGGAAGGGGGAGGGGAGGGAAAATAAATTATGGCAGACGAGGGTCAGGAGGAGGCCGGAGGATAGGTGATGAGGAGTTTCGGAGCGAGGGGAGAGGCGGGGGGCGGGAGGAGGAGGATGTATGATGAGAGAGGATTGGGGAGGCGAGGGGATGGCAGAGGAAACGCATCAAGTTGAGGAGAGGGAGGAGGGGGAGCAGGAGGTGGAGGGCGAACGCCGGCCACGCGTGGCTGTCTGGGCTGTTTGTTTCTTCGGCGTCACAGGTGAACGCTGGTTTAGCTGCAGGCGGAGCAGGAAGTTGTGGAAGAAGGGAGGGAGGACGTTTGCCTCGAGATTAGGCGCAGTAGAGAGCAGTGTGGAGGGTCATGGAGGTAATGTGAAAACGATGACTGTCAAGGTGGTGGTGGTGGTGGTGGTGGTGGTGGTGGTGGTGGTGGTGAGGGTGAAGGTCACGACGACAATGACGACGACAGTGATGATGGTGATGCTGAGTGCGGTTGCTATGGTGGTGATGATGCCGAGTATGAGCATACTGGTGATGATGATGCCGATTGCATTGATGGTGGTTATGATGACGTCGCTCGGCTCTGATACTGACGATAATGCTGCAGCTGATGCTGCTAGCAGTGCTGATGCTGACGGCCATGACCATGACAATCATGATGAGTGTAGATGAGGAGATGCGGGAGGAAGAGGAGTAGGACGAGGAGGAGGAGGAGGAGGAGGAGGAGGAGGAGGAGGAGGAGGAGGAGAGAGGACACGAGAGCGGAGGAGGGACGACAAGGACGATTTGCCAGGCCGGAGGGCGCCGCAGCCGCCGAGGTCAAGAAGGAGACGGTTGGCAAGCGATGGAAGTGGCAGGTCCCGAAGCCCGCAGCAGCAGATGGCGATGATCCGGATAGCGCTGTCGCGCCCCGGCCCGAAGGCCCGAAGGTATCGGAGGTTGATCGGATCGGAGGCTTCCAAACGGTGCGGTGACCACACCGTGTGGTGACTCAGTGGAGGTCAGGGTCACCGCAGGACTTTTATGGACTCGGGCCACTCGTTGTCCGAGGGTAACTCAGGCGACTGGGGCCCCCCAGGTCCCACAGCTGTGCGGTGACGGACCGTGCGGTGAGGTCCTTGGGGATCTCGAGGTTACAGCACGGCGCGTCGCCGCAACAGTGCGGGACCCCACGAGGAGCCCGTCGTCTCCAGCCCGTCACCCCCCGTCGTCTCCAGCCCCTCCTCCTCCTCCTCCTCCTCCTCCTCCTCGTCCAGCCCCCCTGCTCAGGCTTCCCAGACGCTGGGGCAGGAGTGGCCGCACACACCGACACTGTACTTCGCTCTGGGTCGGATGGCCCCACAGCCAACTCCGCGCACGCCTGCAGCTGATGGTGATATATGTTCATTGGAACTGTATGGCCGCGGCGGATGAGTTGCGGCTTCACGACATACCGGACGAATTCGCACACATAGGCATTACAGCACTGACTTCTACGGGCGAGCGGGCAGGAGATCAGATGTGTACAGTTCCTCATCTTCGGCACCACATCGCCCTTCGCCACGGCTATATCCCTGGAAGACATGTCAACAGGAGCTGCGGCATCACTCTTCTACTTCGTAAGCGCAAGTTCAGGTTGAAGCATATTGTGGATTCCCCCCCCCGTACCTCGGCAATTGCAAGGCAGAGTCGCGCTCCACCGTGTCAGGGCTGGGCGTATTGATCTGCTGATACCAATTACATACTTTCCTCCCCGACCCTCTCAAAGAAAAGAAGGACGCGAATGTATTGATGATGCTCCCTTTCGCCGTTATCGTGACACGGTGTTATGCATGTGTGCCTGGCTGGAGAAAGCGTTCACGTGGGCTCGGGCCAGATCCTCCGTCTTCTGGGGTTTCGACCTTAACGACTCGCTCGGGGTTCGACGACAGCCTGGCGGTGTGTTTACAGAGATGCAGTCTCGGGCATTTGGCGCCTTCGGACGAGGAGAACAACGACTCGCTGGGGATAGGGTTCCGGAGGTTCTTGAGAGATATGCCCTGAGAGTTGTTTCGATGGACTACCCTGTTGGCGACACGCACTTGGGCCACGTCTGCTCAAGTTCGATCGCCTATGTAGCAGTTTTCAGTTGGCAAGCAGCGGAGGTTCTGCCATGTCGGGGGCTTCGCCGCGCCGATCAACGGCTTAAACTTGTTCGGAAGATCGGCCTCCAGCACCACATCCCGATCTTGCTCAAATCGAAGTGCGACTTCGATATGTCGGGCTCTCGGCCTGAGGGGACGAGATGGGATTTCGACAAGCTTGCCCAGGCCCTCCGAAGAGGCGAGGGCGTCTCGGCTTTCATGCAGGATTTGGTGTCTCGTTTCTCGTCCATGCCCGACTTCATGGAAACTTTAATGAACGCGAGAGCTCCTGACGAGGCTTGGGAGGAATGGATCGCGACGGTGCATGAGGTCGCGTCAAGACACTTCAGCCGACAGTCCAATTATGATCCCCGAGCTCGTCGCTATGCAGAAGAACGATCGGCCCATCTTGCCCAACGTCGACAGCAGAGGGAAGCGGGCGCTGACACGCTGGAAACATCGCTGGCCTTGTCAAGGTGCTGTCGTCGTCTGAGGGCTCTCAGGCGAGCGAGGCAAGCGGCGGTGACGGAGCAGCTGGTGACGGAGATTCAGCAGGCCTGGAAGGCGCAACGGCACGCTGAGGTCTGGCGCCTGGCCCACCTACTGTCTGGCCAGCGTCGCGGGCCCCGCAAGAGACGCTACAACGCATCCGACGAGTTCTTGCCGCGAGCTGACGAGGTCTGCGCCTATGTTGCGTAGGGCGGCCCGCAGGGCGGTCTCAAGGCGTCCCCGATCGATCTGCGCACGTTCTTAGAGGAGAGTATTGTTGACCTACGTCTGCTCCAACGTTCGGCGAGGACAACTTCGCGTCGGTGGAGGCGGGTCGGGGCGATCTTCAGCGGGTCTGTGGCATCTTGGCTCAATCCCCGAGACGGAAGGCTTCACCTCTGCACAGCGCCCCGGCAGAGATACTGCAGATCGTGGTGGACACAGAGCGACGCTTCGATGGATCGTCTCGTCCCCGACGTCGGCGGCAGGATCAGGATTCGGAGGACGAAGATGCAGGCCCTGCTCCTCGCCCCCGTCGCCCTGAGCCCCACGCCCCATCGGCATCGGCTCGCGGGAGATCGACGCGGCATAGGTGCCAGTACTGAGCAGGTCTCCAATGGAGCCCCAGTTCGGGCACTGCAGCAGGTTTTTCATCACATTCGGAGAGTGGGGCGGGCCCCGGTGATCTGGCACCACTCGAGAGCCGCGGGACTCAACAAGATATGGGAAGGAGGGGTTCGGGGCTCGGCGCTATATCCATGGGCACTGCATGATGGGGGCGGCCTGGTACAAGGCCCAACTGGTCAGGGGCGTCTCGGATATCATTCCCGATCGAGAGCACGGGCACCTCCCTGGACGAAATCGCGAGGGCGCCTTGGTGTGCCAAGAAGCTTTACTCCTGGAGGCTTAGGGACCTAGGCATTTCCAGTGTGACCTCGATGGAGGACACGTCGAACGCATTTGGGTGTTCGACGTTCGAGGCCCTGCGCGCAACGGCGATGCAGTCGATAGAGCCTGGGACCCAGAAGATCTTTCATCAGTGTCATGAGCTCAGCAGCTTTACCGTCGCGGCGTCAGATGGGGAACAGACTCTACGGAATGCCTGTGGGGCTTTTATGGGCGATAGCCCAGCCGCGGTTTTTTTCGCACGGACCTTCAGAAGGCCAATCCAGAGGTGGCTTGATAAGTTGAGAGCGCACTCCTTGGGTAACCTCCCTCCTCCGTCTCGGGCTTCGACGTATACTGAATGGGTATCTGCTCCTCTCGCTCCACGGGTCCCTCCTGACAACATGGATGAGTACATTTGGCCTTCTGGAGATATTTGCACGGCCTGGGCGCCGGTGTTGCAGCGCCCTGTGCCTCTGTCGTGCCGCATATATGCTGACGACACCAGTGAGACGCATGTGGTGGGCTCAGCAGTGAATGCACAGTGTACTTTGGATGCTGCTCATCAGAGGTTACGAGAGTGTCTGGCCGAAGGCGGATATGAGCACAACGCTGACAAAAGTAGAGTCTCCCCCGTCTTCGCGGGCAAGGGCTCGCTGGGCTTTCGGGGGCGATCTTCGGAGGCGCCATCCCCGTCCTAGGAAAGGTCCAGTTCGACAGCGTTTCCCTGGGCATCGCCGCGTCCGTCAACGGAGGGGTTCAGGAAGAGCTTCGGCGTCGAGTGCTAGCATGTCGGCGGGGTTGCTACACCATGGGGCGCTTTGGGACTCGGAACCGGGTCTGGCGGTTTACTTGCGCGGTGTTCGGGGCCGTGGTCCAGGGGGCCATCTTCTCGGGACTTACCACTCTGGTCTTGACCCCCACGCAAGAACGGAAACTGGATAAGGTCCTGGCTGGGCTGGGGCGGAAACTCCTGGGCGGCGACGTTTGTCGGAGGACAGAAACGCTCGACGATGGCGGCAACCCTGCTCTCGACGGCGACGGACGGCCTGTTCTGAAGCATCGTGCGCGCACCGGCGAGATTGCGTTGCGAAGGCTCGGGGTCGCGCCTTGTGTCGGGGGAGCGTAAGACCCGGGTTTGCCGGGACTCGGGTTCGCCATCGTTTTTTGACGACCGCGATTCGGATTTTGACGAGGAGGAGTTTCGTGGGATGTCTGCAGCGGGAGGCCTCGTCAAAATGCAGGCTCGGCCTCGTCATTTTTTTGACGACCTCGTCGGGGATTTCCGAGTCCCCCGTGCCCGGGTCTTACGTCTCCCCGATTGTGGCGCGGAGTTGCGAGTCAGGCGTCTACGCTCCTATCATCGGTGGATTCGGCACCCCTGCCGTCATGCACAGGAGCTCGGCGCTGTATTCGGACAGCTCCCAGTTGTGGCCACGCCAACTCTGCTGCCCAGTGGAACACTGTCGCCCGCCGCGAACCCTTATGCCTGGCGTTTCGCTGTGGACTGCATCAGGAGTGAGGAGGAGGACCTTTTGGAGGATTTGCGCGTCTTCGACGCCTCGACTCCCGACCCGCTCAGCACCAACATCTTTGCGCTTTTTGAGGGCCCTGAAGATCGTGACAGGTTTCTCCGCCTGGGTCCTGGATTACTTAGGGCTGCTGCAGAAACGGTGACAATCCCGCCTCCCCCTGGGCTCTATACCTCTGGAGTTGTACCTGTTGGTCCCGAGGTGGCCCCCCCTCCGCCAACTCCGACGACGTGGAAATGCGAGATCACGGACTCGACGGGGCAGGTCGGTGGGCGCGAGTTTCGAACGCGCAGGGCCTTGTTGGCTCACCAGCGCTTCTCGATCCAGGGAGGCCGCTCGATCCGATCGATTGCGCGCACTACCACTCTCACTAACCAGGGCGTGTACTGCCGTCAAACCTTCAGGACCCGTCGCATCGCTCAGGAGCATATTCTGCGTGCTATACTTAATACTCCATCGGAGATGCCCTCGCCAGTCCGTGTTCCATCGTCCTGTCATTGTGCTTGATGCGTTGGAATGTCCCATGCCATGCATCACGATGGCGTCTGTCTTTGGAGGTCATAACACGGCTTACTGTTGCTCAGTGGATCGCATTTTTGCCTCATTGGATCTCTTGTCTGAGCATCTAGCCACACTCGCGACTGCACCACTATTTCGCGATGCGCAAGCTGAAGGCAACGCATATTGAGGAGGCGGGCGCGCGCTCGCACTCGAACGTGCGCGACGGGCGCGGCAGAGGCAACGAGAAGCACCGCACTGGGTCCGCAGTTGTTCCCCACGCTCTTGGGGAGAGAGGTGCAGCTCGAAGGCGCAGTCAGGCCCCGCGGCAGGGCGAAGCAGGCTCAGCTGCAGGCGGCGGCGCAACACCACCAGCAGGCGCCTCCCAGCAGAGCAGCGAGATCGGGAACATATACGGCAGGCTCATGCGATCACGGGCATGGCGGAGATGGATGCTGGTGGAAGGTTTCAGGGGGAGCACGACATGCAATGCGGTAGTCCTCGCGGATCGCACCGCGATGAAGGGATGAAGGCTCTCTCGGACTATCGCGTCAGCATAGGATTCGAGCACCGACGGAACGGATCCTTCAGATGGCCGCGGGCGAGTTCGAAGACAGCCTCTGAGGTCGGGTGGATCAGCGGCAGGGTCGACGACAGGCCAAGCAACTGCAGCCCCCCCCCCCCCCCCCCCCCGCCCACCACCCCCGCGCCCCGCCCGCCCGCGCGCCGTCCTGGGAGTGGCGGCCCTCCAGAGGTTAAGGGGGGGGGGGGGGGGGGGGGGAGAGCGTCTCAGGGGCTTGGCCGCAAGGGGGTCGATTGCCGCGGGCGGGTCAGTTGCTGGACCGACGGGCCAAGCAACTGCAGACCCCCTCCACCGTCCTGGGCGCGGCGGCCCCCAAGGGGTTAAAGGAGGGGGCGTCTCAGGGGCTTGGCCACAATAAGATCGGCGGCCACGGGTGGATCAGTTGCTGGGTCGACAGGCCAAGCGACTGCATGCCCCCATCCACCGCCTTGGGCGTGGCGGCCCCCAAGGGGTTTAAGGGGGGGGGGGGGGGGGGGGCGTCTCAGGGGCCTGGCCACGACGAGGTCGAGTGCCACAGGCGGGTCAGTTGCAGGGTCGCCGACTGGCCAAGCAATTGCAGACCCCCTCCACCGTCCTGGATGCGACGGCCCCCAAGGGGTTAAGGGGGGGGGGCGTCTCAGGGGCATGGCCACAATGAGATCACTTGCCACGGGTGGATCAATGACCTTACCGTCCTCGATTGCCGCGGGTGGATCAGTAGCCTCGGGTGGATCAGCTACCAGATTTTCGGTTTCGAGATCAACGTCCGCTCCCCCCGCCTCGGCGGCGCGCTCTGAGAGGAAGCTCGACTTCGAGGCTCGGCCTTCCGCTGCCTTGGATCCCATCCTTACTCCTCCTCGTCCTATCCCTCCCCCTGTGCGTCCACAGTGCAGTTTCAAAGAATTGGTTAGCACGTTTACCACGTAGTTTTCTCGTGGCCTCTGAGAGGCCGTTGAGTTGTTTAGTGAAGTTTCCTTGTGGAGATCTGCGGGGTTGTCTAGTTCCTTCTCGGGCCCGTGCTCTGTGAAGCTACGGCAGGGTGGGGCCACTCGTGCGCCTGAGTTTTCACTCGGCCTCGGCGAGGCCGTTGAGTTTGAGTTTAGTTCGACAGTTTCCTGAGCTTGTGATGTTTGCGACTCCTTCAGTTTTTAGTTATGGTCCGAGCTCTGTGAAGTTGTGGTCGAGCGAGGTCCACTCGTGGCTCCCGCTGTGGGGCCATCTTCTATCCGCGTCTCGACGCGCACGGTAGGTCGCAACCGCCCGAGATGAGTTCGGATGGTTGATTTGCGTCGAGTGGCATCGACCTTCGGCCCGTCACCCCGTGCCCCTCCTCCTCCTCCTCCTCCTCCTCCTCCTCCTCCTCCTCTTCCTCCTCCTCATCCTCCCCTTCCTCCTCCTCCTCCCCCTCCTCCTTCCTCCTCCTCCTCCTCCGCCCCATAGGGCCATGCGATCAGCGGAGGGTGGCCGTTTGGGACCCGCGAGGGCGCCGCGGTCAGTGAGGTTTCTGCGGGCCTGCGCCCGCCCCGGGCTGGCCACGGGTCGTCGTGCGAGAGGGCGGTGTCTCCTCGGGGCCCGCTGGGAGGGACGAGGGCGCGTCGCGCCCAGCTCTGCACGCCTTCAATCAAGTGCAGCACAAAACGCTCCGACCCTGGTTTACGAGGCGCTGTGCTCTGAACTCCTGTGGGCCGACAGGGTGAACCCTGCGTGATGCGCCGCGTCCTGGCGGCTCTAGGCTTTGGTGGTTCCCGGGGGGTTTACCCGCCGCGCACTTGTAATCCAGGGTAGGGTCGTTGTTTCATCCCTCAATTCAAGAATAAGACATTGCCGCGCAACTCCTTTGGAATTCGGCGGCCATGCGGGGGGGCATGGCGGCTCCAAAGGATGGTCCTCGGTGACCTTGGGCCCGAACACGCTGCCCGCAGGCGCCCAGTCAGTGAAGGGGCGGATAGACCTCCTGCCATGACACGTCGATTCGCGAATTGGCCGTTTCGGCTCGCGAGAGGGCGTCGCGGCCGTCATTTTTGCGGGTCCAGGTCCGTCGGCTTCGGTCCCAGGCCAGTGTCACTAAAGGGTGGTTCACTAGAGGGAGGTTTGTCCACCGCCGAACGTGGGCGGGGGGGGGGGGGGCGACGCTGGCGCGCCCCGGGGCGACGAGGGGCCGACTACTGTGAGGAGTCGGGCAGGGGGAGGGGCCGTGGATCCAAGGCGGCGGCGAAGAAGGCGGACGCGTGTCGGAGGAGACGGAGGCAGGAGTGGGGACGAGGATGATGAAGGAAGCTGGGAGAAAGGAACTGGACCGAGATGCTGGTGAGGATCAGGTAGTTGTTCTTGTTGATTGGCTGAGCGGCGCACGACCTGCTCACCAACCTAGTCACTCTACGAGTGGTTCGGGGCGGTCGCAGGTCGCGCGAGAGCACCGCGCGCCTGTGGGCGGCAAAAGAAGCGGCCACGCCCGCCGTGGAAGACGATGCATCCCGGGGCGCCAGGTTAGCGTCGCGGTCGAGAAGCCCAACGGCAAGTCCTAAGCCGAGCCATTCGTGCACCACGATTGCGGCGCAGGGATAGAGTGCGCGCCACAACGACGTCGAGCGCGGAGCCCTCAAGGCAAGAGAGCTTTTCCCCTAGCCTGGGAGAGAACACGCAGACTGAGATCTGGAGCTGGGCCACGAGAAGAAGGGGGCGTGGGCGGGGCGGCGCCAGGTGAGATTGCAGCAATCCGAGATGCCGCGAACGCTCTTCACGAGGCCATGCAGTTAAGTCGCCACCCCGAGGCTGGCGTCTAAGCACGCGGCACGCGGGCCAGGGCGCTGTCGTCGTCGTCGTCTATTTTACCTCGCAGGAGAAACTAACGCACATCGGGTTTCACCGCCGCCCATTCTTCGTCGGCTCCCACGGCGTCTTCTCTCGCCCATGCACGCTCCTGGACATGCTTCCTCCGCCGCGGCTTCAGGATCAGTTGACCGACCTGCTGGGCCCCTCGCAGGCGCACTCGGAGATGCGGGTGCCCTGGCAGGCGGCGCGAGTTTGGCCGACGTACCTGGCGCGAAGCAAATTTGCGCAGATGGAGGAGCCGATGCTTTTTATTGGATGACGAGGAGACGAATGATCGAGAATTGGGGCCCTTCGGTGCCCATGTTACCCAGCGTATGCTCGCGCCCGCTGCCGTCCCTGAAGGACTGGAGCCATGGGGGGTTCGCCTCTCTCGCGCTCTCACTGCGGATTTTCGTTCCGTCATGGCCTATTCGGTTGCACCGCATGAGAAGAAAGTGGACAGCTGCATCGCGAGAGCTAAAAACGGTGAAGGTTGTCGTGGACATGCGTAAGGAGTTCGGCGAGCTCAAGGGCCGCGCCGGGGTTTCTGGAAAAGGGTGGAGCAGGAAGCGGCGCGGGATCAGCTACAGCTGGCCGCGCTGGTGAGGGGCCTGCCGCTCGCAGTGGAGGGCGCAGCGTCGACGGGTCTTCCGTCGGCGTCTTCCACGTCCCTATCAACAAGAGACAGACTTTGTGCGTTGGTGGCTTTGAATGCACTGAGGGCGTGGAGCTCTTTAGCGATGTGACAAACGCGTTGCAGGAACGCCATGTTCTTGGAGATCGCAAAGTCCCCGGCGCCGCAAGCTGCGCAGACGCAGTGAACCTCGAGCTCGAGAGTTCTGAGCGGATGTGGGACTGCCTTGTCTAAAGGAAAGGCATGATTTTTTCGACGGCGTTGGACAAGAGTGGTCGCGCCCCTTGCCGCGTCAGGCCCGACCGACGCTTACTGCGGCACGCCATCGGTGAGTTCCCTGAGGAGTTGTCTTGCCCGAACCGAGCCTCGCGCGCGAAGGACTTGCCCGGGGGCGCCGCGCATCGGATGTGGCCCCAGTGGTGCGAGGGCCACCTGGGCATGATGGCGGGCGCAGCTATGGATTTGGGCGCAGTGATCCTCCCCCACAAGTTTCTTCCTGCTGATGTGATGCAGCGGAATCTTTTCAAGGTGCTCATGAGGAACTTTCCGACCTGCAGCCTCGAGGTGGCACCGGGCGCTCAAAGACGGCTCAGCGCCGCCGGAATCACGCTTGACTTGCGGCAGCACATGAACGCCATCAATGACCCGCCCCGACGGGGCGCTCTGTGACTAGGCCCAGAGACTCGGAGGATGCCAACCAGCGGCGACGCCGTGATCTTGTTCTGGAACACGCGGTGCGTTCCGCGCAACAGTGCTGCGCGAGGGCTGGGTCATATGACATCAGAGTTCTATTAGGACGTCACGCGCATGCAAGAATTCACCGATGTGTTTTTTTGGGAAACGGAAGAGATTTCGCGCCATCTTGTCAGGCTGGGGCCCTTTGCCATGGAGCGGAAAAGGAGCCGGCGAGTGTTGTGTCACTTAAGGCCTGCATCTTGACCGACCCCGCGCGAGAGGGGGATGGCGTCGCCGCGGGTTTGCTGGCATTTCGTGGCGGTCATATTTGCAGGAAGGAACGCTGTGAGGACTTGAGGGGGGAATAAGGTGGTAGACGCGGCACAGCATGGCATAGCATAGCAAAGCATGGCATAGCATAGCAAAGCGAGAAAAGGATAGGCTTTCGTGCGATTATGAATTGAATTCGTACTTTCGTGGGGAAGTCGAGCCCCGAGCCGAAAATCAGAAGAAAAAACAGAAAATCATTTTTTGTTGTTTGTTTATTGTCTCTCTCTCTCTCTCTCTTGCAATTCTTTCTTCCCGATGCCGAAATTGAGAAAAAAAAAAAGACAAATCAACAAATCCGTCACACATCAAAGAAACAATTGGTTTTTCAAGAAAAAATACGAAACATCCAACCGAAACCTTTTTTTTCCCCCCCCCCAAAAAAACAATGGTTTCTTTGATTACTTACTGAATTTCAAGCGCGCGTGCGTGGCTGCTTTTAAACAGCGAGACGCCTCTGAGTGGAATCTCTGCGACAGAGCACGACCTGCGAACTCCGCAGTCATTGTGGCCCGAGCGGAGGTGCATTTGCATACAGCGCTGGTTTGCGATGAGTGCCGTGAAGCGAGCATACGGACGCTGCGTCAAAAAATGGTGAGCATTGAACAGACCACTGTTTGCCATTCTATATTTGTATCGAGCCTTTAAGAATGCATTGTCTATGGGGTGCTGCAGCGCTGATGACACGTTGACAACAGAAGGCCGTGCCTTATTGAAAAAAAACATGGTTTGAAAGAAGCACAGGCGTGGGGGGCAGCGTTCTGGCTTAACCTCCCGCAAGACGCACAACAGCTATTTGGAACGACGTTGTCAAAGACATCGCTTACTGGCGACCAGATACTTGGGAAGCTAAAGTTCAATCGTTCGCCGGCTTGCTTGAACCCGCCAGATCTGATATTTCAAACAACTGTGCGCCGCGTGAAGACAGCTCCATGGAAAGAGGCTATCATTCTATCTGTTTTGATGCGGAGATATCTCAATGAGGGCATGCACGTTCTAATGTTTTTCGCTGTGCTGGTTGCTGCCGATGCGCCCATGACGGACGAGGAAGCGGAAACGACGACCACGCAATACATATCTACCCACGGCTTTGCCACAGAGCGACAAATTGTTGATATGTTGCAACGTTTGTTAAAGGATTATGACCAGAAGTGGGTGGCGAAAGCTCTGCATTTGTGCGTGGTGATCATTGGCTCACATCCTCGGACGGGGTGCCAGGCGCCTCCCGTTGAAGACCCCACCAAAGGAGCTGACAAAGCTGTTGTATGGAAACTTGTCGGATTGGCTTGGCCGAGCGGCGTCCATCATGCAAGCGTCTGCCAACATGCCGTTTCGTTGTCTGGAGTTCCAGGCGTATCAGGTTGAGTTGGATCCTGCGTGGTTCGATGCATGCTGCGGCTATCGACGCGAGGGGGATTTTACTCGGCGCCAGGTAACAGGGCCAGGCATGCTTCCTCTGGGATTGCGGCTCCCCCCGTGCACTATGTATAAGACGGACGTCGCAGATGCCGTTGAGGGAGAGCGCGTGGAAGATGGAGATGATGCGAAGCCGCCGGCCCAACGGTGCAAGAAGGGCACGTCTCAGGAGCAGCGATATGTTGGCACGCTCTGCAGTGTGCTGGCGCAGGATTTCACTGCCGATGCCTTTCCAGCGCGATGCGCTGCGTTGTGCAATTGATGCTTGCGGCTGCGCCCAGAAGTCTGGGCTCTCTCCAGGCGCGAAGAAGGGAAAGGCGATCGCCAATTTGGTAATGGGGTACGATGCTGAGGAATATCGTTGGTGCGAGCTAGATCGCAGTCTCAACTTGCCACAGTTGCGGAAACCAAAGAAAACGAAATTGCCCGATCACGTACATGATGTGTATGCACAGAGAATCAGAGATATGAGGAAGTGCGTTGCCGCCGTACTTGTTGATGCTGTCGCGGCAGAGTTGCAGGAGGACGGTGCAAAGTAAAAAAACGTCGTCGTCACGGCGTGCATCTTCATCTTCGTCATCGCCACATCATCACAGATCACATCTCCTCTCGCTTCCATGTTCGTTTCTGCCACCTCCTCCCCCTTCTTCGTTTATGTCATCTCTTCTTGTCGTCTCCGTTCTCGATCATGCACCCTGTTCTTCATGCTTCATGCTCAGCCTCGCACTATCTCTTTTCTTATGTTTCTTACTCTTACTGTCCCACTCGGTATGTATATCTGCAGTTCTATATACGCACATCTATATATATAGGGGGAGCTCTGAAACGCGCTCCAGACTTCCGAGGGAAGAACAACTGCCACTTCCACCTCTTCTTTCTTTATTTCCCTCTCTCTCTCTCTCTCTATATATATATATATATATATCTCTCTGCTCTCCAAGTGCTCACTCCCTGCTTCGCCCACTTCCCTTTGCCTTCTCCTCCTCCTCCTCATCGCCATCATCGTCCTCATCTTCCTCCACCTCCATCAAAAATGCCCAAGTCCTCACAGCGTTCCCCTCTCCATATTTGGACCGATCGTTCGCGCTTGACTCTGCCTCCAACCACCGCGCTGAGTACGATCAGGACCTCGAAGATGGTAGGGCGTCGCTGAGAGCACACCCCCAGAACTGCACTCCCGTGCCACGCGCGAGCGCGAGCGCCCTCTGTGATTTTGAACGACCTCCCACGACGGTGGCGGGGCCTTTCGCTGCCGGCGCGACCTCCTGGAAGTCCAGCGCCTTCAGGGAGACGATCGTTTGCCATGACCTCGCTCTGGGCAACGCGTGGAGCGAGCCTCTGGCGGGCAGATGCATTTGCTTCCGGGGTGGCGAGTGCGAGCCCCGACAGAAAAATTTCATTGGCGCGGGCGAGAACTTGCTCGCCGATACCATGATTGCCAGCCGCGTCATTGCCCAGCTTGGGAGAGCGACCGCCGTCTGCTCGTGCTTCGCTTCCTCGCCATTCGGCGACCACGCCCGCTCTTTGCGCCGAATATTGCACGTTCTTCTAAGTCAGCGTCAATTTTAGTCGAAACGCAGCCTCGGCGACGTGCGTTTTCGCCTGTGCAGCGACGGGCATTCAAAGAATTATAGCCGTGCCCACGCCTCTTGCGGCTCGGGTTTCGCCCTTCCCCAAGGCCCCCATGGGCCCCCGCGTAACTCGAGGGCCCCTGGGACCCGAGTCGTTCTTGTTTTCCGTAGTTGTAGCTCTGTCTGTCCAGATCTTGGTCAGCTGGGTTGCGCCAGTGGACTCAGGCGTGCTAGCGCCGCAGCGGAATTGGCGGGCGCGCTCGAGATGGGCCCGCGGCATCTCGGGCTGAACCTGCCGTTGGGCGAGGGCATCATCCCGAGGGGCGAGCCTCTGGAGATAGTTTTCGGCTTCACCTGCGCCATGGGGATCTCGGGGCACAAGTTCAGGCCGGAAGCAAAACGCTACTTTATCCTTCCTGGCCTGCCGCGCGCGGTCTCTGGTTGAGAAAGAGCATTCGGCACTTTATTGTCGGATCAAGGGGCGCCCCCGAACCGGGGAAACATGTCGGCGGATCGGCTGGCAGAGGTCGGCGGGGGAGATGCCCGGAAACCCCCGAGGTCGGCTAGGTGGCGCAGCGCGCGCCCACGTGCGACGCCTATTTCGGGCGCCGCGGTGTTCCCCGGGCACGCGGCCTCGGCGGCCTTCCCAAACGACGAGTTGCAGATTTTTCTCTTGCACGACCAGTCTGGGCGCATTTCTCTGCTCCTTGAGATCGCGCGGTCTGAACTCTTAATTAGACGAGCCCCGCAAGCTGAAGTACATTCCGCCTACCAGCAACGCAAAGGGCGCTCCACCTCCCGATCCTAGGGTCTCACGTCGGGGCCGACAAGAGCATCCCCTGCCGCCCTTGGGGCCCTGCGCTTCCATGGCGGGCGACGCGGCTACCGCGCGCGGCAAGAGTTCTTTCCCCAGACGTCTTGAGATATCGCAGGAGCGCCCATTGAGTCGCAGGATACGCGCTTTCCACGATGCACGCGAGGTCGAGCAGGGCCCAGCTGTCGAGCATTTGCTCAGCCTCCAGTTCGTGGAATGGTCGCGCCAGCCGTCTTTTCTCGATCTAGACTTGCGCGCCGACTACCCTGTCAATAGTAGGAGAGCGCAGAGAAGGGTGAAGGTGACCAAGATGGGAACGGGACCTAGGTGACGGATGAGGATGAGACGATGGGGGGAGGTCGCGACGTTCTGCGAGAACTTGTTCAAGGACCCTGAGAGCGCGACGCTGCGGAAGTGGGTCTCGCATCTGTGGGCTCCGGTGCGTTTGAAATGCTTGCCGAAGAAGCTAGATTCGCAGCTGGTTAGGACATGTTTTTTCCAGTCTCACGCCAAGTACAACATGCTCCAGGGGCGACTGCGTCGCGATGAACATGCCCCGGGACCTCAGCGAGGGAACCTTAGACCCTCTGGCCGAACTCTACGTCCTTCGCGCCCGTGACCATCCGAGCGGACCCCAGGACTGGACCTTGTGGAGACAGTGAGTTTGGTGGCGAAATGATACTGCGCGCGCCGCGTGGCCAACTTCAGGCCTATTGCGTTGCGCTCTTGCCTGCTGAAGTTGCACCCCGTGTGTCTGATTGAGCGCGTCGATCTCAGCAGCGAGCCCCTTTTTCTCGCCTGCAGTTTGCGCTTCGCCGTGGCTTTCCGGCACGTGCGGTCGCATCGACGATTGGACTTCTGGCCGAGCACGCAGAGGAGCGCGTTGACCCGTTCGCGCCGGGGAAGGGGGGGGCCTTCGCGAAGCAATTGCCGCGGAGAGATCCCGGGGCACCCAGTTTTTCTCCTCCTCCTCCTCCTCCTCCTCCTCCTCCTCCTCCTCCTCCTCCTCCTCCTCCTCCTCCTCCTCCTCCCCCTCCTCCTCCTCGCAGCACCCGAAGACTGGCACCCCTTGGCGCGCGGCCCGCCGGCACACCTGCGAGCGCTGCGGCAGAGAGCAGCGGCCGGCGCTGCAGCATTTCCTTGGACGATCCCATCGATGAGTTTTACGAGGTCTGTATAGCAAACGGCTGGCGCGCCCTTTGGAACCCGAGGGCTCGACGATCTTGGGGCAACCGAACAAGAGATGGAACTCCTGGTCTCCGCGGACAACGTTTACCTGTGCGCCGCCTCTCCTCAGCTGCCCAGCGCCGCGCGGGGCGCGCGGCGTCGAATTTTGAGGAAGTCCTCGCGTAGTGCAGCTCCGAGACAGCACTGGGCCACCGCGGCAGCGGACTCTGCAGCCTCAAGGGGTACTGCTGAAGGCCATGTTCCGATGAGGTCTCGATCACGTTGTTTTCGCCATCTAGGTGCGTGGGTCGCGCTCGACAACTCAGCTACTGCTGCCGTGCGTCATGCAACTCGCAAGGCCTGGGCTGCCTGGGCTAACCACAACGCCATACTTTGCAACGGGAAGGCGAATCTCGGCAATCTCCTCTGGGTTCTGGACCCAGTTGTTCGACGCGCCGCCTTTCGCTGTTTAGGGGGCTAGCCTCCGCAAGGGCGATGACGAGTCGATGCGATCCTATATGCAGAGACTACACCGACTGATCAGTAGGCTGTGTGAGCGACATAACATAGTTTCCGGGGGCGATTGCGTCTTCCTGTTCGGTCAGCGTTTGGCGGGCCACACCGCCAGGATGCAGACCTATGACCCGAATGTACTTGTCTCACTCGCTTTAAGGTGTAAAGACTCTGGTAAACGTCAATGTCTAGAAAGGACTTAGGGAAACCAGTGCCGCCATTCTTCGTTTCACGTTTGGAGGTGGGAAAACAATTCTATCAGTTTTATGGCACTGACTGGAAATCTCGGGCCCTGGACCCTGAAGATTGGAAGGCATCAGGATTTGACTGGCTTAGGTGGCGACATCAATATTTCGGAGGACGCGGTGAGCGCCCTAAGCAAAGGGAAGAACGACCCGAATGACAACTGGGTGCTCCTGAGCTTTCGGCAGTGTGCTGTTCTCTCTTCTGAACTCACTTTATAATATGTAGATTGAAGAAAACAGCGGATACTGAACCTTGAGTACATGGATCGACTCGGGGTGGGGAGATCTTGCGCCTCTGTCGGCTACCTCTTCCCTTGCTCTGTCGACGATGCCGGAGTTGCCCCGAGCCCGCCTGCTGCCCCGTTTTGCTCAGTTTCAGCTGGGTCCGAGTGTCTGTGCCGCCGCCCGTTTCAGGCCCCGTCTGCGCCTGCTCGCGCAGGCAAGCCCTCATATCTCGTGCGACACATGCGGCAAGGACTTCGGCGTCGCCCCGACGGCCGAGTGATAATGACGATGATGTCGTCGTCGTCGTCGAACGTCCAGAAAGGCAGTGCGGCGTCTTCGAATGACTGCGCGGCATGCCCCCATCCTTGCAAGCACAGGGATAACGAATAGCACGGGATAGTCAGCGGAGTAGGGAACGCCACTATGGAAGCCGAGCAAGGAGGCAATGCATAATCCGCGCGCTAGCGGGCCAAGAGGGAGGGGAGAGGAGGGCGGAAGAGAGCTTGGGAGTGGTGGGGTGCTGGCATGAGACGAGCGCCTGTGCTCTGGTTCACACTGCGCCCGGCTGCCCCTTCGAGGCAGGAAGGATAACAGAGGGGCTGTGCGCTTCCGTGGGGGGGGGTAGGGCGCATGTTGAAGTGGAGGGCGCGTTGCCCTGGCGGTCGCCGTTGGTGGTCAGCAGCGCGCCAGGAGGGACCCTGAGGAATGGTTGGGGGGAGAGCGGCGGCAACGGTCAGGAGGAGAGATTGGTCGAGACAGCCTTTCAGAACTCGTCGCGCGGCCTTCCTTCTCACAACGCCCTCGGCGCTCGCGGTGCCGTGTTTCCAGATAACCTTTCTCGGCTTAGGAGCCTTCGTTCACACCGGGGCCATGGACCAGTGCGCGAATGTGTGCGTTGGGCAAGCAAAGTCGAACCCGTGGTCGATGCGGGAGAAATCCTCCGCGATGGCCGTGAGGCTGTTGATCATGCAGCAGACTCGCGTCACCATCAGCATATTGGTCACCGCTGTTTACTGGCCGCGGTGGACGGCCTCAGGGCACCAGTCATTGGCCATGGTGGGGGACACACCTGAACAACATGGGCAGTGTGATTACCGCCGTCGCGGGCTGATCAGGACATGTTTTCTATCCAGAAATCGTAGGAGCTGAACTCAAGAGTATGAAGTAGATGCGGCGATTTGGCACCAGCGCCACCTGTAACTCAACGAATGCGCATTGGAGATTGCATGGCGGCCGCGGGGGGAACTGCCCTAGGTACCGATCCGCACTCGCAAGCGACCGATTGCATTGCTGTCTGTCCGCGCTCGCATACACATGCGCGGACCTTAGCACACGGCGCTTGGTACGTAATCGATCTGGGGGGGCGAGCATCAGGACATTGATGAAGGTGGTGCACAAGGGTGAAGGGAAGGGGGATGGGGAGGACCAGAAGGCGGACGAGGGACGTCAGTCTTTATGTGATTTCATGGCTCTTGACGGCATGGTCACTCCGAAGTTCGCAGTCAAAGGTCGGGATCCCCTGGCCGAGAGGAATGGTTTGGAGGACGAAGAGGAGGGGGGCGATGATGCGCAGGACGAGGAGGAGAAGGGCGAGGAGAAATGTGAGGGCCACGAGGAGAAGGAGGGCGGCGAGTGGGATACGTGGCGTTCTCCTGGGGCGGGGGGGGCGAGCCTGAGCCCGCTGCGGGGGCCCGCGGACTACGACGAGGACGACGACGAGGACTTCGTCGAGCTGGCGGACTCCAAGACCAAGGAGCGCTCGGCCCTCGTTAGCCAGGGAGTGGGAAGCAGAGGGATTGGAGGGGGAGGAACAAAAGAGCCAGGATGGCGATGAGGATGATGATGCTGATGATGATGATGATGATGATGATGTTGATGCTGATGATTGCGAAACTGATGATGCTGATGGTGATGATGATCGCGATGTAAAGTTTGTTTATGGTGATGGTGATTATGAAGATGAGGTGACGCTGATGCTGACAATGTGTTCGGCTTTCTCATCGGCTCCCAGTGGATACCGAGTTGCTGCGAGGGCTTCTGGAGGATGCCCTCCTCAGGTGGGGTATGAGAGGCAGTGTTGCTTGTCTTTCAGCTCGAGGTTGCAACTCCCGCTCTGCCTCTTACTCCCCCTTCCTCGGCCTGTTCCTTTTCATTCCTTCCAACCTCACCGAACCATTCGCCGCTGCCCCCCGCCCAAGGAGAACGACGCCAGCAACCCGCTGAGAGTAGAAGACTCGACTGGAGTCGATGCCTTGGGCGCCCGTGGGGGGGGGGGGCACGGTGGGAGCGCCCGTAGGGCTGGAGCGTGCGCGGGGGTCCTCACGCTCTCCACTCCTCTCCTCATTCATCTCCCTTCTATTTCGCCCTCTTCCGCTCCCCCCGTCTCCCACCTCCTTCTCCCCCTCTCTTCCTCCTGCTCCTCCTCCTCCTCCTCCTCCTCCTCCTCCTCCTCCTCCTCCTCTTCCTCCTGCTCCTGCTCCTGCTCCTGCTCGGTAGCCATTCTGGCTCAAGCGGCTTTCGCGCCCCCGCGGCCCTCTCGCGGCGCCCCGCGGCGCGCGGTGCGGCTGATGGCCTCAGGGGGCAAGAGCTCCGTCGCTGTGCGTGTGGGCTCCGTTGTCGCACACTGCTCGTCGGGGCAAGTCGAGGCGGCAGCGGCACAGCTGCTACGCGCCACGGAAGGCGGCGGCCGCGCTGCGCTGGGAGCGCGTAGCGGCGGCCGTGCGATGATCGGAGGAGGGGAGGCCGCTGAGGTCGCGCTCGCTGCGTCTGCCATCGCGGCAGCCCTCGGAGGCGAGACAGTGGCCAAGGGGCTGCAGGGCCTCCGCGCCCGTGGCGGGCGCCTGCCCGGCCACATGCTGCGCGATGCCGGGAGCATTGACGCCGCTGCCGCCCTCCTGCGCCACCCTGGCGCGGCGGCGCGGATCGGTGGCGACATTACGGCCTGAGTCAAGAAGGTGGTGGGCAGGTCGGAGATCTCCGTGGACGCCAGCGACACGGTCGGCCACCACGGCGTGTCCGAAACCAGCGTTGGCGCGAAGGCCGAGGTCAAGATGGTCGAGCCGTCCTTGCCGCAGACCGGGAACGTGGAGAAGTTTCAGTCCACGCCGGAGGACGCCTTCATTGCGAGGTACGGCCTCATGGATTTGTGCTTCTTCATCCGCAAGGCCATGCAGGAGGAGAAGCTGCAGGACCAGTACGAGCACGAGGACAAGGAGAAGACCGAGGAGGCGGTGCAGAACACCCTTCACTGGCTCGGCGCGGCCAAGGCGGCTGATGCCGCAGGTTGCAAGGGAAAGCGGAAGGAGCTGGCGGACATCGCCAATCCGTTTTCCTCTGATGGTGTTTGGCAGCTGTTTTCGCGAGGACCGCTTCGAGGCGAAGTACTGCTTTGCGAACTACTGCTACACAGACCGCAACATCCTGCCTGTTTGAGCGTCATGGGTGAGACCTTCAGGCGAAGTACGGCCTTGCGAATTACTGCCTCACCACGTGCAACACGTCGCAGGCAGAGCGGCTGCAGAGCAGGAAGGACACGGTCGCCTGGCTCGAGTCGTAGTTTGGCGACCGACCGAAAGGGAAGGCTCGACACAGCTCTACGCCGCGGCTGGGATGATCGAGTCACAGCTAGCGGCTGCGCGCCATGCCATCGCGCAGCTAAGCCAGCAGCCCACGGACCAGAAGGCCCGCGGGGGGGAGGTCGAGAAGACGCTCCTCTTCTTCTTCGGGAGCGCGATCGGGGCTGCAGGCGCTGGTGCTTCGAGCGCCGCGAATGCCCCTCTGTGAGCCCTCGACTCTCTGGCTTGGCTTCGCCGAAGGGCGGAGGTCCAGCGGACGGCAGGGGCGCGGCGGCCGAGGCGCTGGGCTCGGCTCGAACAACTCGGGCCCGCCTGCCCGTTCGGGGGCGCGTGCGGGGCGGCCCGTGGCGGCTGCCGGGGCTCTCGTCCCCGCGGGGTGGCGGGTGGCTGTGGCCTCTTTCCTCGGGGGGGCTGGTGCTCGGGCAGCTTGGCTTTCGGGGTGCTGTGGGGCTCCTCGTCGCCGCCGTGATGGGTCGTCTCGCGGACGCGCTCACGGTGGGTTTGTCTGAATCGCATTCAGGGGCAGGCCAAGCCAAACCAAGCTCCTCCTTCCTCCCTCCGTTCTGCTCCTTATTTCTGATTGCATCGTTCTTCTGTCCGCCTCCTCCATCCGTTTTCCTCCGCTCTCCGTTCCCTCTCCCCCTCCTGCTCCTCCTCCCCCGTCCTTCACTCCCCCGCCACTCACCATTGACGTCGAATCGGTCTTGAAGGCTTTATCTAGTCAGGACGTGAAGGAGCCCACTGGTTGCACCCGACTGGGTCGCATCCGTTGGACTCGGCAGCTGATGGTGACAGGTATCGCGTACAGCGTGCAGTGGTGTGACACACAGGACATGACGGCCGATGGGCACACCAAAAGAGGCATCGACCGTGAATTACTCCTACAAGCGATGGGAAGTATTCGGTCATTCAAGACTGATGTGAAACGGGTACATTCCTACAGAGGAGAGCGGGCAACTGCTTCTGAGCCTGGCTCACAACCAGCCCGCAGTTACGGTATGAGCACAGGCGTGGGGACCACTCGCTTGCCGTTGCGTGGTCACGGGCTCTTGTCTTGCATAACGAATTTTGGTGTCCGAAGGTTTCGTCGGATACCCACCGCCATTGCTTTTCAGATGGGCCCACTGCTTGCTCCGGGCGGTGGCTGCGCCCCTTCTGCAAATATTTCTGAGCCGGCCTATGGTGATGATGGTACGGCGGGCCCCCTCCGCAGCAATAGGCATTTGACTTTCGGATACCTTCTTGCCAACGCAGAAAGGGTTGCCCGCTGTTTTTTGTTGACCTACTGCTGCTACGTCATGCTAGCTGCCATGTAGCTTGTCGCGGCGACTTCCCTGTCCTGACTGTGAACGGATGTCGAAGGCGAGATGCGAGCAACGGGTTTGCGTCCCGACGCCGCTTGGGCTCAAGCGACGTCGCCCAATTTGACTGCCTCATTTGTGGGGCTCTATCGCATCCGAGCAGCGGACAATAGAGACGCCCACATCCTTCGACGATGCGCTGTCTTTTCTCTTGTCTACTTACCCATACGCACAATATGGAGAAGTCATGGTCTACTATACTACGCTTGAGTGGGTGAAGCGCACAACGAGGACAGCATAACAAGTTCTAGTTAAGAGCAACGATTGGTGCTCGTCTTGGACGCGCTGGGTGTGAAAACTTGCATACAGAGTGGCAGCGGCAGACAGCAGGATATGGACATGGAAAGCAGCGCACTGGATGCCCGAAGACGACATTCGTGCCAGACGAGCACCCCATGGACCGAAGAAGCGGTGGACAGACGATATCATCAGCTATCTCAAGAGCAACGGCACATAATCATATAACAGTAACATATACACAGTGATCTCGTCATTTACGGCAAAGCAATGGCAAGCAATGGGGAGCAGCTACTGTTCTGGTACATGAGAGAATACCTTGAGAGCTCCGATTTCTGAGGGCTGCGGCCCATTCCGCCCATCCCCCCGGGGACGCGCTGCGGCGCGATGGTGGCGGTTCGTTCGTTCGTTCGTATACTACGCTTAAGGCGTAACGTATGGCACGGCTCACAATACCGTTTTCAATGTTATCGTTCCTTCCCTCCCCTTCCCCTCTATCCTCGTTCCCCCCCATATCCTCCTCCCCCCCGTCTCCATCCTTCCTCGTTCCCTCTCTTCCCTCGCTCTTCCGCTTCCATCGCTCCAGCCGGCGAGGTTTCCCCCCACCTCCTTTTGTCTTGCCCCGCCGCGGCGCCCCGCTCGTGCCGAGCCCGCGGCGCCCGCCTGCCCGCCGCCGTCGCGCCGCCCGCCGCGCGCCCCCGCGTGGAAGAAGGGGCGAAGGAGGCAACGACGATCACGACGACGAGACCTGCACAGATTTCTTGGATCCGAGCGGTCCTCGAACAGTTCGTGTTGATGTTGTTTCTTCCTTCCAAAAGAGGCGCAGGTGTACGAGGGGGGGTGGGAGACAAGGAAAAGGCGGAGGCGGAGGAGGAGGGAAGAACAGGAGGAGGATGAGGAGGAGGAGGAAGAAGAGGAGAAGGAAGAGGAGGAGGAGGAGGAGGAGGAGGAAAAGGAGGAGGAGGAGGAAGAGGAGGAGGAGGAAGGGAAGAGGAATCCGTATCAATCTTGGTTCAATCCGTTCACCAGCGGGCAACACCCCTGCTGTTCAAACCACCTAAGCCAGCACGCCCGCCCAAACCGCAACTATTGGAAGTGCGCGCGTCGCTGCTTGAGGGCATGGGGATTGCGGGACGTTTGCCAGCCGATGTGGCGGCCCATCGCAACCCGGGCGCGCTAGGCCTGGACACGCGGAACCTTAGCGGCCCGGCGGGCGGCCCGACGGCGCTGCCAGCCGGAATGCGAGGCGGTTATTCGCAGGGCCCTCAGCAGCACCGACCATGCGCCTGGGTCTGGGTGGGACCGTGAGGCCGCGTCGCGTTTGGCGCTCCAGTGCCTCGCAGCCCGACGCCGAGGGCTGGGCGACGCGAGGCGGCGGCGAAACTCAGCACGGCACGCCGCTGAGGCCCATGCGAGGGCGTGTCGCGGCCGTTTCCGCAAGCGGCGTCGCCTGGGCCGCCGCTGGCCCTCGGATGGGCCACGGCGGCAGTCGATTGCGCCCGGACGCCGACGAGTTCGTGCCGATTCGTGGCGAAACCCACGCGGAGGCGAGCGGCGCGGCGGTGGCGCGAGCAGCGGTCCCGGATAATCATTCCTGGGGCTACGCGGAATGCAGCAACAACAACAGCACGTGGCCATAGAGGCCCGATCGATCCCCACTGCAAGCGGCCTTGACCCACACAGGCGCGTGCAGAACTACGCGGTCCGCAGCACGTACGGCGCCTTGGTCGACCTGGGCCCACAGTTCGACACCAAGGAGTAAGACATCCACGAGACCCACGTCCATGAAATGCCAAACACTCAGGAGCTGGCCATCCAGGGGCCCAGCGTCAAACAGCTGGAGGTGTACATCAATGAGTTGGCCACCCAGGCGCCGGACCTTGAGGACCCGGACGTCAATGATTCGGACCTCCAGGAGTCAAACACCTAGGAGCTGGACGTGAGGAACCAGCCACCCAGCGCCAGACATCCAGAAACCAGACATCAAACGGACACCCAGGAGCCGCGCACCCAGGAATTCTGAGATCAACGTGCCAGCCAGCCAAGAGCCAAGCGCCAAACACCCAGACACCCAGCAGCCAAACATCAAGGAACCATGCGTTCAGGAACTGGACAACAAAGAATCGGACATCCAGGAGCCGTGCACCCAGGAGTAGGATACCAACGGGCCAGCCATCCAGTAGCCAATCGCAAAAGGAACCGTGCAACCAGGATTTGGACATCAAGGAACCGGCCATCCAGGAGCTGGGCATCAACGCCGAGCTGGACACCAAGGAGGCGGACATCCAGCAGACAGGCATGAAATGATCCAGACGCTCAAGAGTTGGAAATCAAAGAGTCAGACATCAAGGAATCGCGCATCAAGGAGCTGAACACCCGGGAAACGAACGCCCAGGGGCTGGGCACCAACGCAAAGCTGGACGCCAAAGAGGCGGACACCGAGAAGCCAAACATCAAGGGGCCATACGTTCAGAAGCTTGAAATCGAGGGGTCCGACATCAGGGAGTCGCACATCAACGAGCAGAACACCAGGGAAACAACATCAGGGCGCTCTACATCACGGAATCGCACATCGAGGCGTCGAACACCAAGGGGCCGAATGCCATTGAGAGAACGCCCAGGGGTTGGGCATCAAACCGGAGCTGGGCGTCGAGGAGGCGGACATCCAGCGGCCAGATATCACAGAGCCATCCGTTTAGGAGGACGACATCAAGGAGTCGGACGTGATGGGGTCGAGTATCGACTATCAAGGGGCCGAACGCTAGGAGGCCGAACGCCCATGGAGCTGGGCGCCAAGACTGCGGACATCCAGCAGGCAGAAATCAAAATGATCCAGACGTTCAGGAGCTGGAAATCAATGGGGTCGAACATCAGGGAGTCGCGCGTCGAGGTGCTGAACGCCCAGGGGACGAACGCCCAAGGGCTGGGCATCAACGCGGAGCTGCAGAGCTGGGCACAAAGGAGGCGGGCATCTAGCAGCCTGACATCAAGGAGCCAGACGTTCAGTAGCCGGACATCAAGGAGTCGCGCATCAAAGAATCGAGCCAGGAGGTATACTCCATGGAGACAGCCGCCGAGGGGCTTGGCATCAACGCGGAGCTGGACGACAAGGGCGTGGACATCCATCAGCAATGCATCAAGGAGCGATACGTTCTGGATCTGCACATCACGGGGCCAGACATCAAGGAGTCGCATGCAAAGGGGTCGAATATCAGGGGGCGAACACCAGGGAGACGAACGCCCAGGGCGGTGGACGCCAAGAAGGCGGACATCCAGCAGCCACGCGCGAAAGATATAGACGTTCAGTGGCTGGACATCGCGTAGTCGGGCAGCAAGGAGTCGCACATCAAGGAGCAGGACACCGAGGACGCGAACACCCAACATATGGGCATCAACTCCTAGCTGGATTTTAAGGGGGCGGACATCAAGCAGCCCGGCATCAAGGGGCCACGCGTTCAGTAGCTGGACACCAAGGAGCCGCGCACCAAGGAGCAGCACGCCGAGGAGACGAACACCCAACGTATGTGCATCATTGCCGAGGTGGACTTTAAGTAGGCGGACATCCAGCAGCCAGACATCAAGGAGCCAGGGCACCGAGGACACGAACACCCAAAATATGGGCATCAACTCCTAGCTGGATTTCAAGGGGGCGGATCTCAAGCAGCCCGACATCAAGGAGCCAGACGCTCAGTGGCTGGACATCAAGGAGTAGCACGCCAAACAGCAGAAGGCCGAGGAGACGCACCTCCAAAATCTGGGCATTATTGCCGAGCTGGACTTCGTCGAGGTGGACACCCGGCATCCGAACGTCAAGGGGCCAGACGTCCAGTAAGAGGGGCATCTTGGAGTCGCGCATCGAAGAGTTGAACTGCAAGTTGGTGGGCACCCAGCAGCCGGACATCGCGGGATCATGCGTTCGTCGGCGGCGAGCGAGGGGCGGGGGTGAGAGGGGTCGGGCTTTCTCAGGAGGCAGCGGGACTATTCTGAAGCCCTCGCGCCTTCTGAGAAGGTTTCTGCGTCTCCGGGGGAGGCGCGGGGGCTTCCCAGGAGGCCGGAGGGCCCCCGAGCCTTCTGAGAAGGCGCGCCCCCTCTTGCCCCCCCCCCCCCCTTCCCCCGCGCGTTGCCTTGTTTAGGGCGCGGGCGCCCCGAGCTCGGACATGGATCGAATATTATGGCGCCGACCACTGGGGGGCTGAACGCCCGCGGAGCTGGGCGCCGAGACTGCGGACACCCATCAGGCAGACGACAGAGTGATCAGCTGGGTATCAAAGTGGCGGACATCAGGGAGTCGCGCATCAAGGAGCTGCGCGCCCAGGAGACGAACGCCCAGGAGCTGGGCGTCAAAGCGGGGGCGGGCGCCGTGGAGGCGGTCGCCCGACAACCTGGCATGGGGGGGCCAGACGCTCAGTAGTTGGGCATCGCGGAGCCGCGCATCAAAGAGTCGTAAACAATGGGGCTGAACACTTAGGAGATGCGCGCCCAGGAGCCGGGCATCAAGGCTGAGTTGGGCGCCGAGTTGGGCGCCGAGGAGGCGGGCGCCCAGCGGCCAACCCGCAGGGGGCCATCTTTCAGCGGCTGGACATGAAGTAGTCGGACATCCACGGGCCGCGGGCCCAGGAGTTGGATGCCAACCAGCTGGCCATTCAGGGAGCGAGCGCAAAGGGGCTGCGCAGCCAGGATCTGGAGATCCCGGGGCCGGTCATCCAAGAGCTTGGTTCAAACGTTGAGCCAGACGCCAGGAAGGCGGACATTCTGCAGACAGACGTGAAATTTTCCAGATACCCAGGAGTTGGAAGCCAAAGAGTCAGACATCAAGGAATCGCGCATCAAGGAGCTGAACACCCAGGAAACGAACGCCCAGGGGCTGGGCACCAACGCAAAGCTGGACGCCAAGGAGGCGGACACCGAGAAGCCAAACGTCAACGGGCCATGCGTTCAGAAACTTGAAATCGAGGGGTCGGACATCAGGGAGTCGCACATCAACGAGCAGAACACCAAGGAAACAACATCAGGGCGCTCTACATCACGGAATCGCACATCGAGGCGTCGAACACCAAGGGGCCGAATGCCATTGAGAGAACGCCCAGGGGTTGGGCATCAAACCAGAGCTGGGCGTCGAGGGGGCGGACATCCAGCGGCCAGATATCACAGAGCCATCCGTTTAGGAGGGCGACATCAAGGAGTCGGACGTGATGGGGTCGAATATCGAATGCCAAGGGGCCGAACGCTAGGGGGCCGAACGCCCAGGGAGCTGGGCGCCAAGACTGCGGACATCCAGCAGGCAGAAATCAAAATGACCCAGACGTTCAGGAGCTGGAAATCAAAGGGGTCGAACATCAGGGAGTCGCGCATCGAGGTGCTGAACGCCCAGGGGTCGAACGCCCAAGGGCTGGGCATCAATGCGGAGCTGCAGAGCTGGACACAAAGGAGGCGGACATCTAGCAGCCTGACATCAAGGAGCCAGACGTTCAGTAGCCGGACATCAAGGAGTCGCGCATCAAAGAATCGAGCCAGGAGGTATATTCCATGGAGACAGACGCCGAGGGGCTTGGCATCAGCGCGGAGCTGGACGACAAGGGCGTGGACATCCATCAGCCATGCATCAAGGAGCGATAAGTTCTGGAGCTGCACATCACGGGGCCAGACATCAAGGAGTCGCATGCAAAGGAGTCGAATATCAGGTGGCCGAACACCAAGGAGACGAACACCCAGGGCGGTGGACGCCAAGAAGGCGGACATCCAGCAGCCACGCGCGAAAGATACAGACGTTCAGTGGCTGGACATCACGTAGTCGGGCAGCAAGGAGTCGCACATCAAGGAGCAGGACACCGAGGACACGAACACCCAACATATGGGCATCAACTCCTAGCTGGATTTTAAGGGGGCAGACATCAAGCAGCCCGACGTCAAGGAGCCAGACGTTCAGTAGCTGGACACCACGGAGTCGCGCACCAAGGAGCAGCACACCGAGGAGACGAACACCCAACGCATGGGCATCACTGCTGAGGTGGACTTTAAGTAGGCGGACATCCAGCAGCCAGACATCAAGGAGCCAGGCTTTAGTAGCTGGACATCAAGGAGTTTAGCATCCAGGAGTCAAATATCAAGGAGACAAACACCAAGGAGACGAACGCCTGAGCTGGACGTCATGGAGGCGGACATCCAGCATTCTAATATCACGGAGCCAGACGCTCTGTGGCGGGACAGCACGGAGTCGCGCATCAAAGAGTTGAGCATCAAGGAGGTGGACGTCCAGCGGCCAGACATCACGGAAGCATGCGTGAACGGCGTCGAGGGATGGGGTGGAAGCGAGACGGATCAGGCCTTCTCAGAAGGCGGCGGGGCTCCTCTGAAGCCCTCTCGCCTCTTGAGAAGTTTTCTGCGTCTTCGGGGAAGGCATGGGGGCTTCCCAGAAGGCCGCAGGGTCCCCGAGCCTTCTGAGAGGGCCCGCCCCTTCTCATTCCCCCCCCGCCGCGCTGTCTGGTTTAGGATGTGGACATCGAGGGGTCGGACATGATGGGGCCCAA
The DNA here is from genome assembly GCA_963575745.1 of Prorocentrum cordatum. Classification (NCBI taxonomy): domain Eukaryota; class Dinophyceae; order Prorocentrales; family Prorocentraceae; genus Prorocentrum; species Prorocentrum cordatum. The sequence continues at coordinate 100,912 of CAUYUJ010018722.1, forward strand.
GATTGAGGCGCCGACCACTCGGGGCCCGAACGCCTGGGGGGCTGGGCGCCAAGACTGCGGACGCGCAGACGTTCAGGAGCTGCAAATCATGAAGTCGGACATCATGGAGTCGCGCATCAAGGAGCTGCACGCCCAGGGGGCGGTCATCCGACAGCCTGCCATCAAGGTGCCAGACGTGAAGTAGTTGGACATCGCGGGGTCGCACATCAAAGAATCGGACATCGAGGGGCTGAACACCAAGGAGACAAACGCCCAGCAGATGGGCATCAAACCGAAGCTGAACTTCAAGTAGGCGGACATCAAGCAGCCTGACATCAAGGAGCCAGACGTTCAGCTGTTGGACATCACGGAGTCGTACATCAAGGAGACGAACACGAAGGAGACGAACGGCAAAGGGACGAACGCCCAGGGGCTGGCCATCAATTCGGGGCTGGACGCCTTGGAGGTGGACATCCAACAGCCTTGCTCCAGGAGCCGTGCGTTGAGGAGTTGAACACCGGGGAGCTGGAGTCAAATCTCACGGGGCCGAAGGCCAAGGAGCCGAACACCCAGGGGGCTGGGCGCCAAGAGTGCGAGAACATCCAGCAGCCAGACATCAAGGAGCCAGAAGTTCAGTAGCTGGACATCAAGGATTCGCACATCAAGGCGTCGGACATCAAGGCGCCGAACACCCAGGGCCTGGCCGCCGCCCAATGGCTCGACATTAGCGCGGAGCCCGACGTCGAGATCGACGAGCCGTTGGGGGCGCCAGAAGACCTCGGGGAGGAGTAGAGGGCGCTGGAGCCGAATCAGCAGGAGCAGCAGGCCGCGCAGACGGCCGAGCGACGGCCTCGCGCTCCTCCCGCCAGGCGGGTGACTGGGCGCAGCGGCCCGCGCCGCGCGCTGCAGCGCGCCGACGGAGGCCCCGCCCAAGGTCAAGGGGGACTGCCGCGAGGAGGCCAGGGCAGCGCCCGGGCCATGGGCGGCAGTCTTCGCGCCGCACCGCCACTCGCGCCAGTCGTTCCAGAGCGACCTTTCATGCCTCACTGCCTGTGGGCGCTGCCGGCGGGCCCTCGCCCACAGGGGTCGGGAGTGCGAAAACGGACCGCCCCGGCAGATCTCCCGCAAACGCGAGGCCCGGATGCTTCGGGAGCTGCCGGGCAGGATCGCCGCGAGGCAACCTCCAAGGGAGGAAAAAACACCTTGACCGGACAACTGGCGTTTACTAAACGGCCCTGGGCGTTGACTAAACAGCCCTGCCCTGTTCGATTTCTCCTTTGGGCGCGTTTACTGACCTCGCGTGTCGGGGTGGTTATTATCGGGGTGGATTATCTGCCCTCTAAACCTCCAAGAGACATCGGGAACGCAGCGCCGCACTTCTGGATGCGGCCTACGAGCCAGACAGCCTGGTGCTGGGCCAGTAGACGGGCCGCCGCTGGCGGCGGGCGCGCCGCCTGGTCGCGAAGCCTGGGCGGAGCCTTCGAGGCGAACCGACAGGGAGCGGACGCCGTGCCACGCGCCAGCCTCCGACACTTCCCCGGCCCACCACTGCCCAGCGTGGTCCGGGCGGTGCTGGAGGTGCGGGCGGTCACGGTGGTGGCTTGGCCCCCCCCCTCCCCATTTCCTCCCCCGCCGGTGTGTTCGTGTGTTGGTAGTGGTCGTTTTTTCCCCTTCCTCCTCCGCTCGCGCTGCGGCTCGCCTGATCGAGCTTCGATTGCATGTAACGGAACTGGGTAGGAGAGAAGCAGCAGCAGCAGCAGCAGCAGCAGCAGCAGCAGCAGCAGCAGCAGCAGCAGCAGCAGCAGCAGCAGCAGCAGCAGGAGCAGGAGCAGGAGCAGGAGCAGGAGGAGGGGAGAGGTGGAGGACGGGGGGGCGGAGGATGGTGTTGGCGGGGAGGGGCCGAAAAGGCAGGCGGACGGAAGGATTCCAGGGATGCTGCCGTCCATAAGGCAGGAGGACGGAGGGCGCGGGAGTGGCGAAGGAGGAGAGAGATAGAGGGAGCGAAAGAAGGCGTGGCAGAGGCGGGAAGGGGAGCAGGAGGATAATGTCATCAGGCCCCGCCTCCCCCTCTCCCCGTGAAGGGGGCGAGGAGGATTAGAAACGAGAGAGGCGGAGGAGCAACGATGGGGGAGAATGTGGCCCCCTCTCCTCAATCGTTGCTCCTCTTTCGCTCCTCCTCATCCCCGGTTTTCTCTTCGCCTCCCTCCTCCCGCCCCTTCTCTCCTCGCGTTCGGCCTCCGCCTCCCTTCATCGTGGGCGACGACTACGACGGCGGCGGCGACGACAGCGATGACAACAACCTTCGGATGTCTCCAGAGGTCCCCAGAGCTTCCCGCCCATGGGGGCCCGAGGAAGCCCCCCAGAGGAGCCAGGTGAAAGTTGATCCTGGAAGCCGCGGCGACGGCGGCGGCCTCTTTATTAGGCCCTGGCAGGCCGCCCGCATCGAGAAGAACGCTTCTCTCCGAGGCCTCGACGGCAACGGCGACGACGCCGACCCCGACGGGCGCCGGGCAGGGACTGCGACCAACGGCGTGGGTGCCGTCATCCACGGGTACAACGGCGAGGTGTGGGGTCGCGTCATCGGCGACGAGGCGGCCCCCCGGGGGAGGGGGGGAGGGGGGGGGAGAGGGGGAAGGAGGGAAAGGCGAGAGGCGGGGAGGCCGGGGGCAAGTGGCATGGGGATGTGGGGGCGAAGGCCAGCAGCGCATGCGTTTTTATCTCCCCCGATACCCGAGGTCCGCCCGACAAGAGCTTGGCCGCTCAGAGAAAGGGGGGAACCTTGGGGTACAGACCAAGGGGGCTACTATTCGAACGCACCCGTATCGAGATGGACGCACTCCCATCGTGTATCCCAGGGTTGGGCTGAATATGTCTGGTCCACTTGCAAACACCACGAAGCTTGGGATAGGAGTCGACACATTTTTTGTTACAGCAGCAGTCTGCCTAGTTTGAGCAGGCTGTCGGCGCGGTCGCGGACGTTCTCGACTCGGGGCTCACGCCGCGTACCCCACAACGAACGTTCCCGCTGTTCGACACCATTCGCTGTTGGGCATCGCGTCTTTATCCAGCATGTCGAGCAGGGGGAGGGAGGGATCGCCATGCAGGGAATCAGAGCGTGAATTACCTACCCCGCTTTCGCTTCCAGGAAAAACCAAGTCATACCACGCGCCTCCTCGTCAAGCGACCTGACCAGTACATGCCGTAGTTTGGCATCGCTTGGTATCTCTTGGAAGCGAGGGTGGTCAAAAGCGAGGTAGGTTTGTTTCCCCCTCTAATGCAGGGAAGGGGATGTTGACAGATGACTCCGAGGTCAACTCACAGGCTTTACCAAGGACCGGTTCTTCCTCCAGAGCTGCCTCTCGACGACCCCGGGGCCCGCGGGGGGCCCCGAGGGGCCCGAACTCGGCCACATCCAGAACCCCTTCCCGTCAGGACCTGTTCCCCTCTCTCCTCATCCTCCTCCTCCTCGCCCTCCTCCTTCTCCTCTTACTCCTCCTCCTCCTCCTCCTCCTCCTCCTCCTCCTCCTCCTCCTCCTCCTCCTCCTCCTCCGGGGGCGGGGTGGTTATCCTGCTTTCCGCCCCGCCACCGGGCCCATTCTTCGATACACAGGCGCCTTCGGTGCCAGGAGGCGCCAGGACAACCAGCTACGTGGACCGATTCTCCACCTGCCCTTTGCTGTCCTTTCCTTTCGTCCCCCCCGAGCTAAGAGGGAAAGGAGGGGAAGGATTGTCGGTTTCCGTTTCAGCGCACTGGGCTTCGGCACGGGGGCGACGGGCCACGGGGCGAGTGGGCCTCGAAGAGTCAAGCGTTGGAGGGCGGGGCGGAAGGGGGCCCGAGGCTCCGTGGTGGCGCGACCCCGGGGAGGTGTTGGCGCCGCCGCGCAGCGACGTGGCACGTCCGAGGCGGTGCCACGACGCGGAAGGCTCGCTCCCCCGCCAGAGTCCGACCCCCGGAGCTCCCCGGAGGCCTCCAGAGGCCCGACGGGGCCCCACAGCGGCCGAGAGCTCTCCCCCTCGGCACGCCGGGGCGGAGGGCAACGCTCGGCAGCCACGAGGTGCTCTGCACGGCAGCGGCGGCGCCTCGCCGAGGCCGCGGCGCGGGAGCAGGGAGGAACGGTTCTGATGTTCCGACCTACCTCAGCCCCGATCACCAGCAGGAACTGCGAGAACCAGGAAGCACCGAAATCTGGGAGTTTCCACGTGTCGGGCCCCGGGAGGCGGTACTTACGCGTTCGACGCCGTTTCGACACTCTCCTGGGCGCTCGAGACTGTTTCTGGGACGTGGTCCTCAAGCACGGTGGGAGCCGCACAAGAGTCAGGAGGGGAAGAAGCACACAAACACAATTCGTCGCCGACCCCCCAGAAAAGCTTGGAAAACGTGGGAAGCGGTGGGGAAGACAGAAACCCAGAAAATATGGGAACATATGGGGAATATTTTTATTTAATCGCTTCGCTCATTCCGCCGGCCCACATTGTATCGCTGGTGCTATATGTTTGTGTGTTCGTGGCGAGCGAGAAGAAGTTGGAGGAGGGGGAGGAGGAGGAGGATGAAGGGGGGAGGATGAGGACGAGGAGGCGGTCTCTCGATGGCTTCTTGGGGGAATCTTTTTATTTGTGTGCATTTGTCCGTGTGCCCCAGGGGCCCCCTCCGAGAGGCGCGGGGCCCGCGCGCGCGGGGGCCTCGCGTGGGCCCCGCGACGTGGCGCCCTCCGAGGGCGCAGGCCGGCCGCCGGCCGGCGCGGAGCGGCGGTGCGGGCCTGGGCAGCGCTGGGGCGGGTGCGTTGTCTCCTCGGCGAGGACCATCGAGGAGCATCCTCCTCCTCCTCCTCCTCCTCCTCCTCCTCCTCCTCCCCTCCTCCTCCCCCCTCCCCCTCCTCATTCTCCTCCTCCTCCCTCCTCCTCCTCCTCCTCCTCCTCCTCCCCCTCCTCCTCCTCCTCCTCCTCGTTCTCCCTCGCCGCGACACTTCCGGGACGCTACATGGGCGCTATCGGCTACATGGGCGCTACATGATCATCTGGCGAAAAAACAACTCCTTTGGCGAGGATCATTTGGCGAAACATCTCCTCGAGGACCATGGAGGACCATCTCTCCTCGGCGAGGACCATCGAGGACCATCTCTCCCCGGCGAGGACCATCTCGCCTCGGCGAGGACCATCTCTCCTCGGCGGGGACCATCATTTGGCGAGCATCATTTGGCGAGGACCATCGAGGACCATCTCTCCTCGGCGAGGACCATCGAGGAGCATCCTTGATCATCTGGCGGAAAAAAAAGAAAACCACGCACGAAACCGAAACAGAAGCACAGGGAACGGGCGTCCGAGCGATGGCCAGGGACTGCCTGGGGCACGGCGCCCCCGAGGGAGACGCCGCGGGGCGGCACGATCGAAGCGGGTACGTAGAGGGCGGGTCTTAGATCGGCGACCGGAACGTGTGCGTGACCCGTGGCGGGCCGTTGTTCAGTCCTACGGCTTTTCGAGGGTCGGGGGCGACGTCGGGGTGGTCTGGTGTATACGTGTTTCCCCGCTTCCCCGGGGAGAAATCACTGGGGAACTGGTCTTACATCTGCACGGACGATATGGGCACGGAAAGAATGGGCACAAAGCCCGACAGCAGTTCTTGTTTATTTTGAACGGGGTTCGCTGTCCGCGCCGCCGCGGCCTGTGTCCATTTGAGACAGCAGGCCGCCTGCCCAGCAGCGGCCGCTGTTGGTTTGGGACAACACTTGTTGCTGGGCATTGTACCATTTTGTCCGTACCCATTTCGGGCTTCCAAATTAAAGGCAGTTCCGATGTTCTGAGCATGCACGGCACCGTGGGGGCAGCCCACGCCAGCCTAGTTGGTGGTTTGGTGTTGGGTATGGTGCCCCCCTCCTACTGCCTGCAATCCTACACGGGGAGCTGAGGCGTGGGGGGGGGCGGACTTCTGCAGCGGATGCAGATGCAGATGCAGATGCAGAACGGGTACGTAGACCGACTGCATTCTCTGTTCATTTTGAAGAGGACTTGCTGGCGCTGTCGCCGCGGATGCGGTCCATCTGAGGCAGAAGGCCGCCTGCCCAACAGCGGCGGCGCCGGGCTTTGCACCACGCTTGTCGCTGGGCATCGTGCTGGCTTTTGTCCGCGCTCCCGCGCCGTGGAGTTCCCCCCGCGCCGCGCCCCCGCCCTCCACGCGCGCGAGCGCACGCACGCTCGCCGCCATCTCTCCTCTACTTGCCCCCGGGCTCCGGCAGGTCGGGCGGCGTCTGCCGACCACCCGCGCCACACTGCTGGCCGGGTCCGCTCTCCTGGCGCGGGGTCGGAGCCTGCGGGGCCTGCCGCTGAGCTCCCCGTGCCGCGGTCCCGCCCCTCGCGCGCGGGGAGCGCAGGCGCGCTCGGGGGTCGGGGGGGGGGGGGGGCGGGGCGCGCCTGACGCGAGGGTGATCCAAGATCAGACAAAAGCAGACGCGCCTGGATCTGACCTCTCCCCCCGAGCTCCCCCCGGGGGAACTCATCGGTCAAACCGAAGTTGTCCAGGACCTGCTCGCGTGGGGCAAGCGCCTGGAGAGGTTCGAATTCGCAAGCCGGTCCAGGTCCTGCGGGACCAGACGAGGGGCTTGCAGCCCCTTGCAGCGTCTCGGCCAAAGCTTTCCTTTCAGCGAGGCTGAGTCCCCTGAAGGCCCCCAGAACCAGGTCCTCTTCTTGCCGCGCTCGTTAAAAGGAAATCTTGCTCAAAAACGAATTCTGCGAAGCTGGTCGGAGAGGCCCCCGGTGACCTTTTTAGGCTCGAGGCACGTGCTCGCCAAGCCTTTCGGGCCCGCGTCGCTTCCCGAAGCCACTCCGAGGTCTGCAGCAAAACACGAGCTCCCCCCTTGGGGCCGCCTTGGGTCGTCAGGACGGGCGCGCCTGGGAAGGCGCGCCCCCTGCACCCGAAGACTGAACGGGAGCGTGCGCCTCCCACCCGTCCCCCAAGCCTGACCCCCCCCTGTCCCCCGAGACATCGGGAGGCCGCGACTCCTCGGCCAGCACCCGGTCGGCATCCTCGGGGCGGGGCCCCGCGGGGCGCCGCCGCCTCGGCAGGAGGCCAAGCGTGCCGCGCGCCTCCTGGGGCATTGACGGGTGGACCTCGAGGCGTGCCAGTCCAGCGCCCAGCCTCGAGCGCCAGGCTGTGGAGGCCGCGAAGCAAGGGGGGCGTGCTCATCTGTCACCCCGTGCTCGTCTGCGCCAGCCTTCGCAAAGCGGTCGGCCGCGTCGTGGGCGCTCCGCTCCCAGCGAGGCGACGTGCCAGCGTCGATGTCGCTAGTCGTGGCGTGTGCCTTCGTTTTGAACTCCTCGAAGTCCTCAGGCTGGAAAGAGTTCCAAACGGGCCCCCCAAAGAGGACCCCTGAGGGGCCCAGGGCCCGTGGAAAACCAAAGGCCCTTGACAAGGGCATCGATAGTCGACTTGCAGTCTGTTTGCAAGTGAAACGGGGGAAGACCGAACCGCGCTAGCACGTGCACATCATCGTCGTCACCGTCGTTGCCAGTCTGGGCTGGGGCCGCGCCCGTGAGTACTGGACCGAACACGGCATGCCTGACCTCCTCCAACTTGCCAACCGAAGCGATGAGCGCGGCGGCCATGTGCAACGGGCGAGAACCGTGCCATTTGAGACCGCGACCACCGAAGTTGCCCCACCATGAAGGATCGCGCGAAGACCAGAGCGCATTGTGCAATAGCCTCGAAGCAGCGGCGCAGAATAACGAAGTCTCTCGGCAGCTTCGAGCAGCGAGGAGCGCCGCGCCTTCCCGCAAACCATGGCGAGGTCGTCGGCGGGGCCGACGCCGACGTGCACACCGCCTGCTATCAGTGGAACCCCAAGAGGTTACGCGCCCATCCTGCTCGCTCGCCAGTCGCATCTGGCCGCGCCCCAAAACAGATCAAGCGCGTGCGGGTTTTCCCAGCGACGGCAAACAGGCTGCCTCACTCGGCCCCGCGCCTTCACGAAGAAACGCGCGAGTCTGACAGGCATTTCCCCATCCTGTGAATTGGGCCAGGAAAACCGCGCCAGCGACGAGCATCCATATCGCAACTGGGTCGAGGGACTCGGGCACTTGCAAGACCCCTTCGCGGGCGGAAGCCGCCCCGGCCGAGGCCCCGCAGTTCCCGCGAGCCCCCTGGGGCTCGGCGAGGGCGCGAGGCGGGGGCCTGGGGCCGCCGGCAGGGGGCGCCCCGGGAGCTGGGCCGGGGGCCTCGGCCAGGCGCCGGCCGCGCGGGCGCCCGCGCATCCTGGAGCTGTCGAGCGCCGCCTGCCCAGCGACAGGCGATGGGTCCTCCGCGGCTCCCCCGCGAAACGGTTGGAGCTCCGCGCGCTGCTTCGGGGTCGCATGGCCCGCCTTGCCCCCGCTGGCAACTGATCGTTTATCCCTTTCTCTCCATTGCTCAGACTGGCCACCGGCGTCCGGCAGTTGTCGACGAGCAACCTCGGCGCGCGGCTCAGTGGGGGCCTCGGGGTCCCAGGGGCGCCCCCTTTCCAGCTGCTGCAGAGGCCAGGGCTGCCGACCGCCTTCGGCTGACCTGGCTGTCGACAATATCAAACTCGTCAAGAACGCGGCTCATCCTGGCGCTCCACTTCGCCAAGTTGGACATATTTTCCTGGCCGAGGGGATCCTGCATAACTTGATCTCGTCTTCCTGGAGAGCGAAGCGCGAGCTAGCCAAGTAGTATTCTGCTTATTGAACCGGCGGCGGAGATCGCGCTCCAGGTGCAATGCCAGCGGGGCGCGACGGATCCGAGCGCCCCTAGCGCGACCGACGTGCCTCGACGTTTTTTCGACCCCGCGACTCTCCACCACTTGTCTCCGCCTTCCAAAGCCACTCTTTTGTCAGAAATTCGAAGTCGAACTCCGTCGCGCCCGACCAGCGGGCCTCTGCAATCTCGGGCAGGGGCCCCGCGGGCGAAACCGCGAAAGGCCGGTGCCCAGCATTCTGCTTGACCCAGGCCGCTTCCCAATGGCAAGTTGGTCAGGCGGAGCAGTGCGGGGCTGCGAGGGAACGGCGGCCCGTCTGAGACGACCTGCACGTCGATCACGCATGCGCTGAGACACTCCGAGAGAGCACAAAACGCCCTAGGTTCTCCATCCCTCCGAATCCTGGTGGAAGTCCCCCCCCCATCCTTGCCTCGGCGCTCGCGTTGCGCTTCGCGCGGGTGGCCGAGGAAGGCTCGGCCATCGCGCCGCGCGCATGCCTTGGCCAACCTTGCGCGGAGCGGGCCGCTGGCGTAAAGTTCCAGTCATCCCGGGCGACCCGGGGCCGCTCGGAAAAAAGCAAGGTCGCGCCTCGCAGGCTGGCGATTTCAATTTTCGCCCGCGACGTCAATGTCGTTCACCAGCTCAGCGCTGCAAGCCTCGAGGCCCGCGGCGAAACCGACGCCCGGGGCCCGACCGACGATTTTCCATTCGAAGCGCCCAAGATCGGGCATGCTAATCTCAGAATATTTGATCGTTTTGGACGCCGCGGCCGAGACTTCCCCGCACTCTGAAGCGGGCCGGGCCCTGTAGAATCAGCCTCCCCGAGCGAGGTGAGGGAGCCATTCCGAAGGCCTCGCTGCTGAGTGCTGATCATCCGATCCTGGGTCTGAAGCCGGGTCTCCTGGACGGTTAAGGCCTGGGGCGTAGCCGCCGCGTTGCTGAGCCACCGCGGGGCCCCATGGCCAGCTATATGGTCTGTCCCCGAAGCCAGTGCGCCGCAGTGTCGAGCGCGTTCCAGCCATGGGCGTTGGCGCCCGGAGTGCTCGAGTCAGTCTTGCTGGGCGCGTCCGCGCGAAGAGAAGCTGGCGTCCGCGTGACCTGATCAGCTAGAAGAATGCGAGCATGTGGGTCGTCACCAGGCGCATCCCCGCCTTTTTCCGGATGCTGGCCGCGACAATTATTTCGAATCCACGTCGAGCGCCGGCATGGGCGAGGGGGCGCAGTCCGCGTCCGCTGGGCTCACCGCGTGCGGGCCCGCGGTGACGCTGGGCGAAGCCCCCGACGAGTGGTCGCATGCAGTTGCCGACGACGCCCCGGCTAAAGGCGACCCGCTAACACCGCCAGCCGCTGCAGCGACCTCGCCGACGCGGCGTCCATGCTCGCTCGGCAGCGCGCTGGGCGCGTCCTCACAAGGAAGGCTGCGCGTCGAAGTGGAGCAAGGGGCCGAGCGCTTCAAGACTGAACTCGCTGCCCACCTAGATCCCGAACTCGACGGCGCCATCGAAGCCCAGGGCCCTGACGAACCACTCGTCGCCATCGAGGTAGAGCGAGTCGCCGACCCACTCCGCGCCATCGGAGTAGACGAGTGAGCAGGCCCAGCCCCCTCCAGCGATTCAATGCGCCGAGAATTCGCACCTCCCTCTCGGCCCGGCCGCGGGCCAACCCGAGGGGTCTCGGCGGGTCCACGCCGACGCGCCGCCCGCGTCTTCTCAGGAGGGCTGGGCGCGGGCCGCGATGGCGAGGGCGATGCGCCAGCCGTCGCAGTCGGGCCAGTCGGCGACCCAGATGCCGAGCCGCATGTGCCAGACCCCTGTCCGACCGCCGACCACGTAGAACTTTCCAGCGGCAGCCGCTCGATGTCCACGACGCAGTGGCCCAGGAACAGCTTCGGAACTTCTGTCGGCCTTGAAGTTGCCGTCGAGATACCCGAGCCCTCGTGGCGCCATGCCTCTGGGCCGCCTCGGAGTGCTTCCTTTTGGCTTCGGCGAGCTGCTCGCAGGGGCCGCCAGCTGCCGCTGGCAGCTCCTCGGCGGCCTTGGCGCAGGCCGCCTGGCGCTCGGCGAAGTCTTCTACGCCCGCCAGCTCCACGTCGACGTCGTGGCCGTCGCCTCCAGGGGCCGCGACGCTAGCTGCATCGAGTGGCCTTTCGCCAGCAGCTGCGCCAGCGGCGCCAGCGGCGTCGGGCACCGAAGCAGGAGGGGCCTGTCGTGCAGCGAGAGCCTCTTGGCGAAGCCTCTGGGGGAACGCCAGCGCGGCCCGCGCCCGCCGCGGCGGGGTGCCGAGCATCGCTCCACGGGGGCTTGGCTGCGCCAGCCTCCCCAGCTGAGCCCGCAGCGCTGAAAGCGTTCTTGAGCTGCGCCACCTGCGACCCCAAGTCCTTGATGGTCTTGGGAAGCGCTTCGTTGGGGCCAGAGCCTGCGCTCTTCGCGCCCGCTCCTGCCTTGCGCGGCACCCCGCCGCGCGCGCGCCGCCGGCTTCTTCGCCGCGACACGACGATTCCGATCGGCGCCGCTGCTCATCAGCCCCAGCAGACGATGCGCGATGCCCAGTTGTCGGCGGCCCCGCAGCGACAGCCCCGCAGCGGCGGCGTGCGCGGGCCCGCCGAGACATCGGGCGACTGCGGTGCCATCCCCGGCGGGAGGGACCCGCGGCGGACAATTGATGGCCATTGGGCCGAACGCGAAAAGTTATGGGCCCGCAAGCGCGAGCCGCTCTGAAGCACGCGTTGGCAGCTCAGTTCCAGAGCCGGAGCCAAAACGGTCAAGAAGAGGAGGTGGAGGAGGAGGAGGAGGAAGAGGAGGAGGAGGAGGAGGAGGTGGAGGAAGAAGAGGCGGAGGAGGCGGATATGGAGATGGATAGGGATGTGGAGGAGTAGGAGGAGTCGGCTTGCAGGGGGGGGCGGGCGCGGGGGGGGTGCCAACGACCGCGCCGATTCCATCGCGGCCCGCTGCCCCTTCCCGGGACTCTCAGGAATCCTCCGGGCCCAGTCGGCCTCGCAATCGGCGCCGGCGTCGCGTCGCCCGCGAGCGCCAGCCGGCGGGCGGCCGGCCTTGTTGCGCATGTTTGGCGCGAGAGACCCGCGCGGGCCTTGCGCTGTGCCCGCGCCCCAGGGCGACGGCCCAGGCCCTTGTAGCCTCCCGCGCTGACGCGATGGCCTCGCGCGGGGCGCAGGAGCGGGCGCCGCCGACCGTTCGGGTCGGTTCCGCGCACTTCTCATGCGAGAACGCAAAGCCCCCCATGCTGCGCGCGCTTTGCGCGCTGAGCAATGCGATGCAGTTGCGACGGCCGCGCGTTCAATTGGAAATCGCAACGCAAGTTTTCATTCCCGCGCGCGGGACGGGTTATGAACTTACAGATGCGCCAACGGTCGAGAACTCGCGCGCGCGCCCGCGCCTGCCATGTGGGGCGTGCGCACTGGGCCCGGAAATCTGTGGCTCGGCCACCCGATGCGCCCCAAAAATCGCCCCGCCTCCCCCCCCGCCCCCCTCCCCCTCAAAACTCTCCCGCGCTCATGGAAAAACCATGCCGCCGAGGCGGGAGCTCGGGCCGCGGCCTGATGGCCCCCGGGGCGCAGGGGAATCAAAGGAATCAGTACGGAATCAGTACAGAATCAAAACAGAATCGGCACAACTGCGACCCCTGATTCTAGCGGAATCAAAAGAATCAGTACGAAATCAATACGGAATCAAAGGAGGAATCGGCGATGGAACCAGAATCGGCCAGAACGGGGAAGTAGGCCAGAATCGGTGCCAGAACCCATGGAGAGAGGCCTTTTTCCCGCGAGTTCATTGCGGCGGGTCCGCGGCGCGGGCGCGCCGCGCGACTTCGCTGGTTCAGCGAGGCGCGCAGTCGGCGTTCAGAGTGAACAGGTTGTTTTCAGGGCGATATCCTGGCGGCGCGCTGGCGCATTGCGCATTTGCGTATTCCTGGCGGGCCGTTTGAGGGCGACCCGGCAGCGTCGGCCGAATGGCCCGCAAATGCCGCGCGGCCGATCGCGCGCCCCATGCGGCCACGTCGACCGCCGTGTGCCGCGACGGCCGCGCGCCCCGGACCGCGCCATTGCCGCGTTGGATTGGGCGGCGCAGCGCCCGTCTTCCAAAAGTCGTTACATGCATATCGCGCGTGCCGAGCCAGCAGCAATCGCTCCCAGAAGCAGCCTTGACAGGCGCCCCATGCCCGTTGTCGCCCGCTTCCGATCCAAATCATAGTTTCTTAGGATGCGCTTGCGCGAATGTGAGCGCGCGGGCAAGTTACGCGTGCGCGCGCTTGGTGCAGCCTGGGAAATCCAACATGGAGCCCCCCGGGGGCGCTGGGCGCCGGCCACGCCTCCGCCCGCCTCCCGCGCGCCCGACCCCCCCCGCAAGCCGACTCCTCCTATGGAGGAGGATTAAGGGTGGTGCCCGTTGGAAAGAGGAGGAAAAAGTTTGGCCTTTGTACCTATCCCCCCCCCGAGAGGGGTTCCCCCTCCTATTCCTGCATCCCCCCTCCCCGGATGTTTTGCATGACTCCCTTCAATGGCGTGCAACCCTGCCTTCCTCCACCCTCCCGCCCTTCCTGTTCAGCGGCGGCGCTTTAGGGGGTGACCGGCTTAGGGGGGGCGCACCGACCCCCGATCGCCCACTCGTCCGTCGCCAAGGGGGGCCTTAATTTTCCGCCCCGCCCAGCAACGTACGATTTTATTTTTGGGGGGTTTGATCGCCGATTTATCGGCGAAGCATCGCGGATTCCATCTCGATTTCCCCCCCCCTCCCCGAGAGCCGTTTCCTTCAGCGTTCCCTTGCGGAGGAAGAGGGCGTTTGAGGGCCCCACATCCGCACGCCCTCCTACCCCCCCCTTCCGCTACACCACCTCCTCCTCCTCGTCCTCCCTCTCCTCCTCCTATCCCTCCTCCTCCTCCTCCTCGTCCTCCTCCTCCTCCTCCTCCTGGTGTGCGTGTCCGAGAGCTGCAAGCGAGAGGGGTTTTACCCTCGCGATCTCCCGCCTCTATCCCTACGTACGCAAACACGGAGCTGCCGCAGACACTTATAGTTTTTGCACCCAGGGCCAAGGCGCCAGGCAGAGGACGGGAGGGTGCCGTCTGGTCGTGAGAGTGAGGGGATCCCCGTGCCTGAGAGCTGGGCTCCTCCAGCGGTTGCGTGCTGCGCGTGTGAGGGGCTCAGCCTGGTCCGCGCCGCTCCCAGCGGAGTGCCGCACGCCTAACTCACCGCCCTCAGTGGGGTGTGCAGTTGCCCAATTCAGATCCCATGTGATCATTGTTGCGCTGGCGAGTGGTCAGTTGGCAGGCGTTCTCAGCAGGAGTCCTCGAGCTTGTTCATGTTGATGTTTCTCCTCCTCCTCCTCCTCCTCCTCCTCCTCTTCCTCCTCCTCCCCCCCCTCCTCCCCTCCTCCCCCTCCTTCCCCTCCTCATCCCCCTCTCCCCCCCGCCCTCCTCCTCTTCCTCCCCGTGCCCTTGGCGCGGCCAGGACACCTGTTGGCGACTGGACTCCGGCCGCGTGGCGAAGAAGCACACCAAGGGGACCAAGTGGTATCCAGTTGGCGCTGCCGCGCGAGAGCCCGCGGAGGCCCTACCACCGAGGCCCTCGGCTGTGTTCGTCCCGCACCCTCCGCCCCGTCGAGCCCGCGGGCCTGGGAGGGGGGGGGCTCTGGCAATAGTTATATCCACATCCATGGCGTCGTGGACTTCCTCGGCAGGGGCGCCAAGAGGCCCAGGTGCAGTGGAGACGGATAAAATCTAGCCACTGCGGGCCAGAAGCGTATCCGTGTCCACTGCGCTTCGGGTGTCTGGGCAAGGATGCCGGAAATTCCAAGAAGCAGTGGCTTGGGATATACACCTTGCCCGCACCGGGCGCCGCTAGCCGCCTCCGTCGCGGTGGTCGTCGTCGTCGTCGCCGCCGTGGCCCAGGCCCCTCTCCTGGGGGGCCTTCGGGGCGGCGGCACCCGCGTCCCCGGTCGGCGCTCCCTGTGCCGTGGGCCCCCCGCTGTTGTGTAGGAGCCCAGTCAGGGCCGCCCACGGTCCGATCGGAGGGCACCAACTATACACCAACACCGATCCTGGCCAGGATCACCCTGGGCCCAGGATCGGTGTATATGCCTTCTTGCGCAAGGCAGGAGGGCGTATACACCGATCCTGGGCCCAGGGTGATCCTGGCCAGGATCGGTGTTGGTGTATAGTTGGCGCCTTCCTATCCGATGCGCTGCGCGCCGACATCCACCGAGCGCGTTCCACTGCTCGCAAAGCACCTACTCGCCCACGTCAGAAGAAGAACACGTTCGCCTCGATGCAGTATATCGTGAGCCCCCCTCGGCGGACCCAGGCCATCTGCGAGCAGTGACTCTGCGAGCCGTGGGGCGCGCTTGCCTGGACATGGGGCCGAGGTGCCGCTGCGGCCCGGCTGGGCTCGATACTGTGCAGGCAGCAGCCAGGGCCCGCCAGAGGCCGGGCGCGGCTGTGCGGGTCCGATCGCGCGCTTCGCCGCGTCGACTGCACGCAAGAGTGGCCCTTCGCCGGAGTGGCCGTTGGTGCGGGCTCGTGGGGACCCCTCCGATCGCTGAGCGCGGTGCGAGATCGGTTTCCTGCACGCTTGGAGTTGGCCACTGGGCGCCCCCCTGCTCCGCGCACCAAAGGTCACTCTTGCCTGGGGTCACTCCTGCGAGCAGCCGAGGTGCAGTACAGGTCGATGGACGGCAGGCGGGCCAGTCGGCAGCGCTCCGACAGGTGCAGCACGGTGCAGCTGGCGCGAGGAGGTGTGAAGGGCGATGGCGGTCCTGGAGGTGTTCCTTGTGTGTCGGAGGTGGATTGACCTCCTACCCTGACACGTTGATTAAGGAATTTGCCGTTTTCGGTTCGCGAGAGGGCGTCATGGTCGTCATTTTTGCGGGTCCAGGTCCGTCGGTTTCGGTCCCAGGCCGTTTTCACTAAGGGGAGGTTTATGAAAGGGAGGTTTGTCCACCGCCGAGTGTGTCTTCTGCGTCCGTCGGACAAATTGCATCAGCAAGTCCTCGACGCTCCAGCGTCGGACCCCCCTGGCGCCGCCTCCGGCGCTGCTATGGCACGCGCCCTTCTCGCCAGAGAGGGGCGTCCAGCGCCCGTCTCAGAAATCCGCGCAGAAATCCAACAGTTTTTGTTTATGCTGTTTTCTCTTCCTCTAGCCTCTAGCCTTCGAGAAGGGGGTCGACTACATGAGTGATGTATTCCAAAATTGATTTCCACGTCGACTCTACAACAAATGCTGATTATGCGCGTAGAGTTACGAATGTCCTACGAATTTCTGATGAATTCGACAATTAATTCTGGGGTACATCAATTCTGCTGTCGATCTCCTACTCGAAGCCTGGGCCCTCCAGCAGTGGTTCTCCGTTGGACATCGGCACCTCGATGAGGGAACTCACCAGGGGCAACGCTAGTGGGGGATAGGCCCAGGGGCGGATGCATCGACCTCCAATCGCCCATTGATCGCCGACAGGCGCCCGATAGCCCGCAGGGGAGGAACATGTACCGATAATGCTACCATTTCCTCGCTTTTCCCTTTTTGGGGCCTCCCGAGAGGACCACGAGAAATAAATCAAATTGTATGGAAAAATGTCAACAAGTGGGAGTTACTCGCTGGTGCGGAGAATCCTATGTCAAGACGGCGGTGCGCCGAAGAATTTGGCGGCTCATCGTCGTGGTCGGCCCCGGCAGCACTGGGCATCTGAAGTCTACAAGGTGACGCACTTCTTCCGAGCTTCCTTCTGGCTTGAGTGTTTTTTCTTCTTTCCTTTTTCCTCCCTTCACCTCCTCTGTGTTCCCTTGTTTCCTGCTTCACAGTCGTGATGCGCTCAGTTTTTCTGCTTCACTGCCGAGTCTGGGTGTGCAAGCCATCACTCTGCAGGGTGTTCCATGCAGATCTCTGAAGAGTTGCCAATCCGAATCATGCCCTCGTCTGCCCACGCATCCTTCCAGATGCGAGGCTCCGTGGCGGGGAGGCCACCGCTGGAGTCGCCTCGAAGTCCTGGTCAGAGCGCACCCTGGGCGAGGTCCAGGGAGTGGCGGTATGAGCACAAGTTGGTTTCCCCAACGGGCCATCGGCGCGCCCTCGCCGATCCATCGTCGACGTACCGCCAAGCCCCCAGAGCTTGTCCGTCCCTCCCCCCCTGACGTCCGCCCCCGCGTTCCCGCCCCCGACGCCGCAGCATGTCCCGCGCCGCTGGGTCTCGGGGTGCTGGAGGCCGGGGCCGTGCACTGTCCGAGCGACTCCGAGGGTGCGCGTCCACGCCAGCGCGTGGCGCCGGTCGACTCCGTCACGCACCCTCCCCTGATGGTCCGCTACCGAAAATTTCCGGTAGCGCTCCGCAGAGATCGGTCGCTACCGAAATACCGAAATGTAGCGCCCAATACCGGTATCAGACCGTTCTGA
This sequence comes from Prorocentrum cordatum, assembly GCA_963575745.1. Lineage (NCBI taxonomy): Eukaryota > Dinophyceae > Prorocentrales > Prorocentraceae > Prorocentrum > Prorocentrum cordatum. Next base: position 117,989 of record CAUYUJ010018722.1, read on the forward strand.
AATCCGCTATTTCAGCGCCCTCAAACGAAGATCCGGTCGCTACCGAAATTCGGGGTGCGTCGAAATCGCTACCGAAAATTTCCGGTACCAGACCATCAGGGTCGGGGACGAGGCGTTCGAGGCCCGAGCGTCGAGTTCGCGCGCGCGCTTGTCGAACGTCTTGGGCTTCCGGAGGCATCCCCGGGGCCTCCGGAGGGGCTTCTGGGGCCGAGGGCGGTCCCGGGCCCGCCACGAGGCGCCCCGAGCTTTGGCACCTGCCTCCCAGGGGAGGGCGCGGGAGGGGCCGACGCGGCCCGCGCCGCGCGCATCGCCCCGCCCCCCCCCTCTCACCACCCACCAAACCACCCCAACCCAACCCGAAGGCTCAGATTTACCCTCAATTCCCAGTTGGGGGGGGGCGGGGAACATCGAAAAAACACGTGTGGAGCCCTTACCCCCCCAACCCGAAATTCGGGTCTTCGGGTTGGGTTGGGGTGGTCTGGTAGGTAGTCATCGCCCCGCCCCCCCCCTCCGCTCCGCGGGGCGGGAGGCTGGGAAAGGTTCGGGACGTTCACTCGGAGGCGGATAGACCTCCTGCCCCGACACGTCGATTAAGGAATTGGCCGTTTTCGGTTTGCGAGAGGGCGTCGCTGCCGTCATTTTTGCGGGTCCAGCTCCGTCGGTTTCGGTACCAGGCCGTTTTCCCTAAGGGGGGGTTTGCTAGCTTTGTCCACCGCCGGTATAACGCGTGGGGACCGCCCAGAAGGGCAGCGTGTCGCGCCGAAGCGCGGGGAGCCAGCATCGGCGGCGCGGTACGCTGAAGGTCCCCCCCCCTGCTGGGAGGGGGGCCGTCGGACTGGGCGGCCGAAGGGCCCGGGGAGATGCCCAAGATCCCGCTGATGAACCCGAAGGCCGCGGCGCCGGGCCTGGGCAGCCGCCCGAAGGCGCCCGCCCCCCTCGCGGGCCCTCCGCGGTGCCCCCCCCCCTTCCCCTCCCAGAGGCGGGCCCTGTCTCGAGGGAGCGCGAGGGTCGGGGACTCGTAGAGGGGGGGGGGTATCCCAAGGTAGGGGCAGGGAACGAGCCCAGCTGGATGCTCACAGGTCGCATTCCCTTCTTGCACGGGCCGTTCTGAGCGATTTCATGGCTGCTTCCAGGGGCCGTTGAGAACGATTTTCTCTCCACCCCCCCTTTACATCCCCCCGACAGGGTTGAGCGCCCGCTTCGGGAGCCGCGGTTGCCTCGTCTCGTGCCGACGGGCCCGAGGGAGCCGCCCGACGGCGCGCGCGTCGGCAGCCCCCCCCCCCGGGGCGGGCCCTTCTTCGAGGGAAGCTCCGGCCGCGCGACGGTCTCGCGCCACCCGGGCGCGACAGGCGCCGCGCCAGCGCGGGTTCGCAAGGTTGATGGGCGCCTTCTGGTCCAGGGCGTTCCGCTTCGGGGACCGACGGAGAACAGCTCACGCAGCGGAATCCCTACAAACGGTGGCCTGGTCCGGGCGGAGGGGCGGGACTTCTCGACGTCCCTCGCGCCTTCCGAGAGGCCGTCTGTGTCTTCGGAGAGGGCTTAGAACGCCGTTGCGGAAAGGGTGAGGAGCGAGGTTCCTGAGGAGGAGGAGGAGGAGGAGGACGCGGCGGACAGGGAGGAGGAGGAGGAGGAGGAGGAGGAGGATAGACGGATGTGGAGAAGGGGAGGGACATCAGCACAAAGAAGCGGGAAGGAATGAGGGAGGGAGGAGGGGCAGTGCCTTCCCAGTCCGTTCGTCTTGGGATCTTGCAGCAGCTCTGGCTGCAGTGCAGGGGGGTGGTGTTCAGCGTGTGGCTCTCGCCGTCGCGCCGCGCGGCGCCGTCTCGGGCTCCTCTCACCGCATGGTCTCCACGGACGGAGGAGAGGAGGGAAGGTGCTCAGACGGCGTTGCTCGCCGCAGCGCCGCGCGCCGTGTGCCGCAGCGTGCCCAGGTGCTGCACGAAGGATTGCAAAAAAACCAAGGATTGCAAAAAAAAACCTTTTCGAAGGATTGCAAAAAAAAACCCTTCGTTTTCTTGCAATCCTTCGTTTTTTTGCAATCCTTCGTTTTTTTGCAATCCTTCGTTTTTTTGCAATCCTTCGTTTTTTTGCAATCCTTCGTTTTTTTTGCAATCCTTCGGGTTTTTTTTGCAATCCTTCGTTCAAGTGGAGGGGTCAAACTGTGGCTCCCCGTTGTGCGCCGCGGAGCTTCGTCGACGTAAAGCGAGTCGCAGCAGCTGCGCGGATGGAGGGCGGCCCCCCTTCTCGAGGTGGGGCTCCCGCAGGAGTGCCGCGCCGATTCCGTTCTTAAAAGCTTGCAGCATTTGCGCGGATGAAGGGCGTCTCCTTGTCGAGATGGCGTCCTCGCTGCAGCGCCGCGTGCATCCGCTTCCAGGGCGTGCAGGAGCTGCGGGCGGTGGGTGCGGTTCCGTCCCGCACAGGGTCTTTCGCCGGGGACGCCCTCCGTCTAGAAGCCCAGGAGGTCAACACACGTGTCTTGGCTGCCCAGGTGGAGGGTGGCTCCTTTTCGGCATGGGAGTTCCCGCTTGAGGCTGTTCCCTCGGAGGCCGCTGCTAGAAGTGTACACGTAACCAGCAGTTGCACAGAGGCGGCGGATACCTTTTTTTGGTTGAGCCCGTTACGTCCGTTACGGATCCCCCCTCGCTCCCGTAATTAAGGCTTGTGACTAGCAAATTATGCCCCCCGGGGCTGATGAATAGACCCCGCGGGGCGCAAAACTTGTTTTGAATCACGCGCGCCAGGGCTCCGAGAGCTCCGGGAACCACCGCGCCGTGGATGATGGCAAACGGCATGAACGGGGAGGAGGAGGGGAGGAGGAGGAGGAGGAGGAGGAGGAGGAGGAGGAGGAGGAGGAGGAGGAGGATGAGGGGGAGGGGGAGGAGAAGGAGGATGGAGGAGGAGGATGGAGGAAAAGGAAGGAGAGGAGAAAAAGGAGGGGGAGGAGGAGGAGGATAAGGGGGAGGAGGAGGGGGAGGACGAGGCCGGGGACGTTTTTGACTTCGATGCAACGAGCCCCCTGCCCGAAAGCGGCCGCCGTCGGTTTCGAGCGACATTTCTTGGTGGGCGTCGTGCCCTTTTTTTCCCACGCCCCGTTCGGACGCGCCGAGCCCCGTTCTGCGCCTGGCTTGCTCGCCTTTTTGGCCTCGTTGCGGGGCGCCTCGGTGGACGCATGTCCTGCGGGAAGTGGGCCCTGGCAGGTTTTTCCCGCTGTGGGGTCCCTGGGCCTTCGGTGGGCCCCGGGGCAGCCGAAAAACGATCGACCTGGGCTTGGCGGGAACTCCAGGATTCTGGACCCGCCCCTTTCAGGGCCCGTTTCCATCGCGGTGACGGGAGGTCCGCTCGACGGCGAAACGGGGAAATAGCGCGGCGGTGGCGGCGCCGACGGTCCCTGGTTTTGCCGCCCTTGCTTCCCGCCCCCCCCCCGGGTCTGTGTTGTTTCTGCCGCCTTTTCGCTGGCGGCCGGGCGTCTGCGCCAATCACCGGCGCCGCCGCCGCGCGTTTCAATTTGGCGGGCGCCGCCCCCGCGATTCGCCCGAGCAGGGGCATGTTTCCTCTCTCTCTCTCTCTCTCTTTTCTCTCGCTTTCTCTCGTTCTCTCTCTCTCTCTCTCTCTTTTTTTTTTTTTCTCTCTCTCTCTCTCTCGTTCTCTTTTTTTGTGTTCTTTTTTTTTTTTTTCTCTCTCTCTCTCTCTCTCTCTCTCTCTCTCTCTCTCTCTCTCTCTCTCTTTAGATACACACATAAATATAATATCGCACGCCCCCACGGATGTGTTAATCACAAGCTGACGCGAACGTTGAGGAAGGTGCGGGGAGTGGGCCCCGCCTCCACAGTTATGTGCCGTGCTCGCGGGCACGGTGTGCTGTTGACACGCACTGTGGAGCTTCCAGACGCCTCCAGGGGCGGCTGTCGTCGTCGTCGTCGTCGTCCACATATCAATTGTCGTCGTCGTCGAGGTCGTCGTCGTGGTCGCTGTCGCTGTCGTCGTCGTCGTTATCATTCCCGTTTTCGTCCTCGTCGTTGTCGTTGTTATCGTTGTTGTCGTTTTAAAGGGCTTCAAAGGGCCTCCAGATACTTGCAGAGGTCTTCGGAAATAGCATGAAACCTCCAGAGACTTCTGCATACCCTCAAAAATGGCTGTCGTCGTCGTCCTCGTCGTCGTCGTCGACGTCGTTTCCGAGGGGCCCGAAGGGCTACCAAACGACGTCTCCAGACGCCTCTGGAAAACCTTTTGAGACTTCTGGGGGCTTCTGGGGACTTTCAGAGGTGGACGTCGTCGGCGTCTTCGTCGTCGTCGTCGTCGCCGCCGTCATCGTCGCTGCTGTCGTCGTCTTCGCCGTCGTCGTCGTTTGTCGTCGTCGTCGACGTCGTTGTCTTCGTCCTTGCTTTTGTTCTCGTTATCGTCGCCGTCGTCGTTGCCGTTTTCGCCGTCGTCCCCGTCCTCGTTGCTGTCGTCGTTGTCATCGTCGTCGTCGTCGTCGATGACCTTGCTCTCGTCGTCGTCGCCGGCGCCGTCGCCGTCGCCATCGTCGTTGCCGTAGTCGTCGTCGTCGCCGTCCACGTTTTTTTCGTCGTCGTCGTCGCTGTTGCCGTCGCCGTCGTTGCCGTCATCGTTGTCGTCGACGTCGTCGTTGTCGTCGTCGTTGTCGTCGTCGGCGTCGGCGCCAGCGTCGTTGTTGTCGTCGTCGTCGTCGTTTCCGGCTCCGTCGTCGTCCTCGCCTTCGTCGTTGTCCTCGTCCTCGTTCTCGTCCTCCTCGTCCTCGTCGTCGTCGCCGAGGGGCTTCGGAGGGCCTGCAGACGCGTCCAAAAGTCTCCGGAGACTTCCCCGGGCCTCCAGAATTACCCGGACGTCGTCGTCGTCGCTCTTGTCTCGTCGTCGTCCTCGTTGTCTTCCTCGTCGTCGTCTTCGTCCTCGTCCTCGTCGTCGTCGTCGTCGTCGTCGTCGTCCCTGTCTTCGTCCTCGTTCTTGTCGGCGTCGCCGTCGTCGTCGTCGTCGTCGTCGTCGTCTGGTGCCTGGCCCCCCCCCGAGGCCGGACAAAGTTTCCGATACCCATCCACGGTGGCCCGACCCCCCCACCCCGCCCCGTAAGGGACGTGACGGAGGGAATCAACACAAATAGTCTCGCTGCCCTTTTTCAAAATGGGGATCTCACTTTTATACCTCGTCGACCCACATGCTGATACCTCCTACTCACTAGAAGGACGCAAGGCATTTTGGTTAACAAAAAACGGGGCCCTCGCCAGAAGGGCAGGTGCCGAAGGACCTGGTATTCCAAGGGGGCGCCTATTGTAGTGCAAAAGGAAGGGTTGTATGAACTTATGAGGAGGGGACTCGGATCGGGACGGTGGATCGCAGCATTGCTAATGCATCTTGGGTGTGCTCCGGTCCTCCTCCTCCCTCCTCACGGTCCTGCTCCTACACATCCTACTACTCCGATCCATCATGTTCACCCGTGCCTGGATTGCTCTCGCCTCTGTAGGTGCAGTGTCCACCAGGTTTCGCTGCGAGCATGAGCAGCGTATGTCCACAATGTGAATTGTGCTCAGAAATACGCCCCGCTTCCTACCAGCAGGAGATCCCTCCTTCTCCCCATCCTCCCCTTCCTCCATCTCCTCATCTTCCCTATCTTCATCTCTCCTCCCACCCTGTCCTCCTCGACACAATACGGGATTTCCTTTTCAGGAGGCGCAGTTCGTTGCCCTCGCGTGCAGCTTGTCTGCGCCGCGTGTGTGTAGCAGTGTGTAGCAGCATCGCTCCCGCACACCAGCCTGCACAGCTGACCGGACAGGACCATGTCACCGATCCAGCGACGGGCTACGCCTTTTTACTCCACTCATATCTGTCGGAATGCAGCCCCATTCATAGAGTAATAGCGTCTCCTCCTCAGCCGTCTTTCCCTCCACTGGCCCCTCCGAAGCCCCGGGCCATGTGGGCAGCGCCGAGCATGGAACCCTAAGGATTGAGGATTGAGACTCAGCTTGAGGACTGAGGCTCAGGGCCTGGGACACTTCAACTTGTGCCTCGCAGGCACGGTGACAGTGGCGGATAAACCCTCAGTACGACTTGTGTTCAGAAGCCCGCTTCGATGCCGATCTGCAGTTCCTTTCTTCTCCTCTGACCTCCTTCTCCTCACCGTCCCTCTCCCTGTCCCTCTCCCTCTCCTCTTCCTCCTCCTCCTCCTCTTCCTCCTCCTCCTCCTCCTCCTCCCTCCTCCTCCTTCCTCCTCATTCCTCCTCCTCCTTCCTCCTCCTCCCTCCCCCTCCTCCTCCTCCCGCTCGCCGCCCTCCGCCCAACCTCCTCCCCCCCCCTCGCTGGCCCCTCCGAGGCCCCGGGCCCCGTGGGCGGCGCCGACCCCCGGATCCCCGCCCCGAAGCCCGGCGGGCTCAAGGCGATGATCCGCGAGGGCCGCTGCCGGCGCACCGCCCCCTAGCGGCAGGGCCTCCCTGCCGCGCAGCGCCGCGGTTTCGCGCCCCCCCCCCCCGCCCGTTGAGGGGGGGGGGGCGAGGGCGCGCCTGCGAAGGGCCTCGGTCCTCCCTCCTGCTCTTCCTCCTGCCACGCCTCTGGGTTGGCCTCCTCCTCCTCCTCGTCCCTCTCTTCCCATTCCTCCTACTCCTCCTCCTCCCTCTCCTCCTCCTCCTCCCCCTCCTCCTCCTCCTCCTCCTCCTCCTCCTCCTCCTCCTCCTCCTCCTCCTCCTCCTCCTCCGCCTCTCTATTCCTCATCCCCCTTCCTCCTTCCGTCTCATTGTTGTTGTGTCTGTTATTTCTCTCTCTCTCTCTCTCGTGTTCTCATTTTCTGCTGTCTCTCTCTCTCTCTCTCTCGTTTTTTCTCTCTCTCTCTCTCTCTCTCTCTCTCCCTCTCTGCCTTTCTCCGATCCTGTGGAAGTGGAAGTGGAAGGGGCGAGGAATCGGAAAGGTCACTGCTAGCCCCTGTGGAAGTGGAAGTGGCGAGAAGATAGAATGAGAGACATATAAAGAGGGAGAGAGAAAAGGAGAGAGCGGGAAAGAGTGCGAGAGAGAGTTGAGTAACTCTGTGCACATCTGGAAATATCGTGTACACATGTATGCCTGTTCCATGTATACTTGAGGGGTAGGAATGGGGAGAGGGAGGAGGAAGTAGCTGAGAACACATATGCGTTTGACAGAACACGCTCCTACCAAACTTCTGGTGAGTCTTAGACGGAAGGCTGGGAAGGAGGAGGAGGAAGATGAGGACGAGGAGTAGAAGGGGGAGGAGGGGAGGCGGGGGAGGATGAGCAGCAGGAAGTGGAAGATGATGATGAGGAGGAAGGGTGGTGAATGAGGTGACGGTGACAACGACGACGATTCAGCCATAAAGGCCTCATTTGCGGATTCCTGACTGTGGGGAAGTCATTTTGGCATCGTCTCGGGGTCATTCGGGTGGTCTCTCACGCCCTCTTGGGCGCCTTGGGGAGCCTCGCGCGGCCATCCGGAGGATCATCGACCAGGGAAGGGGGGAGTCTTCAACGAGGGCCGCGTGGGTGGAGTTGGAACACTCTGTATGATTGGGCGGTCGTTGGCCCGTCTTGGGGCGCCTTCGTGGGCCCCTCCTGGGGCTTCTTATGGGCCATCTCGGAACCATCTTAAGGCCTCAATCCGATCGGGCGCGAAAGGGCGAGAAGGCACACACGCGAAAGGGCGACAAGGCCCACACGCGAAAGGGCGAGAAGGCACACTTGCCCTCCTGGTTTGGAAGGGTCTTGGCCTCGGGGGGCCTCCCTCGGGAGGCTCCGTGGCCGTTCGAGGCCGTCTTGGGGCTTCCTGGGTCCTCTCGGAGGCATGTTGGGGTCTTGAGCAGTCCTGAGCTGTCTCCCTTTCGCCTCTTCCTCCCTCTTCTCCAAAATTGCGCTGGGAGGGAAAACAAAGTCCTGAGCTGTCTCCACGAGCCATCCTGGAGGCCATCCTGGACTTTCTTGTGCCGGCTTGGACGCTCCGACCGCTCGGGCCCGCCCAGTGAGCCCTCCTCGAAGGGGAAGAACGGGGCTGAAAGGGGAAGCGCGCTAGACTACAGTGAGCGGCTTGAGGAAGGAACACTTTATTTTGAAAAAGGGGCTCGGTCGTTCCTTAGGTTTGCATGCGTTATTTACAGTTCCTTATGCGCCATTTGTTATGTATCGTTCCTTATGCGTTCTTCCTTGGGATAAACAAGGATCTTCGTTCCTTATTTATCGTTCCTTAGGTCAGGCCGATGACTGTACCTCGGCCCAGAGGGGTGGTGGGACCACCATCGAGGCGTGATGCTAGACGCCCGCCCCTCCTCCTGCTCCTCCTCCCCCCTCCAGACCGTCGCTTCGAAGGGGAGGGGGACGGCAGGACGCGAGGTGCTCTGCTCACGAGCCTCGCGGGCTCAGCCTTGAGGGGCAGGGCCGCCGCGGATCACCCCGAAGTACAACGCCCACTCGTGGCCGTCGCTGGAGAACGCCTGGACAGCTGTGAACATGGTGTACCATCACACGCCGGCCAAGCCGGCGGCGGGGGCCCTCCTGAACGCGGGGTTGGCCCCTCCGCCGTATCCTCCGCTTCCTCCTCGTCCTACACCCTTCTGCTGCTGCTGCCGCTGCTGCTCCTGCCGTCCTCGCACTCCGCCGTTTCCTTCCCTCCTCGCGCGTCCTCCTCCTCTTGGACGTCTCGGGTCGGACGAAGGCGGAGGGTTAGCGCAAGGGTGGGGGGGAACGACCACTGCTGCATGCAGCTGGTTTCGGCCCCGCTGCTGGGCGGTTTCCCTGATGTATTTCGGCGGCGAGCGAGGGGGAAGTGAAAAGCAGAAGGCCTTATCAGAAGGCGGCGGGGCTTCTCAGAATCCCTCCGGCCTTCTGAGAAGTTTCAGTGCCTTCGGGGAAGGCCGAGACAACTTCTCTGAAGGGCGGGGGACTTCCGAGCCTTCCGAGAAGGCCCGCACCCTGACATTTCCCCCCTGGGGCTTGCCGCTGCAGATCTGCGCCTCCGGCTCCGGGGGTGCGCGGGGAAAGCCGGCTGCGTGAGCTGGCTCGCAGAAGCTCGCCTTCTGCTCTCCCCCCGCCTTTTCGTCCGACCCGAGACACGGAGCCGGCCTCTCTTTCGCAGCCCTTCTCGGGGCAGGAGCTCCGTGCGCCAGCCGAGCCGGCGGCGAGGGCCGCTTGTCATTTGTTCCCCGCTGCCGCTGGCCCCCAAAGGCTGAGCCATGGGGTCGTGTAGGCGTTTCTCGGTGGCCTCCGGGGGCCATGTGCGCATCTCTCGGGGGGCATCTCGGGGCCACCTCTTGGGCAACCGCGGCTCGCGCGTTCGCCGCCGCCTGCCTGCTCCTCCCCCCCCTCTCTGCCTCCTCGTGGCCGGGCAGCACTGACTGCCGGGAATTGTATCATCTGCCAGCACTTTCGAGACATCGGAGCTCTGGTGGCACGGGCGATCTCTTCGGGTCATCTTTGGACAGTTTGGGGTTTTGTTTTGGCCTCTGGGCCACATGTTGGGCCCACTTGGGTGATGAGTCTGCGTTCAAAGCCTGCCCGAGGCCCTACCACAACGGCAGTCCACCCCAAAGCCCCTGAGGCCCTTCGGAAACTGCCTCTCGGCCCCGTACGCATGCATCATTGTTCGTGGGTTCCGAGGGTATGCGTTGCGTGAGCGTTCGTAACACCAGCCTGGCCTGGCGGACTGTGGGGCAGTATTCATGGACATGGATGGTTGGGCGCGTACATCTTTTGTGGGTTCCTTAGTCGTCTTCTCCTCCCACCTCCCACCTCCCACCTCCTGCTCCTCCTCCTCCCCTCAGGTTTCAACTCCTGGGAGGTTGAATCCAGCATCGACGCTGGGGTATCCCTGGTCGAAAACTTGCCGAATCTCGTTGAATCCCGCTCATTGTATCTTACTTCCGCGCAACTGGGCTCAATCCAGTTTAATAATATTGCTCGATCCCGCTGAATCTGGCTTCACCTGGCCCGATCCGGCTACATGGCCCTGTCATCGGGCTCGACAGCCCGTCATCGTTCTGACGAGGACCTCCCAGGCTTTGCCTCCGAGCCCCTCCGCCCCTCCCTCTCTCTCTCGTCCCTCTCCTTCTCTCCTCCCTGCCCTTCCTGCCTCCTTCCCTCCCTCTCCTCCCTCCTGGAGAGTGTTTTGTTTTCGTTCACGGGCGATAGCGGGCGTCTGGGAATGCCTAGGATTAAGTCGGGCCTGTCCCTCTACAGGAGGAATATTCGAAAATAGTAAACAAATAGTCGGAGGACTATTGTTTGACTATCTTTGAGCATTTGGGACGCATTTTTTGAGTAGTTTTAATGCTTCATCCAGAGTCCCCCTGTAGGGGGACAGGCCCGACCTGGGCCTAGGAGCAACCCAAGGCAACTCGGATGTCGGCACGACCGTGACGTCCTCTGGCGAGGGGGGGCGGCCCAGGCCGGCAGCGGCCGCTGTCGCGAAGCAACGACACGCCTTCCTGCCCGTTTCCCTTTCCCCCCTCCCCCTTCCCCCTCCCCCCTCTTCCGCTCCTCCCCGCTCCTCCCTGCCCCACTCTCTCCCCTGCCTCTCGTCCCTCCTGCCCTCCCCTCCCTCCCCCTGCCCCCCCTCATCCGCGCCTCCCTGCCCCCCCACCCGCTCGGCGCCCCCGCGCCAGGTGGAGATGGTCTTCGAGTGCAGTGCGCTCGAAGGCCCCCGCTCGGTGCGCCGTCGCCGCCGCCCCGCGGCTTGGGGGGCCCATGGGATCCCGCGGGGGGGGAGGTCAGGTCAGCAGCGTTTCACCGATCCCTATCTCCATCCCCATCCCCATCCCCACCATTCACCACCCCAGTCTGGGATGTGCCCCTGGAAACCCGAGGGGGACAGCCTATATCCCCTCCCTAGGGGGGTCACGCGGCCAGTGGGGTCCAGGCCACGCCCGTGGGGATAGGGTTCAGTCAAACGATGCTCATCAGGGGCAACGTTAGGGAGGGAAGACTCGAAGAACAAGGAACGGCATAATTAAGCATAATCTTTCGGTTTCTCGCGGATTTCTTGGATCGGCGCTGGCCCCCCTTGGCCGCGCCTCTGGCGACGCCCCTGGCGTGCTCCGCGCGACAGGAGAGGGTCCAGCGCCGATCCAAGAAATTTGCGCAGAGCTGCACATTTTTGTTCTGCCATTGTCCGTTCCTCTAGAGGAGAACCGTGTCGTCTGTTATTGCGAGGTTCAAGGTTTTCGGGCGTTCTGGTTTGTTCTCGTGCGCTGTCCTTCCTCGGGATGCCCTCCGATGGCTGCGCCTCGCCGAGAACGTGCCAGGGGGGCCAGGATCGTCCGACCTGCCTCTGGCGAGCTGAATTATGACAAGCCAGGGGGCAGTGCCAGGGAGGGGTGGGCTCAGGTGGGGGGAGGCATCACCCCCCGATCGATCGCCCACTCGTCGCCGATGGGGGCCCGATAACCCACTCCGCCCAGCTGCGCTCAGGCTTGCCATCGCGGACCCGTATCCGACCTGCCGGCGATGCGCCGCCGATTCCAGCTCGATGCGTCCGCCTGAGCCGATTCCCCTTCCCCCTGCTTTATTTGACCCTGGCCCGGGGTGTCCCCAGCGTCTCCAGCAAGGCCGAAACCTGCCCCCAAGGTGCCCCTCGCGAGGCCCTGGCTGCCCCAGGAGGCCGCCACAGTGGCGTGAAGAGCTGGGTCCGACCTCCGGCCAGGATCACGTCCGGCAACCTCCACCAGAGGGGGGGGGGGAGCAGGAGAGCGAGAGGCAGGAAGGGCTGGCGGCATAGGAGAACAAAAACCGGCATAAGCAGGGTTTCTTGGATCGGCGCTGGGCCTCCCTGGCAGCGCCTCCGGCGCCGCCCGCGGCGCGCTCCGCGCGCCAGGGAGGGGGTTTAGCGTCAATCCAAGAAATTCGCGCGGAGCTCCAAAAGTGTATGTTGATATTGTTTTTTGTTCCACCTCCATGGCAGGGAGGACGGGGTGGAGGGGGATGAAGCCCGAGGGTATCCAGCTGCCTGCAGCATGAAGTGGAGTTGGCGATGAAGTGGATGGTGGCGCCGACGATGATTGTGATGATCACGGTGAGCAGAGGGAGGAGGAGGAGGAGGAGGAGGATGAGGAGGAGGAGCAGGAGGAGGAGCAGGAGCAGGAGGAGCAGGAGGAGCAGGAGGAGCAGGAGGAGGAGGAGGAGGAGGAAGAGGAAAGAGGTTGGGGCCCTCCTGGGCCGTCTTGGGGTTCTCTTGGGCTGTCTTTGGGCTCTCTTGGGCCTATGGGCAGGATGGTGCGTGCCTGGGGGACGGCGTGGTACCGTCTTGGCGCCGTCTTGGTCAGGCCGTCTGAGGCCGTCTTGGGTCCCTCTGGAGGTCCCCTCGGGCCGTCTTGGGACCGTGTTCGGTGCTGATTGGGTTCTCGTAGGGTCCTCTTGGCCCATCTTTGCACATTCGTGGGGTCCTTCGGGCCGCCTACGAACCATTGTTGAGGCCTTGGGCCGTCTTTAGCCGACTGACGCCCGAAAGGCGAGAGTGCAACAGTCATTCAAATCCCAAGAAGAATTCAATAGCTATGGTGTCTTCGGGCCCTGTTGGAGGTCCTCTTGGGGCCCTATCAGAGACATGTTGTGCCGTATTGAGGCAATATTCTGACGCCTTGGGGCCATCTTGGCCCGTCTTCGAGGCCTCTCGGGCCGTCTTGATTGCATTGGTTGACTGCCTGGACCGTCTTGGAATCTCGTGACACAGACACATAGTTTCTTTACCAGGGAACGTGGCATCGGCAGCGCGGAACCGGGGGGGATGCCTGCGGCTGTCTGGTAGTAGAGGGAGGTGTCCTGGCATTCTGACACGCCCACATCGTGCAGACACGGTGGTGGGTTTGCAGTTGAGGAGGAAGGGAGGGACGGAGGGAGGAGAGGACCAGCGGGAGGAAGAATCATTCGGAGGAGAAGGAAGGTGTTGGCGGACGGATGAGGAGGCGGAGAATGAGGAGGAGGAGGAGGAGGAGGAGGAGGACGACGACGACGATTCAGGACTAAGAGAAGGCCAGCCGAATCTCCATGAAAACGATGGTGTCTGAAAATTGTCACGTGGGGCGGCGGCGAGAGCCCCTGCCACCTTTACCCGACAGTGACTCCCTCACGAGACACACAACAAAACAACGAAGAGCCCCGCGCAGCGGGGACACCCAGAGGGGAGGAGGAGAGGAGGGAGGAGAGGAGGAAGAGAGGAGGTGAACGGAGGAGGAAGAGGAGCAGAGGGAGGACGGGGAGGGGGAAAAGGGGGTGCTGGGAGGGAGGGGCAACGAGGACGAGGGGGAGTATGAGGGATGTATGTTCAAGGAGCAGGGACCGTTGTCCGTACAGAGATGGGGAGCATGGTTCATGGATGATGGTGATGTTGATGAAGTGGATGATGGCGCCGACGATGATTGTGATGATCACGGTGAGGAGATGGAGGAGGAGGAGGAGGAGGAGGATGAGGATGAGGAGGGAGAGGATGTTGTGAGTGTTTCCCCGCCCAGGCTTCCATGCTAGTCTGTCCTTCTCGCCATCTCTTCTTCTCTCTCTCTCTCTCTCTCCCCGAAAACCATTGCCCTCAGCCGCCGGCCCCTTCTTTATCATAATGAAACATATCAGAGCCGTGTCGGGGTTCCTGGGCGCCGTCTTGAAGACAATTCGGGAGCATCCTGCGGGGACGGGGAGGAATCCGCAGCACTGCTTGAGATGTTGGGGCTAGTCTCAAGCACGCTGTGGCGTTGGAGGAGCGCTCCTCGCGCGGAGCTTGCGCAGTTTGGAAGAGGGAGATCTGGCCTCGGGAGCGCGAGATCAGCGTGCTGTACCACGGGCTCCTGGCCTCGGGAGCGCGAGTTCGGTATCATTTGCGAAGGGTTTCTGGCCTCGGGAGCGCGACTTCGGTTTCGTTTGCAAACAGGACTCTGGCCTCGGGAGCGCGACGTTTGGGCTGCTGCACCACGACTTTGGGGTTCGGGCCGGGAGCGCGAGTCTGGCGTGATTTGAAGAGGAGTCCGGCCTCGGGAGCGCGAACTTGGCGTACTGTAGAGCACAGATTCTGGCCTCGAGAACCGCGACTTTTGCGTAACGTGCAACAGATTCTGGCCTCGGGAGCGCGAATCTGGCGCAACGTAGACGGGATTCTGGCTCCAGGAGCGCGAATGTGGTATGCACCACGGATTCTGGTCTCGGGGAAAAATGCAGTTGCTGTGATGTATTATGGGTCATTGCGTCGGGAGTGCGAGTCTCGTATATTTTCACGCGTCCCATAACCATAAGCAATTCAGGCAATGCGATTCGAGGACGGTGGCCAGTGTGGCGTTTCCCCCCCTCGCGCGAACAAAAGTTGGCAGTACGAAGCAGAGAGTAGTATTACAATGTTAGCCAGCGTGGACACCAATACATGATTTGGGTACAATCTATGCGGCGAAATCTAGGTGGTGCAATCAATGTGGTGCAATTTAGGTGGTACAACCTAGGTGGCGCAATTTCTGTGATGCAAAGCACTGCAAAGCAATGTACAGCATTGCGAAGCAATGCAAAGCAAGGCAACGCAATGCAAAGCGACGCAGCGCAATGCAGAGCAAGGCGAAGCAATGCGATGCAACACAAAGCGAAGTAACACGATGCGAAGCAATGCTAAGCAATGCAACATGCAAAGCAATGAGGAGCAATGGAAAGCAATGCAAAGCAAGACAAAGCAATCCACAGCAATGCAACACAATGCAGAGCGACGCAATATAATGCGAATGCAATTCAAAGCAAAGCGATTGAAATGCAACGAGATTACAAAGCAATGCAAAACATTGCATGTAATGCGGTTGCAATCCAAAGCTATTGCAATGCAGGTGGAGGGTGCAATGGAGCGGCGGCGACGGACGATAACGGGGCCACCAGGCCCCCAGACGGGCCCTTCATTGGGAAAAACAGGGTGGGTGCCGCCAGGCCCACAGACGGGCCCAGTTCTTTAGCAGAGAAGTAAGAGACCTTGAGTGCAAGCATAGTTTTGGGAGCATTGGACACTTGAAACTGACACAGGCGCAGGAAGCAGGAAATGTCCTCCACCCAGCCAGATGGAGATGGCCCTACAAGGGGGGGGGCGGCGGATATAGCCTCTCTCTCTCGTTTGCTTTATTTTCCTATCTCTCTCTCTCTCGCTCTCTCTCTCTCTCTCTCTCTCTCTCTCTCTCCCTCCCCCTCCCATTGTATACATATCCGCCTCTGTATATCACTCTCTCTCTCTCTCTCTCTTTCTCCCTCTCTGTAGATGTATGTGTGTAAAGATCTTGGAATGTAATTCGACATCTCCCTCACACCCGATCTTATCCTTCTCTTCATCATTCTTCCTCTACATCCCCGTTTTTTCCCTCCTCCCTCCTACTTCCCCTCTCCCCTTTTACCCTATTCTTCCCCCCCCTTTCCCTCCTGCCCCGGATCCCTCCTCGCCCCTTCCCCTTGCCCCCTGCCTCCTCCGTGCTCCGTGTCCTCCGCCTGGCCCCCCCTTCCTCTCATCTTGGCATCGCTCGGACGTGTGCATTTTTTCCTCGGTGGGGACCATCGAGGAGCATCCTTGATCATTTGGCGAAAAAAACACGCACGAAACCGAAAAAAAACACAGAAAATGGACGTCCGAGCGATGGCCAGTCATGCCTCCTGTCTCCTGCCTCATCCATGTTGCCTCTCCTGCAGTCGACGCATGCGACCTGGGAACCCTGGACGCCGTCGACTTTGCCATGCGCCTGGTCAATGAGAACGACGTTCGGCTGGTCATACCCCAAGGCCGAGCATGTTGGCGAGTGCTCCTTCTCTCTCGTCGAAGCTCCCCCTTTTCGGGCTGCTTCCTGTTTTTGCTGTTCGAGCTCCTCCGTCAGCTCAGAAGCAGGGCGCGATCGACATCTGGATGTGAGCCTGCTTCGAGCTCTCCCCATTTGGCGGCGCGCAGAGGGGGGTAGGGGGAGGGGGGAAGGCTTCTTAGAAGCACCCCTGCTTCTCAGAAGGCGCGGGCCTTCTCTGTAGACGTGAGGCCAGCGCCTTCTAAGAAGCGGCCTCCTTCTAAGAAGCCTTCCCCCCTCCCCCTACCCCCCTCTGCTCGCCGCCAACCCTTCCAAGAACGCGGGGCGGGATCCCCAGGGACCTGACATCGCTCGGACGTGTGCATTTTTTCTCGGCGAGAGCCATCGAGGACCATCCTGGACCATCGAGCAACAAAAAACACGCACGAAACCGAAAAGATACACAGGGAATGGACGTCCGAGCGATGGCGAGGGGAGCACCGGCACGCTCTGGGCCTGGCCGCCGCGGCATGCGGTCGCCCCTCGCCGGAGAGGCGCGAGGCGCGGGATGCCCGGGGCAGCGCGGGGCACCCTCGGGGCCCGGCGGCCGCCAGGCTTCGGGGGCGGCGCGGGGCGGGTCGGGAGCTCTCTCCTTCGGAGGCCGCGGGCCCACCTGGCAGGGCTCGTTCCGATTCCTCCGAAGCGATTCGATTCGATTTCGATGGATTCCGATTCCGATTCCGATTCGATTCGACTCGGGACTCCGATTCGGATGCCGATTGGATGGATTTCGATGGCCGATTCGACTTGTCGATTCGATTCTCGGCACTCCTGACCTGGTGGGGTGGGGAGGTGCGTGCGGGAGGGGCGAGGCAACGCCTCGGCGGGGCTCAGGTTGCCCCCGTCGGCCCATGCTCGGTCGTAGAGTCGCAGAGCTGTCGGCCTGATGCCGGCGCAGTGGTCTCCGCGTGGACGCCCGAGCGAGGGGCATCCGTACCCTGCGTTCTGGCCGTGCTCTGGTGCTGTACAGCGGGAAGTCACCGATGGAGTTGCCACGGCTTGCGATCATGTTAAATGTTGAGGATAGCCCTGTGGCATCAACAAACAGCAGTATTAGAGCAAACTTGGACAACTACACTGGGTACCAGCGACAAACTGAACATGTATTAGTAAACACGCGTGGCATCTCGCAATTCCATTGTCATCTTGAAGGTGATCGTGCATCATGCTGAAGAGCTACACAGGAAACAATTGAACAGCCAATGGTTATTCAAGTGGCTTACGCCATTCCGCAGACCTTCCCAGAAGGCTCCAGTGCCTGCGACGATTGGGGTCTCATGGTGTCTATTGGGATCCGCTTGGGGCCCCTTTGGCCGTCTTAGGGGATTCTTGTCCCGTCTGACGCCCAGGGAGGCCGCCATGGGGGCCTCTCTAGGCCGTGCTGGTGCCCTCTTGGAGCGGCTCACGGCCGTCTTTGGGCCCTCTTGGGAGCCCCCTGGGCGATCTTTGGATCTTTCTGGGCCGACTCGAGGCCCCCTTGTGGGTCTCTTGGGCTGTCTTGGAGCTATTTTGGATGCCTCGTGGAGGTCTCTTTGACCGTCTTGGGCAGTCGGAATCCCGAACCGGTGAGAGTCTCAACCTCTTGCAACGCCTTCAGGAACATCAATGGTTTTGACCGCCTCGGGCTCTCCAGGAGGGCCTCTTGGAGAGCTCTTTGGCGGCCTTGTGGGCTTTTTGATATGCCTTGAGGCTGTCATCGGAGCCTCTTGAGCGGTCTCGGGCCATCTTGGTGTCATCTTGGCTGCCTTGAAAACCGTCCTGGAGGTCATCGGGCCCCCAAGAAAACGGCAGTGCAGATCGAGAGGCCCCCAAGACGGCCCAAGGGGTCTCCAAGAGTCCTTCCAGGAGAGCCCGGGGAGGCCAAGACCAATGACTTGAGGCTCTAGCACGTTTAGGTTTCCGACTGCCCACGACAGCCAATTGGTCTTTCTGGCACGTATGGTTGCTCTCTCAGAGCGCTTCAAGCCGTTTTGGGGGCCTCTTGGGAGACCCTTGGGCAATCTTCGGGCTTTCGTGGACCGACTTGGCCTCTAGGAGTGGCTTGGAGCTACCTTGGTGGCCTCTTGGGCCGTCTTGGGCGGTCGGAAACCCGAACAGATGAGAATCTCAAAATCAGTCACAGATTTTTTGGACATCAACGGTTTTGGCCGCCTCTGTCTCTCCAGGAAGGCCCCTTGGAGAGACTCTTGGGCCCTCTTGGTCCTTCTTGGGCCATCTGGAGGCCGCCTTCAGAGATTCTTGAGCCGTCCTGGACCATCTTTACAGTTTTGGTGTCGTCACGGTTGTCTTGGAAGCCGTCTCAGAGGCAATATTTGTAAACGGAGGCCGAACAGAGCGGCAGGGAGACATTTTCGGGCGGGGGGATGTTGTAACGCCCGTCGTTGTGAAGGGGCTTGGCCAGCCCCAGAAAACATGTTTTTTGTATGAGAAAAAAAACATGCACGGAGGCACCACAGGAGCATTCTACCACGCCTACTCGGGCAGGCACGGTGGCGGATATACGCATCGTTCCTGTTATACCTTCTTTCTCTTTCTCCCAGTCTTCCCCCCCGCCTGCTGCTTCTGCATACTCCTTGGCCTCTTCTTGGGCGCTCGCTGGGAGGATTGCCTGCGGCGGTCACTCGCGCTGCGTGCGCAGACAGCATCAGAAAGGGGGGTGGGAGGAGGGAGGGGCAGGGAGGAGGAGGGGCGAGGAGGGGTGAGGATGGCAGGATGGCGGAAGAGGGAGTAGGAAGAGGAGGATGGCGAAGATGGAGCGGGGGAGGCGGACGAGGAGGCGGATAGGGAGTATGAGGCGGAGGAGGTGTAGAAAGATGGAGGACTACGCGGGATGCGTAATGAGGAGGAGGGGTGAGGGAGGACCAATGTGAATCCAATACTCATCAACGGTCTTGGGATACACCCTCTCTCCAAGCTCCCTCATCATAGGCCTCATACAAGGATCCATTTCCACTGCGGGGCGTGCCCCTGTTGGGAGGCAACCGTGTGACGATCCTGAAGCATGCCACAACACCATGCTTAGGACTTCAACGCCACGAGCCAACCTGACTGTTGCGTCTCGACGAGCCTACATCGTGCCAGCACACCGTTCCTGGGAAGTCAAATCCGCGAATCGACGTAACCCTTGCGCCTTGACAGTCCTGAACCCATCGAGAGCAACGCAGTTGATGGAAGGTTCACCGTACGAATTCGCGACACTTGCAAACGTTGAAGCGAATATGCGCGGCGCTCAGGCGAGAGCCACATCTTGAAAACGACCCGCCCTCAACCCGCTAAACTTGTGCAAATGCTGAAAGCGAATGCGCGCGGCGCTCAGGCGAGAGACACATTTTGAACACGACGTGCCCTCAAGTTGTGGAGCTCCTGCATTTCTTCGAAAGCGAATGTGTGCGGCGCTGAGGCGAGAGCCACATTTTGAAAACGACCCGCCCTCAATCCGTGACGCTATTTCGCATGTTTAATGCGAGTGTTAGCGGCGGTAATCAGAGAGTCACATATTGAAAACGACCCGCCCTTAAGCCGTGACGCTTTTGCACATGTGCATAGGGGAGGGCGTGGTATTCAGGAGGAGCAGAGAGAATAGACCAGGTTCAGAGAGTCGTCAGGAATCTCGACTTTCCCCCTTCAGAAGAATCTCCGAGGCCCGATCGTTCTTGCTTCGTCCTCAAGTGTTCCAAGAAGTGGACAGCAGTCGGAGCAGACGATTGGCATCCACACGTGCTGCTAAAAATTCCAGATGTAGGCTTGGAGGCGTTCGGACTCCTTGTGCACCAGATCGAGCGTCTCCTCATTTTCCCATGTCAGGTATGGCAAGTTTTCATTGGTCCTTGCTTAAGCCAGACTGGGGACGTCGTCCGATAGAGATCCTCACTACCTGCTGCCGAGTCATAGGGGCTCGTCGTCGTAGAGCGTCTGGTAGCCCATTTATCGACCTCCAGAAGGCTTATGAGTTGGTTAATCAGTCCCGTCCGACTGCCAGGGCCCAGGAGCTCAAGTTCAACCTCAGGCGTATTGTTCTTCTTATTCAGGTGTATTCGGGACCCAAGGTGCTTCGGGTGGGAGACTCTGTCTCCGAAGCCCCTTTCAGGGTCTCTCAAGGAATCGTTGCCGGTTGCGCCTGAGGATTTCATGTTGTCGCTCATGGATCAGGTGTTGCCCCTTGCTCGGATATTCGGTGGTGGATGATGTCACGGTGTCGTGTACTGGTCGCCTTAAGTCCGTAAGTTGAGTTCACGGCCGAAGCACCATCATGCTCTGCGAGGGGTTTGAGGAGTTTTGGCTGAACATGTGTGATGAGAAGTGTCAGCTTACCGCCTCCCACCCCCAGCTCGCTAAATCGTTTGGCCGGAAGTTCTGTGGTTGGCAGTTTAAGCTTGAGTCGGGTGTGAAAGACTTGGGGGGTGATTTCAGTCTTTCTAGGCCCAGGAGGATTCGGCAGCGCTCCGGGATTGTTGGCGTCCGCAATCGGGTCCGTCGCTATCGATTTCTGAGCTGTTGTCGCAAGGGTCTTAGCTGGGTTTTTACCTGCGGTGGCGCGCCAACTGCCATGTACAGAATGCGAGCTATTGGTATCTCCACGTCGATGTTGCACAGCTTCCGGGCGGCCGCGGCGGCGGCCATCTTCGGCCCTGCCGCGGGCCGCTCCCGCGCACTGCAACCCCTGCTGTCAGCTTGCCTCGGTCCGAACCCCGTGCTCCCTGGGAGCGCCCTGCCGCTGTGCCTGCTGGGGGCGCGCGATCGTCGAGCGTTGGGCCTCCTCCTGAGGTCCTTCGAAGCATCTCCGGTGAGCTCAGCCCGTCCTTCTCGGGCAGGGTGCGCGGCCCCTGTTCGGCCGTCTTGGCCACCTCGTCTTGCCTCCGGCGGGCCGCCCAGAAGGGGCTCCCGGGCAGCCCCGGCGGCGCCAGAGACAAAATAAAAGGCAGTCCAGGCCGCGAGAACATTGCTGGAGGCCCTCTCGTTGCTCCGAGTCTTGGTGCCCAGGCGGAGCTCAGCAGGGAAGGGCTCGCTAGCGGCGGCCGGCTTCTCGCCACTCGTGCAGCAGGCGGAGATTGGCTTCGAATTCGGCGTTTTGTGTTCGTGCCGTGCAGTCCCAGAGTGAAGGCTCTGCCGTCAAGAATCCGGGGACACCCCACAGGCCTTTCAGATGCAATGTTTCGGTTTCTGCCATAGACAATGTGGATCTAGATGGGGTCGCCAAGGCGGGAGCGGAGTGCCAGGTTGACGACCCCCTCCTCTTCCGCTGCCTTGCCGATGTTGGGATCCCTCCCCCCTGCTCGAACAGTCAGGCCGTATCCATCGAGACGGGCCTCTCTCTGGAGGTGTCCGTTCTGGGGTCGTGGGCATCAATTGATTTGTTCGGTGCCCCGAATTTACGGTTTGTAGGTCGTGGAGGGTGGTCTCGTGTCTCTGTCGACAGGCGCGGCCAGGAAAGCGGTTTTGCGGAGTTGTGGGGCTTCTTTTAGTTCATGTGCCATTGGCAGGCCCCCTCACAGTAATCACTGATTGCCGAGCCATATTTGATGGGCTGGCGATAGGCCGCGTTGCTTGTTGAGTGCCCATTCGGCTCTACTCTCAAGTGTGGGAGCAGCCGTGGTTCAAGCTTGGGGAAGTCGGAGTTGATCTGGTGGACGTTGCGTGGACCCTGCCCACACGTCGTGGGAAGATGCTCGTGCACTGGGGGGCCCCTGGCTTCACTACAGGTCCAATCGGCTCGCCGACGGCTTTGCTTAGCAAGGTGCCACCTTCCATGCCCAGAGCCCAGAGCTCGAGCACATGCGGCACATCCTGCAGGTGGGTCCTGTACCGTCCGCAGCTGTCTGGGTGTCCCGACGTCGGGCGCCCTCGCCTCCGAGGCCTGTGCAACCCTTTGCGATCTTGTGTCTGGCCCTCGCGGGCACCAGGCTAAGCCCCCCCCCGCCCCCCCAAACGGTAGACGGTGCTGTCTTTGGTGCAGTCGCGGCACCGCGGCCCGTTCGCGCATCGTCGCCAGGAGGTGCTCCGGGCTTCCCTGCGCCCTCTCCCGCGCCCGCCCGTCTCACAAGTCAGGGCTGGACCTAGCGGTGTTTTGGCGATTTCGTGGGCCGTTTTCCTTTCGTCTCCGTTCTGCGGTCAAGGCGGATTGGAGACAAAACGAGGGAGCACGAAAACAAAACGAAAACGACAAACACCGTTTAGGTTCAGCCCCGTCACAAGCTGTGGTGGGCGGGTAAGCTCAAGGGAGGAGTGGCTTGGCGTTCCCGGTGTAGGGAGCTCACGGAGGGAAACAAGCGTCGCAGACAGGAGAGCCGAGCCCGCGTCCGACGGCCTGGGGCCCCCGCTCGATCGGATCGCCCGAGCAGGTCCGGAGCCTGTCTTCCAAGAGCCCGGTCTGTCGCTCCTCTCCCGCCGCTGTGCCTCTGCCCTCCGGGGGCGGAGTGGCGGAGGGGCTCTCCGAGGTGGCGGCGGAGGCTCGCGACCCCGCCGCGTGCTGGGGGCCCGGAGGAGTCCTCTCCCGGGTCCGCGTCCGGTTCTCTTTTTGGGGGGGTCTGCCCGCCCCTCGCCCTCCCGTCTGGGTGCACCGGCGTCTGCCGCACCGGGTTCGCTGGGTGAGGTCGTGTGGCGTTCCTCCGTGCTGCCCGCAGGCTCGGCGCCCGCAGGCGGCGGCGCCTCCGTGGTGTCCTGCTCCGCCGCGGTGGCGGCAACGGTCTTCGCGCCACCCGCGGTGGGACCGTGCTGGTCCCTTCCCCGTGGGTGGCGGAGGCGGTAGCCGCGCCGCCGTCGGGGAGGGGCCCGTGGCCGACATTGCGTGGCGGCTCCCACAGGGGATCGCCTTCATAGCAGTGGAAAGTGGAACGGCAGATGAGGGGGAAGCGGAGGACAGAAGGAGGAGGAGGAGGAGGAGGAGGCAGGAGGAGGCAGGAGGAGGAGAAGGCAGGAGGAGGCAGGTGGAGGAAGGCGGAGGAAAAGGAGGATGAGGAGGGGGAGTTTTGAGGAGGAGGAGGAGGAGGAAGAAGAATGGAAGAGGAACATCGAAGTAAGGGGACGGAGCGGTCAGTGCCCCGGTTCGCCAGGCCACGGCGAGTGGGGCGCCGACAAGTTTATGGAGCTAGCCAGCGGGGCTGTGCGCCAATCCCCTCTGCGGCCCGCCCGCATGCGCGCGTATGCGCGGCAGGACGGCCCCTCGAGGCTGAAACGCGGGACGGCGCAGAGTCTGGGCGCCTGGCGGAGGGAGGAGGAGAGGGAGGATGAGGGGGATCGGGCCGGACGAAAGGGGGGGGTAGGGAAAGGGGGGGGGTTACGAAATCTGCTGCATGCAGCTGGTTTCGGCCCCGCCGCCGGGCCCACTCCTCGACACATGGGCGCCTCCCGGCGCCGGGAGGCGCCGGGAAAATCAGCTACGTGAGCTGATTCTCAAACCCTTCCTTTGCTATCCCCCCTTTTCGCCCGGCCCGAGAGGAGGAGGTGCCGTTAGATCCGGGCATCTCAATTTTTGTCACTCCGGGTAGTTCCTCCGGATATCGGGCTCCAGCGCCATCACATATCGTTCTTGCTCGAAAAACGCAGCAGGGAGATGGGGTCTCCACCACCACACAGCCAAGCATCCAGAGGGATGTGTGGGCAGAAGGGCGCGCGGTTGGTGACTCTTCAAGAAAAATAACAGCGTGACAGGAAAACGGAGCGCCCGACGATTGTGAAGCAGAACAATGCAGCGTTCGATTGTGAAGCAGAGACGGGCAGCGAAGCGGAGGAGCAAGAGGAGGAGGAAGAGAAGGAGAGGACATAGGACGCACGTGATTTCGGTCAGAAGGATGTTCAGAGGTTTTGCATCATCTTGTACACGTGTTGCGCCCATTGTTGCTGGGGACGTCCGCGTAGACGATTCGCCGCCCAGTTTTTGGGCGCACCGTCTGCTTGGTACACTACTTTCCTCACGAAAGAATGAATTCCACTTGTTGCGATTATGCCGTGAAGCTTCATCTGCCTGTCAAGGAGAAGATCAGATAGTGGTCTTCCGCCAGGTTGCGTCAAAACCTGCACAGTGCTAACTCTCGATGATATGTACGAGTGCCGTATGCCCAAGATATTGCGTACACATCTGTAATGACAAGAATCCAACATGTTCGTGTCTGTTTTGAGAAGTCATAAGGTGTCCAGTTATTACAGAAGTTTGCGGACAGCACAACTGGAATCTATGAGTAATTTCCTGCGCCGCCCAACTGACGCATCCATAGTTTTTGCAACGACTTGAATATGCTGGAACATTCGCCCAATCTTCGAGACAATTCGTTCCCAGCTTCGCCGTCACATGAAACCAAACCTCCTAAAAAAACTTACATCCCTCACGTGTTTAATGGGTTCGCCTGTTGGTCTCCTGACCTCCCCAGCGGAAGAAGTATTGTTTTGTTCCGTGTTGTCTCAATTCAATTCCAAGTCATTTTTGTGTTTTTCCGCTAGGATCGTTTCCAGCATAATCTTCAGATTATTGGGGTGCTGGGAGACCATGAGCGTGTCATCTGCGTATAGGATGGCGCGGGTGACGACGTACTCCGGCTCCGCTTGCAGCACCAGTCCGGCCAGGGCGTCGTGCCACATGACAGGCTAAACGGCAATGATCAAATTAGGGGCTCAGTGGGCACCCTTTTTGGCAATCCCAGCAGATTGCTTCTTTTCGGCCGATTTCCCACAGTGGTCAACAGTTATAAAATATCGTGCTGCGCAAATACCCCGTATCATGCGTACCACTTGTTCGGGCAAACCAAACATGTCGAGTGCTGCGCACATGCAGTCAGGTTTCAACCGATCAAAAGTTTTAGCTCAATCCAATACCTGTAAGATAAGACCACATCCACTGTTTATGTGTGCTGCGTCTACCATCCGCTGGACCGACATCAAAGCATCAGCAGTGCCACGCTTCGGCCGGAATCCAAATTGAGATTCCAGCATCCGCCGTTCACCCGCCATCGATAAGTCGTTCGTGTATCGTTGTCGCAAGAGTCTTGTACCCGACTGCTAAGAGGGATATCGGTCTGTAGTTGCTTGGCAAGCGCGGGTCCCGTTTCTTGAACAACAGAACAACGTTAGCACGTTTCCAATGTGAGGGTATGCTGGTGGTCTCCCAACACATCTGACACACGTTCAACAGAGTTCCAAAATCCCGCAGATCTTCTGCGAGCGTCTTCAAAACTCTGGTGGTACATCGTCTTGTCCGGGGGCTCTCTTGGATTTCACTAGCTTGATTGCCGTCTTGAGTTATCCCAGCGAAAATGTATTAGTATTGATTGGGAGCAGATTTCTAAGTTGTTGTGTACTTGTGGCTACCAGGGGTAGCAGTTCTGTGCGTATTCCCAAGTTGTTGTGTACTTGGGGTCGAGAGTCCCAAGTGTGTTTTTGTTCGCGATGTTGCATTTTGTTCACAACGTCGGATCTCAGGGGTTAGGTGCACACCCTTCAGGGGAGCCCTCCCCTTGCGAGGGGGGGGCTGTTCGTGCACTGCACGGGTTGCCTCCAGTTGCCTTGTTTGTTATGCATATGTGTATGGGTCGGGAGGCTTAGGAGCACTAGGAAGTGGAGGTGTCGGTGGAGGAAAGGAGGTAGAGGAGGAGGAGGGCAACATGGACCATGAGGAGATAACGGAAGAGGGGGGAGGAGGAGGAGGAGGAGGAAGTGGAGGAGGAGGATGCGGAGAGGGTGTTGCGGGAGAGAGGAGAGAGAGATAGAGGGAGAGAGAGAGAGAGAGACATGATACACAGATGAGAGAGAGAGAGAGCGAGAGAGAGAGAGAGAGAGAGAAAGAGAGAGGCAGAGGAACAGACAGATAAAGGGAGTGTGTAGGGTGGAGAGAGAGAGAGAGAGAGACTACATACATATATAGAGAGAGGGAGAACAAAACACAAGAGAGAGTTCAGGACGACGAGTAGGACGAGTGAAGGGGAGGAGGGTGGGGTGAGTGGAATATGGCCGAGGAGGAGCGAGGATAACAATCATCTGGGGACGGAGTTCTAACACATCGAAGACACAGACACAGAGGAATGGGGGACGGCAAACAAGATGGGGAGGTAGAAGGACGAGGCGTTGAAAGAGGGAGAGGGAAGAGGGTGAGAGGGGGAAGGGACAGGAAGATGAGGATACGGCAAGTAATGAGGAACACGGTGAGGACGGAGGAGGATGTTGATGAGGAGAAGGATCGTTGGGCAGAACCAAACCTCTTCATTCAGGATCGTTGGGCAGAACCAAACCTCTTCATTCTTCCACCTCCCCTCTCCGCCCTTCTCCCTTCTCCTCTTCATTCATCCTCCCTTGTCCCTCCTCCTCTTCATTCCTCCACCTCCCCTCCCCTGTTGCCTCTGTACTCGTCCCGCTCCTTCTTCCTGTCCTTCGTCGCGTGCTCCTCCTTCTCCGAGTCATTGGAGAAGCTTGTGGACTTACCCGAATACATCCGAAAACCGCCGAGACCTCCAGAAGATCGCCGAAGATGATCTGAAAGCTTCCCTCCGTCTTTCTCTTGCTCCTCGTCTTCTCCCCTCCCCCTCCTCCTCCTCCTCCTCTTCCTCCCCCTCCTCCCCCATCCCTTCTTAAGTCTCCTCCCTCGACCCCTACCTTCCGCACCTTCTGCGGAACACCTCCCGCGTTGTCTTGTACATGTTGCTAGAGCTTCGATCCGAGCGATCTATCACGTTTCAAGGTGTTGCTGAATGGCTGTGGTTAGCGTTGGACGTGTGGTGGATATTTGCGTGCTCGCCTGCTAGTGTGCGTATAGCTATCTGACAGCCTTCGGGCCACCCCGCCACCGTGCGTGGGTCGTGTGTATGAGGCTTGTTGGATGTTCGTTGGGACCTCGTGGGAGCCTCTCGGTTGCCTCTTGGAAATGGTTTGGACGCCTGAGGGCCTCGTGGGCGCCTGCGTGCTCCCTCTGTTCGGCCCCTTGAGGGGCCGCCTTGGGGCCCTCTTGGGCCGTCTTGGGGCCCTCTTGGGCCGTTTTTTGGTGCCCTCTTGGACCGTGTTGGGTCCCTCTTGGGCCGTCTTGGGGCGATCTTGGGGGCCTCTAGGGCCGTCTGGGAGCGTCGGGAAGCCGACGGCGAGAAAGCCAAAAACCTTCAAACGCCTTGGACGAATCAATGATTTTGGCATCTTGGGGTCCTCTTGGGAGGCATCTTGGACCGCCCGGGGCAATCTTGAGCGTCTTGGAGCGATCGTTCGGCGACTCGTTGCGGGTTTCTTGAGGCCTTCTTGGCCCGTCTTGGCTTTCCCTTGGCCCTGGCCCTAGAATATTCATGCGAGAACACTTCCCAGAGCCCAGGGAGCACGCGGGAAACCTCAGGAGATTTGGGAATGTGTGGCCTGGGCCCCTTAAAAGACTCCTCAGGAGTGAGATTGAGCTTAGAGGATTAGGCGCAGGACTCGAGGACACGCCCACTGTGTGCCCAGAAGCACGTTGGCGGACACATCTAGACATATTGATATATCGGTTGAACCACGCCATGGTGCCATATAACATCGTTCTCGGTGGTAGGACATGTAATCCTATGCTGTCATGCGCTGCGATCTGCATTCTGATGTTGCGATGTAGACCAGACTGGCACGAATGCAATGTTATCGAAGACGCCTAGCGCAAATCACCGCCGCCCCATGCTTTTTGGGTAGCGCCTCTGTGGCTAAACGTTGGGCCCCAGCTTGGCCAAGCTATCCGACTATGTGTTCCCCAAGCCGCTCTGGAATCTCTTGGGGGAACACTTGGGGGAGGAAGAGAGGGGGAAGAGGAGGAGGATGCGGAGAAGTAAGAGGAGGAGGCCTCTAGGGAGCCTCTTGGGGCACTATTGGGGCCTCTTGGGGGTTTCCTGGGGGCCTTTGGAGGCGTCTTGGGGCCTCCTTGGGCCTCTTGGGGGCCTTAGGGGCCTTCTTGGGGGCCTCTTTGACCGTCTTAGGGCGTTCCTGGTCCGTGTGACGCCGTCGGAAGTTGTCTTGGAGGCCCCTCTGAACCGACTCGGGTCGGGGCCCTTTTGAGGCTTCCAAACACCCAAGGAACATCTATGACGTTTGCCTCTTCAGGCCTTTTTGTATACCCGTTGGAGGCCTCTTGAAAGCTCGGAGGCTTCTTGGGGGCCTCTTGGGCCGTCTTGGGCCATATTGAGATCTTGGGCCGTCTTGAAAGCATATTGGGGCCATCTTGACGTCTTGGAGGCCATCTTGGCCGTGTTTGAGGCCATTTGGGCAGTCTTGAAGGGATCTATCTTGGAGGCCATCTTGGGCCATCTTGGCTGTCTTGGAGGCGATTTGGCAGTTTTAGTCGGCGGATTGTGCGGCCTTTAGGGTGACCAGCGCAATGGACCGAAGCCTCAGGGGGGTTCTTTTGGAAAGAACCGAAACTAAAAACCGTCAGAAACTCAGCACGCCAGCCACGCCAGCACCGTTAGAAATTCAACAAGACCACAGTGGGGCGGCGGATCGCATAGCCTTCGGCCCGTCCCGCCACCGTGCCTGAGTCGTGGGTCTGAGTTTTCAGAATGTTTCTTAGGGTCGCTCCGGAGCGCTCTTGGAGGCAATGCTTGGGGCCTCTTGTGACCGATTTGGGCCTCTTGGCGGCCTCTTGGGGCCTTTTAGCGGCCTCTTGGGGGCCTCTTGGGGGCCTTTTGTGAGCCTCTTGGGGCCTCCTGAGGTCCCCTTGGGGCCGAGGGTTCGAAATGTCCGTTCGGGTTCCCCATCTGGGTCCCCTTTTGGAGCCGTCTTTGAGCCGTCTTGGGCGCCTCTTGGGCCGTCGTCGGGCCTTCTTGGGGGCCTCTGGGGCCGTCTTGGGGCGATCTTGGGGGCACCTTGGGCCGTCTTGGAGCGTAGGAAAGCCGGGAAGGCGAGTACCCAACACAATCTCAGAACTCACGCGGACCAGCCCGGGCGGGCCCAAGAGCGCCTTAGAAGTTGGGGGGCCATGCCCCTGAGAAGTTTGTTTTCTGGCTGCAGAAGTTGCACAGCTGTGAGCCTTGGGGCACTCCACTTCGTGCCAGAGGCAGGGTGGCGGAAGCTGCGCGATGTAATGCAGTGGTGTTGTACGCGTGGTATGATAGGGCAGGGTAATGTACAATGATCTGTTATGCTTTGTACGAACACTTGGTGCTCGCCATCGCGAGAGGGGGCGCCCCTCGCCGCGGCGCTGCAGCCGTGGTGCCAGGTGCTGGCGTTCCCAGATAGTTTATCCTCGATCTGGTGACCCGCCCTCCTCGAAGTGAGGGCCCTCCCTTCTGGGCCGTTCTTGCGCGTGCCAAGTCCTTGTAACCCCCCTGGGGCCGGGTGGGCGGCGACGACTTGTTGGCGGGGGGGAGATCTGCGCACCGTGCCGCATGCGCCTGATTGCTGGAGGTCGTGGGCGACCCTGGGGGGTCGGGGGGGGGGGGCCACGGGCTGTCTCGGCCAAGAGGTGTCCCCAGTTTTCCGCGCCATGCAAGGAACCCCTATGGGGCCTTCTTGGCTTGGCCAGGGTTGCGCCAGAGGCCGCTCGTGCCTCCCTGAAACGGGTTTTCGGGCCGCCGGGCCATGCTCGCCTTTGGCAGCATTTTGGGCCGATGCTGCCGTATGACGTGCGACCTGTCTGCTTGAGGACTGCTGCGCACAATTGCTCATGGTATGGCTCCCCTTGCGCTTTACGCCCTCACCCGCCCATGAGCAGAAATCTTGAAAGCTACGGCTTCGACGGAGGAATGCGCATGCACAGCAGGGCACTCCGTGAGTTAGTTAGTCGAATTGGGGCATGCATCCCGTGATGCAAACCTCGATGTTTGGTTTGGTTGGTGTTTGGTCATCAGATTCCGTAATATGTCGTCGGCTGCCGCTCTGTGAAACAGTTACAGGGGAAGTTCCGGTTCACGGCGGTCCACGGCAGTTTTTTTTGGCACAAGATGTTCAGCGTTCCATACTCCGCTCCGCGATTGTCTATCGGTGTCGTCATGGTTTCAGGGATCGGTTTAGGACGGGATCGGTGCTGTGCGAGGAGATGGATATGTGTGACGCGACGACGGGTTTGCCGTCTTGCTCCTCTCCTTGGTCCATCCCCATAGCATCTCCAGGTCACATTGAAGTCGGGCCTGTCCCCCTACAGGGGGGTTCTGGTTGAAAAGTATAGATATTCCAATAATCTTTCAAACTTGTTAAACCATATAAGATAGTCCTCATTTTTTATGAAAAAAAAACATGTTTGAATATTCGTCCTGTAGAGGGACAGGCCCGACTTGAGGCCAGATTCGCGCCTCTCTGTGACGTGGTTCGCGCCACTGGTGGGGAAAACGATCCCGACGCTCCCCGGCAAGAGGCGTGGCAGCAGCGACGGGCTGGCGCGTCGCGCGCTCGCGGTGCACCGGGCGGGCACGAGCGGGCGGGCGCGCGGCACCGGCGTGCCCGGCGGAGGAGTCCTGCGCGGGAGCCCAGAGTCGGGGCGGCAGAGAGGGGGGTGATGACTAGGGGGGGGTGGATTTCATGGCGTGGGCCATGATTTTTCCTCATATTCCATGGCGCCTCCTCTTACTTCGTTACGTCCCTGGCCCCCCCCCCCTTG
Source organism: Prorocentrum cordatum (assembly GCA_963575745.1). Taxonomy (NCBI): domain Eukaryota; class Dinophyceae; order Prorocentrales; family Prorocentraceae; genus Prorocentrum; species Prorocentrum cordatum. The sequence goes on from CAUYUJ010018722.1 coordinate 148,270, forward strand.
GGCCGCGCACGTGCCACCGGCCATGATTTGCACTCCGCCCTCTTGGACACCCCCTTCCTGGCCGCCCCCGAAAGAAGAGGGGAGCGGGTCGAGCAATCGCCGCGTGAAAAGCCAAGGGATCGCCGAGTTCAGAGTATCCTGCAGAATCCTGCGCGCCAGTCCACGTGGCTTGCGCCGAGCTCAGAGAGGGCGAATTGGGGGGGGAGGGAGGAGTGGCGCGGGAGGATCGGGGGAGGTGTGGGGGGGGGGAGCAGGGGGGGGGGGGCAAGAGGGAGGAGCTCTCGATGCTAGGCCCGTTCGACCAGAGATATGCACCACTCGCGTGAGGTGGGAGGAGTGGTGCGGGAGGATCGGGGGAGGTGTGTGGGGGGGGGGGGGAGCAGGGGGGGAGCAAGAGAGGGAGGAGCTCTCGACGCCAGGCCCGCTCGACCAGAGCAGGGCACCACTCGGGCGAAGAGGGAGGGCACACGGCAGCCCTGCGGGGGGGCCGCCCCCGGCCACAGCGGGGGCCCTGCGGACTGTCCGATCAGCTCATCATCAACGATTACAACATGATCACGCACTCGGCGGGGCCTCGCCCTGCCTTTCGGGGGGGGCGCATCCAACGCTCTCCTGGCGGCTCGCATACAGTGGGGGCGCGCATCAAGAAACCATGTGCTGTTCGTCCGGGTATCCTGGGTTTCCTCGCTCCGCGCGCTGCGCGGCGACTTCCCGCGGCCGTTGAAGAAGCTGCGGCGTTCAGGGTGCTCTGGGATTCCCCTCGGGTGCACCCTGCGCGCGGGTTTGCAGGGTTGGGTTTCTTGCGAGGGTTTCTTGCGGCCGCGCCCGCACTGTACAGACTCGCGCCAGAGTTGATTCGCAATTTCCAGCGTCTGGAGTCCGTTGCGGGCCCTGGGGACGTCGGCAGGACGACTCGGGACGGAAGGCCGATCCCGGCGAAGAGGCCGTGAGGGCACCGTGGACCCGCGGCTCGCGTTTGGTCGCCGGAGGTCTGGGTAGTTGTACAGTTCGGGGGTTGTACAATGGTGAGGCGATAAATGGGGGGCAAAAGAGGGTGCACCCTCTGTGCCCTATCGAGGCCCTATGGGGCCCCCTGGGGCCCAACAGGGGCACGAAAGGTTCATGTTTCTCCTGCCCCCATGCATCGTCCCCTGTTAAGCAACGCCCCAACAGTCAAGGTTGAACCTGGTCAATTCCCCCGTAGGTACGTGTCGTATCGAGTCGGTGGTGGACCCACCGCGGGTGTTCCAGTTTGAACGTCGCCAGTGGTCCAGAATGGACAAACATGGAAGGATTTGGCGATCGAAACGCCGCCGATCATTCAACGTGAAGGACCCACGTAGATTCAGAAACCAACGCCCAGGCCGTCAGCTCCGAGTTCCCGATCGATTCGAAGTTGGTTGTTCTTGCCCTCCCGCCCCCCTGGAAAGTGGCCGCGCCGGCTCCCATCGACATGTGGGGATACCCCCTCGTTAAGCGGCATTTCTTCCGAAAAGCCGCAGGCCCTCGTTTTTGTGAACGCCGAGCTCCGTGCCACACTCGGCATTCAGCTTGCACTCGTTCCCGACGTCGGCGTGTAGTGCTCCCCCGCGCTCTCTCCCCCTGGAGAGGCGGACGAGTACATGATGGTTGACGGGGTTTATGCTTTTGACGCGTCCAAGCTCGGGATGGCGCACAGCACCTGCCAGAGCAACGTGTCGAACGCCCTGCAAGACGAGGCACCCGGATGGGGGGGGAGGAGGAGGAGGAGGAGGAGGAGGAGGAGGAGGAGGAGGAGGAGGAGGGAGAGGGAGAGGGAGACGGAGAAGTGCAGAGGAGGAGGGAGAGTGTGACGACCAGTAAGAAGAGTTAGATTCTGCCTTGCTCTAGTTATCCTCTCAAAGAGGAAGCCGGAAAGGGTGGAGGGAGGTGGGAAGAGAGAGGAGGAGGGAGGAGGGAGAAGGTGGGGAGGAGGAGGAGGAGGAGGAGGAGGATGAGGAGGAGGAGGAGGAGGAGGAGGGAGAGTGGGGGAGGAGGAGATGGGAGGAGGAGGAGGAGGGGGGATGGAGAGGGACACACCTTGCAAGATGGTCTGAAGCAAGCACTGCGTGGCTTCGGAGTGGTACCCTCATGCCCTCGGTGTCTGAGCTCTTTACCTTTCTCGAGCGCTCTCCCCGGGGTTCTCACTTCCTCAGACAGTGCTTGCACTTGAGGCTTCCTACAGTCGGGGCCCTGAAGAAGGAACCCTTCTCGTTGGGGAGGGGCTCCGCGTTCCTTGAGTGTTTCGCAGCTTGCATCAGGTTTTCCTTATATGTTCTCGACGGGAGATCGAAGCTTAACTCATGGACAAAAAGGGGCCTCGTTCCTTATTTAGGGTTCCTCAGGTCAACGCCCCGACTGTACTTCCTCAGACTGTGCTTGCACTTGAGGCTTCCTACTCGGGTCGACCAGTAGACCGGATGGTCCGCCGGGGTTTCGCCTGGTGCCCTCATTGCTGGCTGCTCGTGGGCGCCCCGCGGGTGCCCCGTGCCGCTGGCGGGATCCGCCGGGGCCTCGCCCGGTGCCCCCGTCGGTGGCCGGCCGTGGGCGCTCTGCCGGTGGCCGGCCGTCGTTGGAGGGGTCCGCCGGGGTCTCGCCGCGTGCCCGGCTGGTGGCGAGGGGAAAAAACACACACACACAGAGAGGAGGAGGAGGAGGAGGAGGAGGAGGAGGAGGAGGAGGAGGAGGAGGAGGAGGAGGAGGAGGAGGAGGAGGAGGAGGAGGAGGAGGAGGGGGAGGAGGAGAGGAGGGAGTCGTGTCACGAGGGGAAAAAACACACACACACAGACACAATGAGTCGTCGGTTCCCCGGAAGAGGTGGGAAACTGTGGGGAGTGGGGGGGAGACAGAGACCCAGAAAAGAGGGGAACACATAGGAGAATATGGGGAAGGCAATTCATCGTCGGTTCCCAGGAAAACATAGGAAAATGTGGGGAATCCTTTTATCTCTGTGTATCTACTTGCGTGTCCCAGGGCCCCGTCGTCGTGGGCGCCTCGTGGGCGCCGCGCGCGCGCGCGTCGGAGGGGCCCGCCGGGGTGTCGCCCGCTGCTCCGCCGGTGGCCGCCCGCGGGCGCCCCTTTGGGCGCCCCTTTAAGGGCGGCCGCGCGGCCTGCGCCTCGTGGCTTGCAGCCCGGGCCGCGGAGTGAGGAGCCCTTCTCGTTGGGGAGGGGCTCCGTGTGCCTTCGGCGCACCGAGGGGACCCTTCTCGTTGGGGAGGAGCCCTTCTCGTTGGGGAGGAGCCCTTCTCGTTGGGGAGGAGCCCTTCTCGTTGGGGAGGGACCCTTCTCGTTGGGGAGGGACCCTTCTCGTTGGGGAGGGACCCTTCTCGTTGGGGAGGAGCCCTTCTCGTTGGGGAGGGGCTCCGTGTGCCTTACGTGTGTTGTTTTTGTGATCGGCTTTCCTACGGAGCCGCCTGGGTTTCCCCTGCTGCTCCGCTGGTGGCCGCCCGTGGGGCGCCCCGTGGGGCGCCCCGTGGGCGGCCGCACGGCCTGCGCCTCGTGGCTCACAGCCGGGCCGCGGATCGGGGTTGGGCAGACGTCCTGCCCTGACGCGTCGATTAGCGAGTTGTCCGTCTTCGGTTCTCGGGAGGGCGCCGCGGCCGTCCTTTTCCGGGCCTGCGCCCGCCAGGTTTGGGCCCGAGGTCGTTTTCACTGAACCACGTTTTACTACAGGGAGGTCTGTCCATCCCTGAGCTGAGTAAGGAGCCCTTCTCGTTGGGGAGGGGCTCAGTGTTCCTTAATTGTGTTGTTTTTGTTATCGGTTGTCCTTCGGTTTTCCATGGGCAATCGACGTTCAACTTGTTGAAAAAAAGGGGTCTCGTTCATGATTTAGGGTTCCTTGAGGCAGCAGTTCGACTGTACTCCACTTGGACCAGATGCGCTCTCCGTCCAAACGGACAGGATTTCATTAACCACCCGAGTACGGAGTCAACCGCTGCCCTGGGGACTGTACGACTCACATTTGGTGTTGACGGATCTTTCGTTTTCCCTGCGAAATCATAAAATGCCAGCTCAGCGGGTATCGAGCCCTTCGCCATCCCCGTGAATACCATGGACACACGTCTCTATCTCAAGAAATCTATGTAGTGGCCTCCGGCCAGTGCCGCCGATCCGGGGCGCTCTGGGTGCCTGTGGAAATGAACGACGACGAGGAAGACGAAAACGACGACGAAAACGAATACGTCGACGACGACGACGACGAGAGCGACGACGACAACGACCACGACGACGACGACGACGACGCGATGACGACGACGACGACGCGAGCGACGACGACGACGACGACGATGACGCGAGCGACGACGACGACGACGACGACGACGACGACGACGACGACGACGACGACGACGACGACGACGACGACGACGACGACGACGACGACGACGACGACGACGACGACGACGACGACGACGACGACGACGACGACGACGACGACGACGACGACGACGACGACGACGACGACGACGACGACGACGACGACGACGACGACGACGGGGGGGGAGCTGGGTTGCAGGGGGGGGGTCTGCTCTGCAGGGGGGGTCCGCTCGGCAGAGGGAGGGGCTGCAGGGGAGAGGGGGGGTCCGCTCTGCAGGGGGGGGGGGGCTGCAGGAGGGGGGGTCTGCTCTGCTCTGCAGAAGGGGGGGGCGCTCTGCAGGGGGAGGGGGTGCAGGAGGGGGGGTCTGCTCTGCAGGGGGGGCGTGCAGGGGGGGGAGGTCCGCTCTGCAGGGGGGGGGGGCGGCAGGGGGGAGGTTCGCTGTGCAGGGAGGGCATGCTCAGCTCTGCAGGGGGGGGGGGGGGGCAGGGGAGGGGGGGGGTCCGCTCTGAGGGGGGGGGGGGGCTGCAGGGGGGGGGGTCCGTTCTGCAGAGGGGAAGGGGGGGCTGGGCTTCAGGAGGGGAAGGAGGGGGGCGCTCTGCAGGGGGGGGGTCCGCTCTGGAGCGGGGGGTGGGGCGAAACACTGAATTAGGTCGGAAACAGGTTGGAAATAGGTCAGAAATGAATTCCCCCCCCTCCCTCGGCAGAGCGAAGCTTGAGCGAGCTCAAGCCCACGCTCTCCGAAACTCACACGCCGGATCGGCGGATTTCAAGAGCCCCCTGTACAAACATACAACGTGTCGTACGCGCGCGCGCAGATGCCGAAAACGTGCCGAGCACATCAATTCTGCAAGCTTTTCGACAAACAAGCAGGACAACAAATTCTTGGCGCTTCGCGTATCATCACCAGATCTCGTCCTCCTCGACTACGCGGTGGTGGTCATCGGGTACAAGGGCTTGTCCTTCTCCGCCATTTGACGCTGCACGTGGACCTGGTGCACTTCACGGTCCTCCTCACCCGCTGAGTGTTTCGCAGTTCGCCTGTAAGTGCGCGGCCCCATTTTGATCGTGGCGCGCTGCTTGCGAGTTTATGACGGCGTGGGGCTGTTCCGTATCGCTTGCGAACAACAGAAAACATCACCAGCCAATCCAGAAATGATGCCCCGGGGAGTTGAGGTGCTCGGGGAGGCGGGGGTGGGGGCATGCAAAATAAGAAACGGCTGGGGAAGCCATCGTATACCCCAAGAGAGGGGGGATGGAGGAAGAATCGTGGTCGTCGCCGAGAAGAAGAAGAATAAGAAGAAGAAGAAGAAGAAGAAGAAGAAGAAAGGAGGTGGAGTAGGGCGAGGACGAGGAGGACGAAAAGAAGGAGAAGGAGGGATCATTGGGTAGCCCAGGGATCCTCTTGAGGCCTCGTACGGGGTCTCTTGGAGGCCTCTTGGGCGCCTCTCGGGCGTGCCTGGGCGCCTCTCTGGGCCTGTCGGAGGCCTCTTGGGGGCATCGCGGGGGGCCTCTTTGAGGCCTGCCTCTTGGAGCCTCCTGGGCGCCTCGTCGGGCCATCGTGGAGGAGATCGATCAAAGGACGGGGGGATTTCAATCAGCTTCCCCCTTCGGGAGCTCCGAACATCGCCTTTTGGGTTCCTCTTGAGACGGACTGGGGGCGTTCTTGGGCGTTCCTGGGGCCATGTTGGGTCTCTCTTGGTCCTCTCTTGGGGCGTTGTTCGGCCATGTTTGAGCCATATGGAGGCCTTGGAAGGCCACCGGAAGCGAAAAGGCGAGACTGCCAAAAACATTGATGTGCCTTCGGTGTTTGACATTTTGGCGGCCTCCTTGGGGATTTTCCGTCGCCATTTGATTCCGTCTGGTATTGGGGCCTCTTGGAGCAGCATTCTGGGCTCTCTTGAACCAGCTTGGAGGCCATCCTGGGCTCCCCGAGGCGTTCCTGGAGCCGTTTTGGGCCATCTTGGACGCCCTAACCCCTCGCCGCCCCCCCCCCCCCGTCCAGGTCCACGGGAGGGGTGGGGGGAGGCGTAAACCCTTCCCCGATGGGGAAGAAAAGGTTCGGAAGAGGAAGCGCCTTAGACCACCTACGCCCGAATGGGCTGGTGGGGAATCGCTTGTCATCACAATTATTGCAGATCCCCTGCCCGCGCGCACCCGCTGGAGTCATATGGAATTCTGGGTGTATAGCAATTTCGTCTTGGACCCGCATTCTCATTTCACCGCTCGGTGCGTCCGCGTTGATTTAGCACGCGCCCGGCGCACGATCCCGTATCAAATATCCCCATGCGGGGTACATGCGCGCGCCGCCATGCATGTTTTTGTTCGAACTATTTTGAAAACCGTTGGCGTTGACAACAGTTCAAGATGGAGCTGCTGAAATGCATTTGAAGCACGAAACACATATCTTGAACCCATGCGCGCGAACACTTCCTCATCACCCTCAGCAGCGCAATCGCATCACCGCCTCTGTCGTCATCGCACATCGCCGCCATTACCGCCATCATCAGCACAACCTATGTCATCCACCGGCACGGCATGTGGACATCATCATCGTCATCGTCGTCACCAGTATAAGCGCCGCCGTTGGTTTTTCCGACATCATCGTGACGATCGTCACCATAATCGCATCATCGTGTCCACCGTTGTCGACGTCATCATGATATCGCGTCCGCCCGAGTCACCCACCCGAACTGGAACGCCCGCGCTCCTGCGCGGTTTTTGGGACGCGCTGGAAATTTCCCATCACGAGCGCCATCGCGGTTGCTTCAGTTGTGCCAAACCAGTTGGTCGCTTTGCGCCCGATCGTACGCGCGCCAACGCGGCCGCATAATCGCACTAGCACGTGCGAATCAGTAGCTGTAGCCGTGGTCAAATATTTGACGTGGCACCATGCGGGTGACAAGGTGGGATGATAGTGTGAGCAGCGGAATTGACGGTTTCAAGTGTATCATCGTTAATGGCACCGCGTATATTTTTACCACGCAGCATCCACCACGTAGCTGGCGCTGCAAATGTAATAGATAGTTGTATAGTTGCTGTAAAATCTAGTTTGCACCAGGTAGCTTCCACCACACGTTTACACCACAGAGCCCGCATTACATGAGTCCACAGGACGTACGTCACACAGCATACGCTGAAGAGGTTACACCACATCTGTTTCACAATCGCATGTTTCTTCCATGAGTAATACCACATCATTTGCAACTCAGGTGTTTCGCCGCGCAGCTTAGGCCATCTAGCTTGCAACACATTGGTTGCATCACCGAGCTCGCACTGCATTGCGCGCTGCACATGACGTGCACCCCGCATCGTGCATTGACCAGGCTTTCTGGCATAACTTACACCAAAGAACTGACACCTCACAGCCTGCACCACGTACCTTTCCACACATGCCGTGTATATACGAACATACTTACATACGGTCGCCAAACCAAGATATACCTATTCCTCCTTCCTCGTCGTTTTCATGGTTTTGTCTCTGTTGCCTGGGTATATGTACATGCACGGAGGAGGAGCAGTGCCAGGGATCCCCCAGGTCGGACAAGTCGCTCTGGGGGAAGATCGGCGGTCCAGGGCCCGTTTCTCTGAGGGCCTGTCTGCTCCATGCCAGAGCAAACCGAAGAAGAGAGGAGGAGCATCGAAGACGAGTTCTTGTCCCCAGTCCTCGAACTACCCCTCGAACAGGAAAAAGGGAACACTGGACGAGAGAAGGGAATTTTGGGATACATCCCCGGAGCGCTATTTGGACGCACCCCTATCGAGGATGGACGCACATCCTCGTAGATCCCCGAGTTGGGCACCGATCTTGTTGTCCAGTCGCATACTCTACAATGCTGGGGATTGGGAGTCGCCATGCCCTCCGCTGCAGGGGAAGAAGCAGGTAGTCGAGGACGAGCGGGGAGCGGATCAGAGACGCGCGCGCACGAGTTCACGCTGACGTCAGCCCTTTCGGGTCCTGGCCGTGCCCGAGGCCGTCAAAAGCGGCTCGGGACGGGAACGCGGTCTTGGGCAGAGGTTTCAGGAATCTGGGGAGCCCCGTTGTGAAGAGGCCACAGAGCTGGACGTCTGTGTCCTCCTCCTCCTCGATCTTTTATCCTCGATCACTCCTCATCCTCGTCCTCCTCCGCCCCTTGCTCACCCTTATCTTCCCCTTCTGCTCCTCCGACACCATCTGCCCCTCATCCGCCTGGCTTTTCCTTTCGGTGCAGGGGGGGCCAGAGTTGCCAGCGCATTTCAAGGGAACAGGCGTCGGCGAGCCAATTCGCCAGCCAGCAGCAGCTCTCACAATTCCCTCTCATTAGGAGCAATGGGTGGTGCCAAGGCATGGTCTCGCGGGTCGGCTGTTGCCGGGGCCAATGACCCGCAATGAGGGGCCCATGGAGCGACTTCTCGTCCTGGCCTTGGCGCAGTTCCGGCGGTGGCGGCCGCGGCTACCCATCCCGCTGGGTGCGCGAGAATCCCAAGTGCAGGCGATCGACGACCAATTCGCACCTCTTGTTCTGCAAGCATTGTGGTACCCTTCGTGGGCTGCTGTGCACGAGTCTGCGTTGCCTCCTGAGGGCGCCCTTGCACTTCGTCAGGACGCCGGGTGGTCTGGTTTTCCTCTTCGTGCTGGGCCTGTGGGTCACAGCGGCGGCGGGGAGTCCGACTTGGAGCAGATAGTCGCCTTGGCCAACAAGCTCGGCGAAGATACACTGGCCAAGCATCACTGGGATAAGATCGAGCTCTCTAAGCAAGCTTACGTTCGATCGGCCCCATTACAGCAGCAGATCAACGGAGCCCACGACATTGCTCAGTGTCAGTTTCTTGACGTCAAACACGACAAGCAGATGGACACGCTGTCCAAGTTGGAGTTCGACGTTGCCGCCAAGCGTGCCGAGTGCATCCGTCTCCGCGAGCAGCTGGAGCAGACGGACGCTTACCATGCAGAGCTGGTCGGGGAGCTTCACGCCGAGGCTTGCTCGCCGCAGCCCCTCGCCGCTGCTGCTCCTGTGCTTCGGCTACGTGACCTGATTGATGGAGGTACGGGCGTTCTCAAAGTCCATGTTTCCGGGCTGGAAGGCTTAAACGTTTACGACGTCTTTCCAGGTGACAGAGCATGTCGACAAGCGTGTTGCAGAGCTCGAGTCCGGTCTCAAGTTCATGGCCCAAGCCTTCTTCGGCGACTCCACCTAAAACATCGAGAACATCAGAAATCATCAAACTGAACGCGCTCAGCGCGTGCTGGAGACACGCAGATAGCATGCCGCTCCAGACGTAGGCGCAGGCGGCGGCGCAGGGGGTGCCGAGGCTGCTGGTCCGCCGGGCGCCGCTGTAGGAGGTGTTGAGGTTTCTCTTGCTGTGCCAGCTGTTGCTGGCGGGGGGCGCGGCTGGGGGCCAGCCTCCTGCTTCTGGCGCTGCGAGTTCTGTCGGTCCAGGTCAAGCAAGGGTCGCCGGTGCCGCGCCGGCCAGCGCGCGCGAACGCGCCCTCGCGCCTCGAGGAAGGAAGCCCCCCCTGCGAGCTGAGAGCAAGCAGGGGGGCAGCTTTGTTTCCAGTGGTGGCCCTGGGCCCAAAACGTCAGGGGAGAAGTTTGCACCGCTGCAATCGAGCCCGACATGTCTAGCTTCCGACTCTCGACTGGCGCAATTGATTGTGCAGCCTGGTCTTCAATCAAGTCATGGCTTGGGTCTACATCTTCGCATGTGGTCATTATTCAAGTACACAGGCTTCGGGAACGCGGATCGATAGACGAAGCGTCTACATGGGCATCTTCCATTGGTTGGAAAATTGTTTGGGCTCGCGGCTGCGAGCTACGCTCTTGAAGGTGGTGCCTCAGGAGTCGTCGTCATTCTCGCCCGCAACCTTCCGGGTCCGTACTCGCTTCCTGAAGGTTAGATTTGGCACAGTCGACCTGCGTAGTTAGGGATGAGCCTATTCCCAAGGTCACCGCTGCACCCTTCTCGTTCGGCCCATCCGCGGCCGCTTTCGCCGGCCGCGCCCCGCGCTCAAAATGTCGACGCGGCCTTCCAAGGCACTTGCATCTTTACCGCGCCCCCGAATTACGCGCGCGACTTCCAGCGGGGCAACGCAATCCGCGCGACAAGCAGTACATCAACGATTCGGGGGATCTCTTGGATCCGAATCTTCAGCAGGTGGCCGACGTCGGCAGTGCCATGGGGCTGTCGGACGCCACCTTCCTCGTAGGCCAACGCGATACTATCCGCGGTCTCGTTGAGCCTCTTTGCTTCGGTGCTCTTTACTAACACTGCATTTCTGGAGGTCTTGGGGCGCGTCTTGGCAGCGTTGGCAGCCTCCGGTTGTCAGATTATTCCGTGGTCTCCTCGGGCCTCGTCAGAGCTAGGTTTGGTGTCGGTCGATCTTTGGGTCGGATATCAAAACGCATCATCGGGTCGCTGTCTCGTTCTTCCCTGAGTCGGCATCGTCGCGCGCTCTCGCGTTCACGAAATCCCGAGATCGATGTCGAGATCCCCATTGGTCCAGCATGCTCTCCCCCGTCAGCTGCCGCGGCGCTGGGTTGCGCTTGCTGCGGCTCAGAGCTGGTTCACTGCAGAGCTAGCGTTCGGGAGCGACGCCGCCTCAACGCGCAGCTCCATGTTTGCGCAGACGCCCCCGAGCAAGAGTTGGCTCTCCCCAGGCGCGCGCCCCACCCAATCTCCCGGCCTGCGAGGCCTGCCGCCGCAGCTGATCTGGGCCAGAGTCTTGATCCGGGCGGATTCCGCTTCGGTTTTCGCCAAACAGCTCTCGTGGGTTTCGGTTGGCTGCAGCGCGCCGCTAGCAGCCGTCGCGCCGTTCTTCGCTCCGACGCCGGCAAGAACGTCCGCTGGCCGCATATTCGCGCGGCTTCCCAGCCGCCAGGCGACGCGCAGGATGAGCTTCAGGGCTGCTCTGCTGAGCTCCTGCGGGCGTCGAGCCCGCAGCCGGGCGCGCGAGCAGAAGCCGCGGCGCCGCGACGCGACCCCCCCGTGGCCTGGCGCTTTGCGATCCGCGCTCCCTCCCAGCCTCGGAAGCAGCACGGTTCGCACATCGTTGGGATAGCAGGGCTGCGCGCCCGACGGGCCCCGGAGCACCGGGAGCCATTGGGCCATGCGGTCGGGCGCTCTTCGGGATGTGTCCAGATCTTGTGACAAGCTTTCGGCCGTGGGGGCCGATGGGTTCCACGATGCGCTCTTGCGCCTCCTTTCGGAGCCCCCCCTTGCCTGCGGCCTCCGTTCTCTATGATCCCATGGAGTCCGCCCTTGTGCTTCCGAGGCAGATGACACCTGAACGCGCTGTTTCTGCTCGAGAAGCCCGCTGGATGTTTTCGCTCCATCGGGGTCTTTAGCGCAGTGCGCGGGGTGTCTGGGGGCGCGCCCGCGGGGCTGCCGCCGCGGCGCCAGCGACGTGGCGCGGCCCCAAGCAGCTGGGTGTCGGCTAAGCATCACGAGGGTCGATGTAGCTGCAGGTGCGCCCTGGGATCCTCGCGGCGCCCACGAGTTGTTTCCTCTGGGCTTTTTTTTGTTGTCAGGGTGGACGTCCTTCATTTTCCGCGGGCCATTGTTCGGCTTGCTGTTCAGGCGCACCGTGGTCCTCGGCACGTTTCGCTTCCCTTTTTTGATGGCATTCATTTTTGGGGGTTATAGCTGGCTGCTCGATGGCTGCGATTTTCGTTCGCAGCTTCCTCGTCCCTGTTCTGGGCCAGCTGGTCCTGCCTCCTTAGCTTTATCAGGTCATATCGGCGACGCCTGTCTGTCTGCTGTTGGCCCTGCGCGATATGTCTCAAGCAGCGTCATGGAGTCAGCCGCTGCTCTTGCCGACCATGCCAGGAACGGGCCGTGCAGCGCCATCTCGGAAGATAAGGCCTCGATTATCTCCACCTCGGGGAGGTTGGGCACGTCGCTCCGCAAGCTCTTCGGCGGCCTGAGTGGCCGCCCCATGTCAGCAGCAGTGAACTTCGGAGTTGGCGATGCGACGGGCCAGCCTCGTGGGCGCCCCCAAGTGGCCCCGAAGTTCTAGCGGCGCAAGAAGGTTCTCGAAGCTCGGGTCACGCGCTCGCAGCCAGCGCCAGGGCCTTTTTGGGACGGCACGTCAAGCATTTTTTTTGCAGGTCTAGAAGCTGCCATTCACAACAGCGGAATACGCGGCGTACCTGACTAATCCAGACTCAGGAGGTCTTTCGGGCGAGCGGTGAAACCACGCGCGGGCACTCGGTCTCTCGCCACATTCAGTCAGCATCCTAGAAAGCGATCCATGTCGGTGCTCGTCGGTCCCTCCGGTGGTCGGGTTCGCTAAAATGGTCAGGCCAGTTGCGCGAGTTTGAGTTGGCCGTTCGTGTCAGCCAGTTGAGGGGGATCTGGTCTTCTGCCTTCTCTGCGCCGGCCCCGACGTGGCGGAGCTGCGGTTGGCCAGTCTCTGCTGTGCGCATGTCTCTTCCCCGCATGCGGCCACGGAGTCGGGCGTGGAAGCGTGCTTCACCACCTCCGCTCCTCGGCTTGTCAAACGTTTTCTTCGCCAAGAGGTTCAGCGGAGCTGTGTTTCGCAACCGCGTCCTGTTTTGATATTGTGAGATCTCAGCGTCGCTCCAGCAAGCTGACGCCACTGGAGAAGTGCAGTTTGAATTGTGTTGCTTACCACGGCCTGTGGGCCAGAACGCGGGTGTAGCAGGCTGGGCACGCCTTCGATTATCTGAGTTGCCCTCTCTGCAATCTCGCGCCCAACGCGATCCTCCACCGGGTGTGCGAGCGCACTATCGTCACAGAACAGAGATCCGAGCCTGTCGGCCCAGAGTTAGTTCGTCGCGCTCTCGACGCACCCCGGGGCCATGCTGACTTCCAGCTGTTCACTATGGCGCGGTTCCCGCACCCAGGTGACAAGTGGTGGCCAGCTCCTGCTCGGGGCTCCTGTGGGATTGAAGCTTGCTGGGTGGATGATGTTTTTTTTTCTACGTGCGATGAGGTCTCAGCGCGGAATTTTCTGGATGGCCCTGTCACAAACAGGATGCTTCTGAATGTGGTACTGCTGGTTGGGGTAGCTGTGTCTTGACGAGCGATGGACACAGACGTTTCCTCTGCTTTTGGCCCCATCTGGGTCGACTTGCCTCGATCGTCTCGGGTGGGGGGGGGGGCTTGGGACCTACGGAGTCTCCAATGGGTTCCTCTCGGGCCTACCTTTCGGGTACTCCAGATTTCGTAATCAAAGAGAGGGGGTCTGGACCCTCCAAGACAATCCATTTCAGACCTCCCCCTTGGGAGAACCCTCCACAACATCGTCCCCAGACTTCCCAGGCCCTCCAAGATAGCCTGGAAGAGACCCCCCCCGAAATGAGACCCCCCTCCCTTTATTACGAAATCTGGAGTACAGGGATTGTAACAACGTCGTGAAACTGTATGCATCGCCCCACGCACGACTGACGTCGTACAGAGGCCCTGCGATGCGATGCTTTTGAGGCGCAACTCCCTACAGGGGGGGGCGCGCATCAAGAAGCCATCTGCTTTTCGTCAGGGTATCCTGGGTTTCTTCGCTCCGCGCGCCGCGCCGTGGCTTCCCGTAGCCGGGGAAGGAGCGGCTGCCTTCAGGCTATTCCGGGTTTGCCCTCAGTTGCACCTCGCGCGCGAGTTTTCAGGGTTGGGTTTTTTTGCGAGGGTTTCTTGCGCCCGCGCCCGCACTGTAGTCACAAGTGTCACCACGGTAAAACAGCACACGCCTCTGACTCTGCAGGTAAGTGCTCAGATGCTTTTGACAAAGGAGGGAGCGACGCTGCAGATCTCGCAGCCGAGCGAGGGGCGTCAGGTCACCCTCGGCCCCACTCCGGCCCAGCTCAGCGCGATCTCCAGAGCTTGACAACGACAGCTCGGCTAGCGCGCAAGCTCGCCCATCAGTAGCTCCCTCTGTGGCCGAAGCTCGACATGATGGGAATCCCCGGGGTGCGTAGCTCCCCCCGTGCGGCCAAGGAGGGCCCGAATTCGAAATCCCATGAGTGGGTCTGGTGCCGCACCTTTTGCTTTTGGAGGTGCCAAGTCTGTCTCTCCTTCAAGCGCAGGAAAAGTGTCCGTGCGTGGCTGGCTGTTTTGGTCAAGTTCCTCCCAGTGCCCTAGGCCTCCAGAATCGTGGTCATCCTTGCATCGGGATTTTGTGTTCCAATCCCACGATGCTGTACTAGCGCACTAGATGCTACGGGTACTTGTGCGGTGGTCATTTCAAGAAGTGGCGAATTGAGTGCACGCCCGAGCCCCAACTTTCCTTGAGCAAGTCTGCCTCTGCTGTGTTGCGCTCTCTTTCTCAACGGGGTCACCCGAACATCGCAGGAACGACCTGCGTTTTCTAGCAGGGCGATTGGAGAGGCCTGACGGCCGGTGCCGCCGACCCTGATCGAAAGGGCTAGGAGTGGGGGGAGGAAGCGGAGGATGAGGAGGAGAAGGAGGAGGAGGAGGAGGAGGAGGAGGAGGAGGAGGAGGAGGGGGGGAGGGGGACGGGGAGGGGGAGGAGGAGGAGGAGGAGGAGGAGGAGGAGGAGGAGAGGAGGAGGAGGAGGGGGAGGAGGAGGAGGAGGGGAGGAGGAGGAGGAGGAGGAGGAGGAGAGGAGGAGGAGGAGGAGGAGGAGAAGGAGGAGGAGGAGGAGCAGGAGGAGGAGCAGGAGGAGGAGCAGGAGGAGGAGGAGGAGGAGGAGAGAGAGGAGGAGGAGGAGGAAGTGCATCCTTTGTGTGCCCGCTCGAAGAAAGTGCGCCCCGGGAGTGTGATATTCTGACTTGGGACGCGCTCCTGGAAGAGGAAGAAGTGAATCTCGGGCGTGCCCGCTCGAGGACAATGCGCCCTAGGATGGTGGTATTTTGACTCGGGGCCCGCTCCCGGGACGCCTCTGCGGGATGAGGAGGAGGAGGAGGAGGAGGAGGAGGAGGAGGAGGAGGAAAAGGAGGAGAGGAGCAGGAGGAGGAAGAGGAGGAAAAGGAGGAGGAGGAGAGGAGGAGGAGGAAGTGCATCCCGTGCGTGCCCGCTCGAGGAAAGTGCGCCCCGGCGGGCGTCGTACCTGCCCCGGGACCCCCCCCCCCCCTTCACCCTGCGGGAAAGGGATCAAAGGGAAGGGGATTCCCTTCGACTCCACCACGACGTCGTTTAATTTCGCTTTGGGTAGAGCGCTTGAGGAGGAGAGCCCTGGGAGGGGAAGAACGGAGACGACGGAGATCACGAGTCGAACGGGGAAGCCCCTCACACACGCCGACAGGGTCGGCGGATTTCAAAGTCTGTTTTGGAACTCCAAACTGTTACTGAATCACTGAGGTGTGAAAGGCGCTTCCTCTTCTGCCGCACCAGGCACGAACGCCGATGTCGAGTTAGGCTCTGACTAATATCATGGTTTCGTTTCCCCGTCGCCTGCGGGCACCTCGCTGTGTTTTACACATGTCCCTCATCCGCCTGCACTGGCTCTGCCCCCAGGCGAAGAAGAACGTTGTCGTCCGGGAGGCTTCGCCCGTGCGCGCCCGCCCCAGGTGGAGGGCGGTCGGACCCGATCCGAACTGCTCGCGATCACTCCGTCAAGGGAGCCAGAGGAGGGGAGACTGCCACATGCGGAGGGAAAGGGGGGAGGGTGCGAGGGGGAGGAGGAGGAGCAGGAAGAGAGACGGACTGAGGATGGCGACCGTGAAATTTGTGGTGGTGCCGATGAAGATCAATGTGGTTAGCTGTTACGATGTTGACGACGATGGTGACGAGCTAGCGATGATGTTGATGAGGATCCGGATGAGGACCATGACGGTGCTGATGCTGATGCTGATGTTGATGCTGATGTTGTCCTGATCATGATGTTGCTCCTGTTGCTGCTGATAGTGATGATGCAGACAATGATGTCGGTCCGGGCATTGCTGAACATGCTGATGGTGTAGATGATGATGGCGATGAGGATCAGGATGGTGATGGTGGTGTCCCAGAGCAGCAGGAGGATTCACTCGGAGGAAAAAGGGGCGGGAGCAGGAGGCTGGTGTGGACGAGGAGGAGGAGGAGGAGGATTAACAACATGAGGATGATGAGGACGAGCAGGAGGAACGCAGGAGTATTGGCAGCACGAGGGGGAGGGGGAGGAGGAGGAGGAGGAGGAGGAGGAGGAGGAGGAGGAGGAGGAGGAGGAGGGCACACTGAGCGCAATCCATGGCAAGCGCATCATGCAGAGCACGCGGGAGGTCGGAGTCTCCAGACCCTGGGCGTCGTGGGTCGTCGTCGCACTGGGCCTGCGAAGTGGTCGATTCGCTTCCTGCTGCTGGTCCTCCTTCCCCTCCCACCATCCCTTCCCCCCTTCTGCTGCTCTTTCGCCCTCACACTTGTCCTTCCTTCTGCCCCAACCCCCTTGCCCATCCGCCCCGTCGTCGTCGTCATGGTCATTATCCCTCATGACGATGATAATGACGACGATGTTGATGATGATGATGATGATGATGATGATGATGATGATGATGATGATGATGATGATGATTATTGTGGTGATGATGATACTGATGTTGATGGTGCTGGTGATGTTTATGATGCGTATGATGATGAAACCTATGATGGTGATGACGATGACGATGGTGATGATGATGATGATGATGATGATGATGACCATGGTGATGCTATTGATGATGATGGTGTTGATGATGCTGATGATGCTAATGATGGCGATGACGTTGACGATGATGCTGATGATGGTGATGAAGTTGATTCGGATGGTGTTGTTGATGTTAATGATGATGTTGATTATGATGATGGTGCTGATGATGATGATGCTGGTGATGCTGATGATGATGGTGCTGATTATGCTGATCATGGCGATGATGATGGTGATGCGGATGATGATGCTGATGATGATGATGATGATGATGATGATGATGATGATGCTGATGATGATGATGATGATGATGATGATGAGGAGGAGGAGGAGGATGATGATTATGATGATGATTGTTCTGATGCTGACGCTGATGATGATGCTGAGGTTGATGCTGAAGATGAGGAGGAGGAAGAGAAGGAGGAGGAGGGAGATGACGAGGAGGATGACTGGAGGATCGGGGGGAGTCGGGAGGCATGGAGGACGAAGGCCGGAGGAGGGAGAGCGACAGGCGAGAGAAGGACAAGCCCAGATGCGACGCGTCGAGTTCAGTGACAGGACGGATGAGACAGGCATGAGAAGGAGTTGGAAGAAGATGAGAGAACGGGAGAGGACGAGGATGGGGGAGGGGCGGGGGATGGGCGGAAGAGTAGGGGGGCAATTCCGATTGGTGTTCGCCAGCAGTTCTTTCTTGTTTTTTCTTCGCCTTGAACATCCCCCATTCTCTCTCTCTCTCTCTCTTTGTTCCCTTCCCATTCTCTCTCCCTCTCTCTCTCTCTCTCTTCTCATCCCCCACCATCTCTCTCTCTCTCTCTCTCTCTCTCCCTGCTCCCTTTCCCATCTACTTCTCGGCTCCCTCGTCCTCGTCGTCGTCTCCTTCGTGCTGGCACGGCCCCAGCTGCTGCCTGCGGTCAGTCCAGGCAGCGAGCTGCCTGCAGTAGGGGGGCGGAGGTGGTAAGATCGCAGGATACGGCATCCTGCCCTTTCTGCACGCGTGCCCGCCCTCCTGCGTCGAGGAGGAGCGGCAGGAGGGGGGGAGATCAGGACAACGAGGAATGGGGTGGGCGAGGATGACCAGGAGCAGGGGCGAGGAGCAGGAGTCAGAGGGAGTGGGATGAGGAGGGAGGGGAGCAGGGGGAGGATGAGCAGGAGGAGGAGGAGGAGGAGGAGGAGGAGGAGGAGGAGGAGGAGGAGGAGGAGGAGTTTGAGCAGGAGGAGGGGGAGGCGGGGGAGATTGATGAGGAGAAGTTGGGGGAGGAGGCGGACGATGGGGACGAGGCTGTGCGCTGGAGGAGGAGGGAAGGAGGGGGGTAGCAGGGAGAGGAGGAGCGCAGGCGGTGGGGCCCCTGCGGGGGACGGCGGCTCGTGCTTAACTTGAACAACATGATGCAGCACATCCAGTGCTACGACGACATTGCCGCGAAGGCCGGGGCGAAGGCGGCCATAGTTAGATTTTATCCATGTGGCCGTCGCCTCTGCTCCGACGCGCGCGGGGGCGCTCCTGTTCCATTCGGGGAAGCGTAAGACCCGGGTTTGCCAGGACTCGGGTTCGCCATCGTTTTTTGACGACCGCGCCTCGGATTTTGACGAGGAGGAGTTTCGTGGGATGTCTGCAGCGGGAGGCCTCGTCAAAATGCAGGTTCGGCCTCGTCATTTTTTTGACGGCCTCGTCGGGGATTTCCGAGTCCCCCGTACCCGGGTCTTACGTCTCCCCGATCCATCGAGGCGCAGCGGAGCCGGTGGGGAGAGCGGAGGAGGAGCCGGGGAGGAGCCGGACGAGTCGCAGAGACGGAGGGTGGAGGCCCGAGAGGGAGGGCGAGGCAGGAGGGTGATCGATGGGGGGCAGGAGGAGGTGGAGGAGCACGATGACCAGGTGGTGGTGGTCGAGTAGGAGGAGGAGGAGGAGGAGGAGGAGGAGGAGGAGGAGCAGGAGCAGGAGGAGGAGAAGAAGAGGGAGGAGTAATAGGAGGACGGGAGCGGGTGGATTGGGAGGGGGCATGGGATGGAAGTGGGGGGATTAGGACCAGGGACAGATGGAACCAGACGACGACAACTATACACTGACACCGATACCGGCCAGGCCCATTCTGGATCCAAGATCAAACACCGTCCTCGCTTGGCCAGGGAGGGGTATACACCGTTCCTGAGCCCAGTTGGCCTGTCCAGGAACGGTGTCGCTGTATTCGTCCGTTGTCCTATGCTTCAGCCCATGGCCTCCACCGGGCGTTTCTCGTGCGTCTGGGCGCGATTGAGGCCCGAAACGTGTGCCGTTCCTGATATGAGATCACTTTGTGGCAAAACTTTGGCTGCCGAGTTGAGGCAACTGCTTCCTCCTCTTCGTCCCCCTCCTCCCCCTTCCTACTCCTACCACCCCTACCTCCATATCTTTACTTCCCCTCTTCCCCCTCTTACAACCACCTCCTTCCTCGTTCCTCCGACATGCTCCCGATTCCTCCTACCTCTTCCTCCTACCTTTCTCCGCCTACCTCCTCCTTGTTCGTTTCCCTCTTCCCCCTTCTACCTCAGCACTCCAGACCTCCGTCACTCTGACCTCCAGTTTCCAGTATTCGACCTTCTGCATCCACCCCCAGCTATCGACCTCCAGTTTCGCACGCCTGCGCTTCGATCCCAATGTTCGTCCCAGCCAGTTAGACCTCCAGCCAGCAGGCAGCCGCAGAACTCCAGCTCCCGACACCACCTCAGTATTCCGACTTCAAGCTTCTGGCTTGCAGCCGTGGGGATGATCGTGTGAATCAGAGGCTTGGTATCGCTCGGACGTGTGAATTTTTTCCTCGGAGGGGACCATCGAGGAGCATCCTTGATCATTTGACGAGAAAAACCACGCACGAAACCGAAAAAAACACAGGGAATGGACGTCCGAGCGATGGCCAGGAGGCCTGCAGGGTGTCAGATGCTACGACCTCACGCGCCTGGCCCAAACGGGCACAGGCACACGCGCTCCGCCGCATGAGCATGCCTGCACCGGCGCCTCACTTGCTCGCTCCCCCTTCCACCTCGCCCTCCCTCCCTATCCTGGAGGCTTGGGGTCGGCGAGCCCCTGCCAGGAGGCGGGAGTGCGCAAGGATTGTCGCCTGAAGCGCAGACGCTCCAGTGCGGCTCGTCGGATCCCATTCAGGTAGAGGTGGCCCTGGATCTTGCGATCAAGTACCAGAACCCACTCAAACAGGAGACGAGTGTTTTTGTCCCAGTTGCTCGGGGGAGAGCTCAGGCAAGGAGTGGCAGGGGGACAGAGGGCAGAGAAAGGAAAGACAGAGAGAGAGAGAAAGAAATCGGGAGGAAGAGAGAGAGAGAGAGAGCGGCAGGGAGTCAAGGGGGAAGAGAGAGAGGGGGCTGACTAACACGATGTGATATTTATATATATATATATATATATATATATATGATATGTATATATATAAGATGTATATATCATGTTTGCGTGTGCAAGTGCATTGGGCGAACATTGTATGCATGCGTACACGACATGGAGGGGGAGGGTGAGAGTGCGTGCGTAGATACCTACACGTACATTACATGTCCTGTCTTGCTAGAAGCCTGCTGCGTGGGGCCCACGCTGGCTAACATGTCTACATCGAGAGAGAGAGATGAAGAACGTATAACGAGAGAGAGAAAGAGAGCGAGAGAGAAAGAACGAGTGGGCACACATCCATGTATAGAGAGAGATCTAATGTGTATATAAAGAGAGAAGGAGAGAGAGAGAGAGAGAGAGAGCGGGAAAAAACACAACATAACA
The DNA here is from genome assembly GCA_963575745.1 of Prorocentrum cordatum. NCBI lineage: Eukaryota > Dinophyceae > Prorocentrales > Prorocentraceae > Prorocentrum > Prorocentrum cordatum. The sequence goes on from CAUYUJ010018722.1 coordinate 168,904, forward strand.
ATAAAGAAAGGTTGAGGCGAGAAATGTAGTAGGGTGTCGGACTGCTCTCTCCACAGGGACCAACCGCTCACACTCCTGCTGCTCCTTCCTCCTCATTCTTCATTCCTCGCCCTCTCTTCCTTCGCTTCTCTCCCGTTCGGCCCTCCCCGCATGCATGCTGCTCCCTTCTCCCTGCGTCCGCTCTGCGCACAGCCGCAGCCAGCTGGGAGCCGCGAAGGGGGGAAGCGGACCGACGTCTTGCTGAATGGAGCGTTGGCGCACTGCGGGGCCTGTTTTGCTGTGTCGGCCGCTTGTCGGGCGTCCAGTAATGGGGATGCGATACTTGGGAAGGGAGCGAATGTGCTCCTCTTGTGCCCACAGGGGCCCCAGAGGGGGCACCTGGGGCCCAAAAGGGGCACAAGAGGGGCACGACGACTACGAACATCACCACCACGACCACGACCACGACTACGACCACGACGACGGCCACGACGACAACGACGACGACGATGACGATGACGAGGCCCCTCATGAATTAATGCCCGACGGTTGTATTGCGTCGGCCGCCTGCCGGGCCGCCCTCCCCAGGTTTTCACCGCCACCCGCGGTAGCAGGTTCTGACGAGGAGTCGTGTCTTGGTCGTGTCTGGGCTGCCTTCGACGCTCCCAGGGTGCCTGAGCATCCCGTAGACGCTCCGCTCGGCAAGGGGATTGTTCTTCCTCGCCTCCTTCCCCCCTCCTCCCCCTCCTCCCTCCCTCTTCTCTCCTCGTCCTCCTCCTTCTCCTCCTCCCCCTCGTCCTCCTCCTCCTCCTCCTCCTCCTCCTCATCATCTCTCGTCTCTCGTGATTCGTCCTTGCTCCTCCTGCCTCTTGTCCTCGTCCTCCTTCCTCTCTCTCCTCCTCACCCCCGCTGGGGGCTAGGACGCTTCCTGAATGCATTGGAGATGACCCAGTGGCGGGGCCAAGGCAACATCGCCAGGGGACTGGGCGGTGACGTCTGCTGCGTGCAGCGAGTTCTGTGTTCGATCTACCGCTGGGCGCTCTGCTCGACACGCGGCCGCCGCCGGCACCGGCCGGCACCGGGAAAGGCAGCTGCATGCATTTGGTTCCGCCCCCCCCCCTCGTTGCTGCCCCCCACGTTTCATCCGTCCCGAGCGGAGCGGACGCACGGCAGTGGCGGGCCACAGCTGGGAGACGAAAGGGGGTGGGTCAGGCAGGAGACGAGGCGAGTCACGGGCGTCGTGGTCGCGGACCTGACTCCGTGCTGTCCGTTCGCCCCGTGCCCCGCGCCGACGCCGTCCCAGGTGAGTAGCGGGTCGCGGCAGAGGAGGTGACGGAGGAGGGTGGAGCGGAGGAGGGGTGGTTGGGGCAGGGAGTGGAGGAGTGGAGAGAGGGAGGAGGGGCAGGAGGGGCAAGGGGATGGAGAAGTGGGGTGGAGGAGGGACAGGTGCAAGGGAGTAACTGGGGCGGAAAAGAGGGGGGTGATGACTAGGGGGGGGGTGGATATCATGGCGGGGTCATGATATTTCCCCAGATTTCATGGCGCCTCTTCTTATTTCATTACGTCCCTGGCCCCCCCGCTGGGCCGCGCACATGCCGCCGGACATGATTTGCACCCCCCCCTCTTGGACACCCCCCTCTTGGCCCCTCCCGATGAGTAGGAGGGAGGAGTCGAAGGAGGGAGGAGTGCCTGGGCCACCCCACCCAGTCCGCGGCCACCATTGCCGCTGCGGGAGCATGGGGCGTCGGACAGTCTGCATGCTGCAGGGCGTGGAGGAGAAGCGGGAGGAATATGTGAAGGAACCCCACGATTGACGACTGACCACTCGTTGACGCCTCCACGTAATCCTCCGATTTTGCAGGGCATTTGGCACGAGTGCGATTGTGCGGTTGGTGTATTCGCCATTGTGGCGCCTAAGTGTTATGAAGAAGCCGTGCCCAGATCCCTTTCAATGTGTACGAGCGGACCTACCGGTCGATGCAGGACCCCACGCGGGCGCCCTTCAAGAGCGTTGTGGGACCCGCGGCCCACTGTCGAGCGAGCCGAGACGTGCGCTCGTCCAGCGAGGATCTTGCAGAGACCAGCAGACATACATGCAGAATGAGAGACGTCAAGCAGCTGGAATACAGGGTGGGCACGGGCAGAGACATGTACACAAGCATTACGGAGTCTGCGTTATTCCCCAAGCAGTGCTTGCATGTATGGGCTCCTTCCCTCTGGGATAAGCAGCTGGGCGTGGGGGTCGGTCTGGCGGCTATGTAGTCGCCGGCGCCGCCCCGTCGCCGCCTCGTCGCCGCCCGTCGCCTGGGCCTGGGGGCCGGTCGGGCAGCTCCGTGGTCCCCGTCGCCGCCTCGTCGCCGCCCGTCGTCTGGGCCTGGGGATGGGTCTGGCGGCTCTGTGGTCGCCGTCGCCGCCCCGTCGCATGGGCTTGTTTATGGGGTCCGCCGCTCTGTTGCCTCCGTCGCCGCAGCACGGGCTGCAGCACGGAAGTTGCACAGCTCAGATTTCACAGCGTCGATTGCACCTCGTAAGTTGTACGACGTCGATTGCGCATCACACCTGTTGCACAACACATACTGCACCACCCATATTGCACAACCCAGATCGCACCACATGGTTTGAACAACATCTGTTGCACATCATAGGCTGCACGACGTGGGCTGCGCCATGTACGTTTAGTTACCCACATACATGGCACACCATGTTGGTACCACATAAATCACACCGCACATGGTGCACAACATCGGCTGCACAACACATGCAGCTAGAAACACACTGCTTTGGGTCCGCTTAAGTTCATATAGGCAGATAGATGAGTATAATGGCTGAAACAGAGAGAAATAGAGAGATGTTCGTTGGGAACCCGTGGATGAGGGATGTATGCACAGCTGCTTGCGGCAAGTTCCGCCATAGTGCTAGCCCAGCTTACGGAGTTGCGCTTATGGGAGTGTGCACGGAAGGCCGTTACTTGCGACATGTTGTTCCCATGTCAGAAGGAGACGTAACATCTGACATTCTCTTCCGCGTCGCGTCGATGGTCGATTCGGCTCTCTTGGGCCATCTCTGGGCCCGTTCGGCCGTCGTGTGGTCTCGTGGGGCCGTCGTAGGGTCTTGGGACCGTCGAGGGCCGTCGAGGGACTCTCTGGAACCGTCTTGTGTCCCTCTGGAGGCCAGCTTGGGGCTCACTTGGGGCCGTCCTGGGCCGTACAGACGCCCTCTTGAGCTGCCATGAATCTTTCTTGGGGCATTACGTCATCAATTGTCGGGCCCTCTTGTGCCGTCTTGAGGCCACCTTGGAGGCTTCTATATTCGTCCGAATCTGAAGGAAGCCCGACAAGGTGCAGGCACCCAAATCTGTCAGAAACGTAAGGGGAATATATAAGGTTGGCCCTACCGAGGGGTTCTCGTATGGTCCTCTTGGGCCGTCTTGGGGGCCTCTTGCGCCGACGAGAGCATCTTGGGCCATCCTTGAGCCATCTTGGGCCGTCTTGGAGACATCTCAGGCCATCTTGCCTTGGTTGTTCGCCTCGGCCATCTGGGAAGCGCGGGAGCGCGGATCCAGTGGTTCTTCTTTTGTTGCAAGGGATCGTGCCCTCGTGAACGCGTCCTTAAGCGTGTTTCTCGCGAGGGGAAGAAAGTTGGTGCACGCAATTGGACGTCATGAGAGGGAAACGATTATAGACATCGTAGACAGCAGTACTGAACTACAGCAAATATATAATGTAGAGTTAATTTTAAAACGTACTGAAAAAAGATCCTCTTAACTTTGACGTCGATGATTATTGTCAAGCTCATGGGCTCTTTAAGCATATTTACACCTCTGCTCAACCAACAGTACCTGCTCATAGATCCTTGGAGTCGGGAGACGATTACAGACATCGTACCTGGCCGGCCTTGACATTATGCCACGCCTCAACGTGCCAGTGGGCACGGTGGCAGACATGGAGATAGAGGAGGCGAGATAATGGGAGAGAGAGATGGATATAACGACACACACACACACGCATAACACTAGAGAGAGAGGGAGGAGTACTCAGGTCATGTGCAGAACTCTACATAGCAACATCTGATCGTATATATATATATATATATATATATATATATACACATATAACGGCGCACCGGGTCTGGGGGCCCGGGGCCGGGACCCCGACCACAAATGTGGGCCCCGGGGGGCCCGGAGGCTCGTCGGACCGCCGGACGCCGTCCAAGATCGTTCGCAGGCGGCTTCGGAACGCGCTCCGATGGCTCCAGATGCCTTCCAAGACGCCTGTCATGACACCAAGAAGGTCCCAGAAGCCTCCAAGACGCTCCGAGAGGCAGCCCAAGAGAGGCCCAAGAAGCAAAAATCGTGCCATTCCTTTGGGAAAACGTATATTTTTCGCATGTTCGCCTCTTGGGCTTTCACCGCGTCCAAGACGGCCCAAGAGGCGCCCAAGACGGTCTACGAGGCCTCCGGGAGCGCTCCAAGGCTGCGCACGAGTGGCCCAGGACGGCCCCAAGACGGCCGAAGAGAGCCCCAAGACGAGTTCGAGAGGGGTCCCAGACGGAGAAAGCCAACCTCGAATTCCGAGCTTCCGGCCCAAGAGGCTCCAGGAGGCGCCAAAATGCCGCCAAGAGGCGCCAAAAGGCTCCCAAAAGCACCCCAAGACGTTCCGAGAGGCACCCCAAGAGAGGTCCAAGAAACAAAAATCGTGCCATTCCTATGGGAAAACGTATATTTTTCGCATGTTCGCATCTTGGGCTTTCACCGCGTCCAAGACGGCCCAAGAGGCCTCCAAACGGCCTAGGAGGCCTCCGGGAGCGCTCCAAGGCTGCGCACGAGTGGCTCAGGACGGCCCCAAGACGGCCCAAGAGAACCCCAAGACGACTTCGAGAGGGGTCCCAGAAGGAGAAAGCCACTCTCGAATTCCGAGCTTCCGGCCCAACATATCCCAGGAGGCGCCAAAACGCCGCCCAGAGGCGCCAAAAGGCTTCCAAAATCAGCCCAAGACGTTCCGAGAGGCACCCCAAGAGAGGTCCAAGAAACAAAAATCGTGTCATTCCTATAGGACAACGTATATTTTTCGCATGTTCGCATCTTGGGCTTTCACCGCGTCCAAGACGGCCCAAGAGGCCTCCAAGACCGCCCCAAGACGGCCCAAGAAGCTTCCAAGAGGGCCCCAGGACAGCCCAAGAGGGCCCCAAGACGGCCCAAGAGGCGCCCAAGATGGCCCAAGAGGGCCCCAAGACGGGCCCAAGAGGGGGCCCAGAGGGGGACCACGAACCGCAAGCTCGAGCCTTCCGCCCCAAGAGGCCGCCAGGAGGCCCCAAGGAGGCCCCTCAAGAGGCCCCAGGAAACCCCCAAGAGGCCCAAAGGAGGCCCCGAGAAGCCCCAAATCGGCCCCCAAAATTGAGAAGTTCTCTTACGTAGGAACAGATCAGGTCTTATTTTTCTAGAAAATACTTTTCAAATACTTTTCAAACACTTCATGGTTTTGACAAAAAATCGATAACGTTAAACCTCAGGGGAGGAGTGGTAACGAAGAGGATGCAGAGTCGTATATCATATTCGAAGTCAAAAGGGCACTCGTGGAAACTGTGTTCGTTTTCAAGTAGTGGGGGGGGGTGCGCCAGCGCGGAGCCCGCGGAACGTGAGTGTTCCTTGCCCACCCGAATAAAGAGGGGGGCTCTTAAAACCTCGTTGGGGCCTCTTAGGGCGTCTGAGGGGACCCTACCCGTCTGTGGCGCCTTCGGAGGCCGTCTTGGTGCCATCTTGGAGCGCGTTTGGGCAGTCTTGGAGTTCTCTTGGGAGCCTCTTGGCCGTCTTTGTGCCATCTTGGAACGCGCTTGGGCCGACTTAGAGGCCTCTTGGGCTGTCTTGGAGCTATATCTTAAGACTCTCCGGCCCCCTGTGCGGGAGGGAGGACAGCTTCTCTCCCGCAGCCACTTTGGCTCAGCGCCAACGCGGTTGGCAACGCATGGCATCCGATAGTGTAGACGATTGGCTACCACAGCCAAGTGATTCCAGCGACAATGAAAGTTTGTTTGAGCCTCTCGATGTAAACCCGTGGCTAGTAGATTCGCTTGAACACGCCGCCGCGGAGGCCAGCCCAGACCAGCACATAGACGATTTCTTAACAGGTTGGATTTCTTTGTCGAACGGCGGCCTGGAGGACGACCCACCAGAAGAGAGACCCGACGTTGATCACCAGGAAAGTGCCATCATAGTAGCGGTACCAGATCCACCAGTGCCAGATCCACCAGAGCCGCCAGAACCAGAACCAGTTCCAGTTCCAGTCATGAGAGTTCACGCTGCCAGAGCGCAGCTTCGAGAGACAGCAAAGCAGGCCATACGTCTCGTAAAGACTGCACGTGGTGCAGCTTGTGGCCTAGAACGTATTGAGGACATCGACGGAATCGGTGCAGTACCACTTGATGAACCGCCGGAAGTAGGAGGAGAATCTGGCAATCACGACCACGACGTTAGTAGTGCCAATCATATTATCAGAGGAACGCCACAGGTCTTCAGAAACATCGCGAAGTTGATTCAGAATGGCGGCATCGACCGCATCAGAAAGGATGCGAATTTCGAGAAGGTTGCGAATGACATTGTATCTAGACGTTGTGCGCTGCTCACAGTGAGCACTTACACAGAACATGCCAAGCGATTGGAGGTAACGAGGAAAGTTCTGTTGAAGACATCATCGAGATTAGCATGTGTAGCATTGTTGTTGTTCTATTGGCAGATGCGAGACAACCTCGATCAGCTTTGCGAGAGGGTGTCGTCTTCGGACGGCGGGGTGCTTCACACTTTCACTACGTCCTGGCGATACGACGAGACTCCAATGACAATGACGCTTATCGACCAGGACGAGCTGTACGGCGTGCCAGATGAGATATTGAAAAAAACTACAAGCGCTACCTCAGGGCACCGCTGGCGAGAGTGATAAGAGGGACACGGGGGTTGCAAAATTGCTACAATCAGAAATCTTTGTTGGAGCATTGGTTCACTACAAGTCGAAGTGGATCTTGTTCACGTGGAAGCCACCCTTGCCCCTGCTGTGCATGTCACGGACTACATCATCAAACTTTTATGTGTGCGTTGACTTGTTGCAAGATCTGTTGGACGTGGACTCCATCGGTTCCAGATTCAAGCGAGTCCAGCGGCTCTCCGCCAGCGACGGAGACGGCGCCATCGAGAGGGCTGAACGAGCACGAGTACATGGGCAAGACACGAGTAAGCAGATGGCGGCAACGCTTCGCACACAGTGTTTCGTTCACAAGTGTTGTAACGCGAGAGAAGAGGTATGCAATTTGATGAAGTCAACGGTCTCCAAGCTGAAGCACGTTTCCTTGTCATTATCTTTCCAGAACCACTTGAAGCTGTTTCGCGGCGCAGTTCGCCGCGTTCTTTGTGCTGCATCGATTGAGAGAACTACACTTATCGCCCGCGACTCTTTGTGGAACGTGCGACAGTTGAACCGAGTACTGCCAGACACACCTGAGAATGTTTTTTCGGAGGAATGAATTGCTGGCGATATTCAGTGGGCCCTGGCAGCAAGAGAATGGAAAGATTGTCGTGCACCGAGACGGACCCGAGAGCGACGACGAGATCATCAAGCAGCTCGTAACCAGAGGTACCAGAGCACTTGTATGGAATGGGCCAGGGTCATTCCCTAGCCGAAATTGGACACATTGCGAAGACTGCGTTCAATGGTGCAGCATAATGGAGTTGGTGTTCGGGGTGTTCTCGCGTGCGTATATGGACTACGCTGAGACCTTGTGCAGCGTTCGAGCGGGGAGTGCTGCAGCTATGATTGCGGTGGGCGGTGATGTCGACGACGACGACGCCTTGCCGCTCCCAATAGAAGATGATCACGCAGAAGATGCTGGTGACGATGCCGATGGCGGCATAGGCATAGGCCCTGGCGCTGCAGCGGGCCCTGCGGCCAAATGTGAGAAGCCCTCGGAGTCCAGCGTCGAGGAAGAAAAAAAAACGAGAACAGCACAGGTTTCGGCAGTCAGTGTGTGCATGGATTCAGTCTGGGAATGTCCTGGTCGAGAGCGTCATTCCGTTCGCCGCCCTAGGCCCGCATATCAAGGTAATGGACAAGCTGCTGTGCATTGCTGGGGAGAAATGGGAGAACAAGCAGAAAACGATCGAGATCAATGCAGCGCGCCAGGGGGGCGCTGCTGGTAGCGACCTTGGTGCGAGGCCGAAGCGGGAGATGAGGCTTCCTTTGGCGTACGAAGGCGTCGTCGAGAGCACGTTCATCGATGAGACTTTGGCGCTGATGACGAACTCTGATGCTTGGGCGATGATACCAGCATCGCGTCGAACAAAGGCTTGGCAGACCAAGGTATTTACGTTGTTGGCTCGAGGGGCCTGCATTATGAACGAGCTGCGCGCGGCTCACAAGAACTATCCGTACAAGACTTTCGGGATCATCAACCGACCTGATCTTGCCGATGAAGTTCTAGCGGATTCAGAGTGTGGGAAGCGTTTGGACGAGTGGTCTGCAGAGTTTGTTCGGTTCCATAAAGACTTGCTGTCTCCCAGTGCTCAGGCCGACCTGCGGAGCACAGCGCTCCTCATGTCAGATGAGACAGTGCAGATCGAGTACAGACATCAGAAAACACAGACGTTTCCAAGTGGGCAGGTCCGTGCAGCGACGAGTGCTTGATATGGCTGGGTTGAATACTTATTGGATCAATGAACAGCTGGAGTCGTTAGCCAGAGGTTGTTGGGGGTTCAAATCAATTGCCAGGGCCGCCAGGGCCGAGCGTGGAGATGCGCCTGAAGCTGCTGGCAGTGACGGCCAAGGCGACCAGCCGAAGGCAAAATCTCGCAAGCTATCATCTTGGGATGCTTTTCGCGGTGAACAAACTGTCGGGCTGAAGGGGGCGGCTCGGCCCTCGCTGCAGCAGTTGTCCATCATGTACAAGGAACTCGGACCTGAGGGCATCCAGAAGTACCAGGACTTAGCTGACCGAGGAAACGAAGCGAAGGAGGCAGGGAACAAGAGGCCCTTCGGCGGCATCGGGCCCCAGTCGCAGTCAGATTCCAGTTCTTCGTCAAGAGCGCGCCCGTCATCAGACTTGCAATTGTCCCCCCTCAACCCAGCCCAGCTCGCCGAGAGAGGTCAGCTTGCGCGAGCAGCGCTGCGGAAGCATCGAGCTGCTGAGCTGGCTACGGCGGAGGCTGAGGCAGCCGACAATGCTGCGTGGGAGGCGTCACCGACTGGTCCCTTGGCTGACCTGGCCATGTGCGTGCCCTCTCACCTTCGCCGAGATCGTGACCACGGAGGTGCTGATGAGTGGAACGCTTCACCAGTTGGATCACGATTGTATTCGTTGTCTGCGAGGTTCCCGAACTGCAGGGAACTCGCGAAGCACATTGTTACCATGAAGACGCATGGTTCTCCAGCAGCTGGTGGTATTCTTGGGGTGATTGACGAAGTGTACGAATCATTATGCGGAATTGTGCAGCATCACGAAGTGCCTGCCGTCGTCGCAGCAGGGCCGCCTAAGTTGTCCGACATCCTCTGCAAAGTTGCCAACCGTTGCTTGTGCGATCGGGATGGGAAGAACTCAGAGAAGATACGGAAACGACTTGACGCAGCATCGAAGTCCTTCCAGAAGAATTCAAGTAATGTGACGTTACTCGCCCACGGTGAAGCAGTTGGCCTATTCATGGGGAGGGCCGTTGGCCCAGACTTGCCGAACCAGCTCGGGGGCACGTCGAGATTCTTCCTCTGCCACCTCGGGCACCTGAAGGCCAAGCCGTGCAGGCTCAGCTGGGATAGCGTTGCTCAGGAGGGGAGGGCGTTGCATTGTTCGGGAAGGATCTCTCTTAGCAAGCAAACAAAGCTTGAGTGAGTGAATGATAGGGAGGCGAAGGAGGAGGAGGAGGGTAGGGATTATTAGAAGGAGAGGCTGTTGAAGGGGATGAGAACGAGGAGAAGGTGGAGGAGTGCATGGGAGGATGGCGCGAGGTCACATGAAGCAAGTGTGCACCTGCTGCCACCCGCACCTGCTGCCCCCTGTATGACCTGGTCTCCCTGTTCCCACGCGTGCCCCTTTCTCATCCCACGCCGTGATGCTCCCCATCGGCCTCCCACGCTTGCTCGTCCACTCACCACTCACCCCTTTTCCCCAGGAACGGGGCGATGATGTTGTAGATGAGAATAATTGAAATGAGTAGATGATATATCTGATAACAATTGAGTACCATCCCTATTTCAGGATAATAAACATAGAAAGCCACCCCTACTCTTATCACTTTGCTTCGACTCCTTGGGTCAGAAATCTTCGTTCCCCTGGAGCATTGGGGGCCCCTTGTTCTTCGTTATCCCGGAGTACCGCGCGTTCTTGGAACCGGAGCTCTTGGGGCCCCACTCTTCCGCAAATTCTGCACAAACAATGATGAAGCTTAGTGAAAGATATGTTCTATGATTTGCGTGCGGGGGGGGGGGGGACTGGGGCGGCGGATCGGAAGGAGGGTCGGGCATGGAGGGGTAAGAGGGAGGAGTTTTTTTTTAACATCCGAAAGGCGGTTGTCTTGGACGCACGCCGTAGCATCGTGCCCTCTCACTCGCCCCCTCCTGCTCTAGTGAGGGGAGGACGGCGGCGGCCTTCAACTGGATTGTGCTGCTCTGGATGGGGCTCGCCTGGACGACGAGCTTCAATGGGTGGGGCGCGTGATGTCTGTGGTCTCATCGTTCTCACTTTCTGCTCCTTTCGACTTGCAGGGTGCTTTCGATCAGACAATGATGTGGGAAGTCGTCTTCTGGGATATCAATCTCACACACGAGCGCATCGGCATGTTTCTTCCAGATCGTTTCGATTGTATCCTTCGCGACGGCACAATACATTGCATATGGGACCCAAGGAAAACCAAAAAGGACCGTGGAGCCAATAACATTTCGTCTTGGGCTGCACTGGCAGACGAGTCCGAGTCGGATAGGGCAGATGATCATGTTTTCCATTCCCTTTCCGACGATGATCCAGAATTGAGGCGCGACATGGGCATCCAATTGTTCGGGGCAGATTTTTATGCAAGTGATGCGTCGTCGTCCCTATTTTTGCCAACACCTGACGCATCCGAGGGTAGCGGCGACGAAGATCCTTCGTTGCCGCCTGGACCTCTTGTGGAGCCAGCGCCAGCGGGTCCTCCGTTGCCGCCTCCTGTGGAGCCCCCTCCCCCTCCACCAGCGCCACCTGCAGGAGGTTCCTATTTCCAGTTGCGCATTGGCGCTCTCGACGTGCAGCGTGCACCCTCCAAGAGGTCCAAGTGCACAGTGTGTGGCGAATTTATCCCGCTTCGCGGGTTGCGTTTGGAGGTTAGCACTGCCGTGCGAAAGCCTGCGTGCTATCGGCACGTTGGTTGTTCAACTTACGACAACACTCCGTATCAGGAGGGTAGTCATCGAATCATCTCGGATGCTAGGTTGCGCGACGTGTGGACTGATGAAGAGCTTGCCGAGATTGACGCATGCCTCGCGAGGCTGCAGGGGCCTCCATAGTGCGTGCATGTACTGTCACTGCTGGTGTTTCGCGCCTCTGACTTGCTGCAAAACACCTTTGGCACCAGCCCCGACGTCATGATCACACTCATGTGCGCTCGCGTAAAGTTCTTCGTGGGCATTGTAGTAGCCTCTCATCTTGCATGCCGCCACCTTCACATGCCACACTCATAGCACGTGCGGCACGGCATAGCGGTTCCTCAAACAGTGCGTTGTGCCGTCTTCTGGGTGCCTCTCTTTGGGGTCCTTGGTCGATTCGGTAGGTGGCCTTTCTTCTGGGGTCTTCTTGGTGCATCTCTTTGGAGCTCTCCGTAGCCATTTTTGGCTCAAAGTTTGGTCCCGACGACCCGCTCCATATATCTTATTGTAGCAATCCAAGAGGGACCTCTTGGCCATGGCCAAGCGGAGGCCCACGAGAAAGGTCAAAAGGGGCGTGCTCGAGCATCGTGCGTGGAAGACACAATCATCCAAGTGCAAGTCTTTCCAGCAGCGGGGGTAGGAGATCACCCAGCGGCTTAATATGAAGAAGGGGTCGGGGCAGGCGTTCCTCACGTGCTTCGCGAACATTTTCACTGAAGAGCTCCTGTTGGGAAAGAACTTCTTCTTGCCAGGCATCGGTGTTTTCGTGGTGGATCACAAAACAAAGGGTCAGACCACGAGAAGATGGTGTTCGGGAAACTAATCATGATCAAAGGCAAGCAGCCGCTTGCAGATCGACGAGCCGAAATCCTTCGCATCAGTAATTTTGGGTCTCGGAGCCCACAGGGCGGTTTTTCATGTTGTCCATTCGACGTTCCATGAAGCCCGATGTCATTCCGAGGCAGCGCGTCGAACGTTTTCGATTGCGCGTCGCGTTATGCGATGTCACGTGCGTTGGGGTCGTCAAAGGCTTGCGTGCTTGTTGCGGATCGGTTGATGTGGGCTGGGGTTTCTCAGGATTGTACATTTGCTTTGCGCTGGGGCGGTTTCGACCCCCATCCCTGGCTTATCCACCCCGCGGGTAACGTCGCAGGAAGAGTTCGATCATTTTGTTCGTAGTGCCAGCGATGCTGTCGCGGACATTGACCGCGCCACGGGGGGGGTCGTCCAGAAATTTCCTACCATATTGCAGTGTTGGTTCTTCGTTTTGAAGAGACACCGCCCCGCGTCATTCCTTCCGGCCCCCTCCCTCGTCCTCCCTCTTCGCGTATCTGCCCCTGCTCTCCGCGTGTCTCCGTCGTCATCGTCCATCGTCATCGTCGCCATCACCATCATCATCAGCATCATCAGCATTCTCGCCGTCTCCATCATCAATACCACCACCATCCTCATCAACATCATCAAAACACCCCCCTTGTTCCCCCGCGTCTCTGCTTCGCCACATCCCCCGCAAGTCTCGTGGCCTTGTGAGGTGCTCCACCGAAGGCCCCATCGGCAGGGTCCTTAGTGCGCCGCCCAGCCCATGTCGGCACGCCCCTCAGACGCTTCGTGTCCCCATGAGGAGCTCATCGGAGGTCCCGGCGGCAAGGTCCACATGCCGTCGCCCAGGCCACATTGATGACACCCTCAAACATTTCGTGCCCCTATAGGCAGCTCCACCAAAAAAAGGTCCCAGCGGCAGGTTTCCCAGGCCGCCGCCCAGCATATTTCGGCATACGTTTCACACGCTTCGTGGCCCCACGGGGAGCTACACCGACGGCCCCACAGGCAGGGCCCACAGGCCGCCGCCCAGCCCATTCCGTCATACGCTCACAAGCTTCGTGGCCCCATTGGGGAGCACCCCCGATGGCCCAAGCGGCAGGGTCCACATGCCGTCGCCCAGCCCATGTCGTCCACGAGTGGCGCCCAGCACGGCTCCAAGAGCGCCCCAAGAGGCGCCGAGTAAGTTGCGCCCTCATGCAAATAGTTTTTGTCACTTGTGGGGGTCCTCTTGGGGCCCTCTTGGAGCATTCTTGGGGCCCTCTGGGAGCGTTCTTGGGGCCTTCCCGGGGCCCCAGTGGGCCCTCGGAGGGCCCCAAGAACGTTCCCCGAGGGCCCCAAGAGGGACCCCCCAAAATGGTACAAAGAATTCGCGCGAACGCGCAATCTGTTGTAGGCCTTTCGGGGCCCTCTGGGAGCTCTCTTGGGGCCCCCATTGGTGGCGCCTTGGGGCCTTGGGATGGCTCCAAGAGGCTTCGGGATTGCCCCAAACCGCCACAAGACAGCTCCGAGACGGCCGTCGAGCACCGCGGGTGAAAGCAAGTGAGGCTAGGGAACAGGGCCTCTGGTAAGCCGCCACTGCGCCCCCTGGACTACCCAGACAGCGAGGGGACCTGAAACGCCCTGGGGCTCCAGGGGCCCCAGATTAGTGAAGTGAAGGTTTTTGCAATGCAAGCACCCCGAAATTCTTCACTTCACTAAACCGGACCCAGGACGAACTCGCTACGCTCCAGTCCCGCGGGAGATCCAAGACTCCCGCCGCCGCCCGGGGACGTTGCTGCATTGCGGTGCTCTGGTCACTGTTAATGGCTTCCGCGGGCTGCAGCGGCTCACTTCCATGACTACCCCGACTCACGAATCCAGTGGTTGGTCTGGCTCTATGGGTTGGTTTCGTTGTGTCGGTTGATTTTATGCTTGGTTGGCGGTCGGTGGATTTCGCGTTGTTCATTGGTGTCGTGAAGTGATTTGTCGTTTGGTTGGTCAGTGCCGTTTTGTTGATTCGTGCCGTTTTGTTGGTTGGTGTCGTTTCGTTGGTTGGTGTCGTTTTGTTGCTTGGTGTCGTTTTGTTGCTTGGTGTCCTTTTGTTGGCCGGTGTCGATTTGTTGGTTTGTTGGTTGGTGTCGGTTTGTTGGTTGGTGTCGTTTTGTTGCTTGGCGTCGTCCTGGCGGCGTGGCCGATAATCGGCGGCCTGCAATGGCGCCAGGATTTGTTTCGGGCCAGCCTTGATCGCCCTCATCATTCTCATATTCGTCAGCGTCAGCACTCGTCGCCCCCATCCGCGCACACATGCGGCCCTGGTACGGCTCTCACGCGGCCCTGCGAAGGCCTTCACTGTGCTCCCCAAAGCTTTCTGAGGGGCCCCCCAGAGGCCCCAAGAGGGCACTGGAAATTGTCGCTTCCAACTCCGCCAGGCGGAGGTCAACAAGGGTCTCACTGGTGCACTTCCAGGAATCGTCGTTCGATCCTCTTGGGGCCCTCCTGGGGCCTTCTGGAGCCGTCTTGGAAGCTCCGAGCGGCTCCATGAAGGCGCCGGGCGATATCGCTTCCAATTCCGCCAGGTGGAGTTAGACCAGGGGCTCACTGAGGCCCCTTTTTGCGCCCTCCTCTGCCTTTGAAAAAGCCCCGATGGGGTTCTTCAGTGCCGTCTTAGGGCCCCTAAGAGGCCTCCAGTAGGGTATTGAAGTTATCGCTTCCAACTCCGCCACGCGGAGTTGAACCCAGGGCGGCTCTCTATGGCCCTTTCGGGGCCTTCTTAGAGCTTTTCTGAGGCCCTAAGTGGGCCCTGGGAGGTGTCATTTTCACGGGCGTTGAAAGTGACACCGCGGAGGGCCCTCTTGGGCCCTTCTTGGGGCCTCTCTTGGGTCCCTCTGGGAGCCCTCTTGGTGCCGCCCTGGGGCCTTCTCGGGGCCTTCTTGGAGCCTTTCTGGTGCTCTTTAAGTGGGCCCTGGGAGGTGTCACTTTCACGGGCGCTGAAAGTGACACATCGAAGGGCCCGCTTTCCCTCGTAGCGCTGCCCGTGGCCGGGGCATTGTGCAGCGCATCCCTCGTCGAACGTATTTTGTCGGACGCGTGGTCGAATTCCGCCAGTTCGGTCGAGATGGTGGTCAAGCGGTTCGGTTGCAATGTAGCCATGCGGATCTGAGCTTACCATTTCTTGCCATTTTGGCGGGGATCGCAGGAGCGTTTGTGTTGTGATCAACTGTGCTCGATATATCCAGCGGCAGCGTTTCATCCCACTATATTATTTTGAAAAAAGTCAGCAGGGGCCAAATTGCTGATGCGAAGCAACATCGGTCTCGTAGCAGAGGTCAAGTTCACGGCTTTTGGCAACCTCGAGGAGGCGCTCACCAAGGCCACCATCGCCGACAACTCTTCGAGCTCCAGCGACACTGAACACACGCAGGGGTCGTCACTTGCATCGTCCAGCTCCGTGGGGGACGCCACTGAGTTCGACGGCCTTTTTCCCAGCACGCCTCCGCCGCTCGAGCTTCGCGCCAGCCGCGCCGCCCTGCCAAGCCCCGTTGGCCCTTCCATGGTTCTGGAGCAGCAGTCTCGTGAAGTCGAGAGGCCATGCATCCCCACGAACGCCATTTAGAGTAAATTTAGAGCCCAGGTAGATTGACTGGCGAAGCCCAGACTCGTCTCGGAGCATGTGCGAGCTTGGTCCCAGGCTCAGTGCGCGCAGGAAAGAGTAGTTCTACCCGATATGACCTGTGCCCTCTATGGTAGAAGCGATGCGGCCATGCGTGGATGTGCATTGCGTCGGACTGCCAATGCCACCAGCGTCTGGTCGAAATGATGTGTTTATGTGTGTGTGCGATTAGGGCCTAGCCTAGCGCCTAGCGTGTACCTAAGCTCGTGGTCTGGGGGTTTGTGCCCGATGGTCGTCCAATGCCTTAGCAGTGTTCGTTTCCTGGCGCCTTTGGTGGAGCCCTATGGTTGGTGCCGTCGGGCTTCCAGCCCCTGGCCTGTAGCAGATACCGCTGTTTGGGGTTCACGCGCTGGCGCTGCACCTGCGACGTGGGTGCTGCTGTTGCCATTTGGGCTCAAGACCGCGTTGTCTTTATGGCGGTATACCAGTACCAGAAATTGTTGATAGTTGTGGTGGCCGCCATGGCGGCCCCCGTTGAAGGTTCCCCGCACATCAAGGTGAGAGGCAAACCCTTGTTCTTCAGCATCGAGGTTGGCGGCCTCCAGCCAGAACAGTACGGTACCGTTCGTTTACAATTGCCAGTGGACTTGCAGGTCAAACCCGCTCCGCTACCTGTCCAACCAAATGTGCCGCCGCCAGTGGTGCTACCTCACATCGGTTCTCAACCACCAGCGGGCCCCGCGCGGCAAGCTGATCCAGCGCCTGCAGTTCGTTCGCCCGCGCAGCCCGAGCGAACGGCTCAGAGTGCAAGTGCTCGTTCGACCGACCCAAACGCCATGTTCGCCATGAAGAAACGCAGTCACGACGATGACGGTTCTAGCGACGTGGAGGTAGTCTCAGCTTCAGGGGCCAGCGGTTCGGGTAGCAACGGGTTGCAACTTCCTGTTCCCAATTATCCTCCACAGGACGTGGGGGGCAACGCGCAGGAAGCAGGAGGCCCATGTGTGAAAGTGAACTGGATCGCGAAGAACGCCCACTTACATCACGAGAGTGCCGACGGGACCTCCCAGAGTGCCGACCAGAAGGACCGCCACTTGCCTCGTCCTGTTTCGGGGACCACGCCGCTGCTCCCGCATGAGACCTCGACGGATTCGCTCACAATTCCAGCGACGATTGACCCGTATTCTTCACCGCCGAGATCCAAGAGCAAAGGTGCCGAGTTGAGTGACGATCGTTTGCGCGCATCTTTGGGCCACGATGGCGACGGAAGGTCAAGATCGAGGTCACCCCCAGCAGCTAGGGGGGCACAGCCAGGCGATCATGTCAGTGACAGCGCGCCCTCTGGCCCCGACCAGCTGGAGCTCTCGCAGCCAGCATCCACACAGATGCTATCTTCTCTAGAGAAGATCTTGGCAAACTTCGGCTTGCGCGGTGTAGGTGAGCCTTTGCTAGATGACACTCCTCCCCCTGACACGTTGCCACCCGACTCGCAGCTATAGTCTTCTTACGTGTGCTACATATCGAGACAGCGCCATGCGCGCACCAGGCTAACGGAGTCATCGTCATCATCATCCTCACCATCACCATCGTATACCACCATCACCACCATCACAGCCAACATTCGATCATCATCATCACCATCACCACACTTTTCATTTGCATGCTCGTCGTCACCGTCACACCATCATTGCCTCCCTTCCTCCTCCCCTCCATCCTTCCATCCCTCCTCGCCCTCCCCTCCTCCCATAGGACAAAGACACGTCTTGGGTTAGACTTAGACACGTCGGGTTAGACATGGTATGGTCTCTGTACGTCTTGAGTTAGGTGCGTATGTCTTGGGTTTCAAGTATGCGTATGGCATCTCAAGGCAGTCTTGGGGCCATATTGGGACTCTTAGCGCAATCTTGGGCAGTTTGGGGCTAGTGGGTATGTATGCTTTGGGTCGCACGTAAGCTTTAGGCATTCAGGGGCATCTTAGGGCGTCTTCGGTCCCTGATGGGCGTCTTGGGGTCTTTATGCACATCTTGGGCATTAGCCCTAGGCTTCCGCCTGCCGCCCGTTTGATCTCCAAGGGTTGGATTGGGTCCGCGAATGGGGGCCCCCACGGGCGGGGGCGAAGGTCACGACCACCCTCCCTTCCAGTCCCAAGGGCTGGGAGGGGGTGCGAGGGTGGTGACTGCCCGTCCCAACCCCCTGTTCGCGGACGAATGGGGGCTCGCACGGGCGGGGGGGAAGGTCACGACCCCCCTCCCCTCCAGCCCAAGTGGCTCGGAAGGGGGGGTGGGGGGGGGCGAGAGTAGTGACTGTCCGTCCCAACTCCTGTTCGCCTAGATCCCGTGATCCGCGTGAGGGGTGCGCCTTTCTTGTGTATTCTTTGGGCTCTTCGGGGGCGTCTTGGGCACGTTGGGATCTTGCCGTGCCCGCTTGGTTTGCCGTGCTGGTCTGCCTTGCTGCTCTGCAGTGCTGGTCTGCCGTGTCGGTCTGTTGCGCTGGTTTGCCATGTTGGTTTGCTTTGTTGGTCTGCCATGTTGGTCTGCCGTGCTGGTCTGCTCTACCGTGCGGGTCCATATGGGTCCTCGGCCTTCCAGGGCCCAGGGGTCTCAGGGCTGCCGTGCGGCTCTCTTGGGTGCTCTTCGGGTGTTTGGGGAGATTGCGAGGATGTCTCACGCGACGCGTTGGGGAGATGGCGAGGATGTCTCAAGCGACAGGTGGTCTGATCTCCCAATGATCCCTGGTGCGAGCGTGGGTGAGGGCAGCAACGCACCAAACAAGAACATAAACAGGTGGTCTGATCTCCCAATGATCCCTGGTGCGAGCGTGGGTGAGGGCAGCAACGCACCAAACAAAAAAAAAAAAAAAGGTGGTCTGATCTCCCAGTGATCCCTGGTGCGAGCGTGGGTGAGGGCAGCAACGCACCAACAAAAAAACAATCCAGTGGCGCTGCCGCGCGATTCCGCCACCGCGCTGATGATGATGGCGATGGGGTGGTGCTGATGGTGCACGCCGTCCTCCATCCGCGTAACAATTGCACGCGTCTGAAACGATTGTGTGGGCTCATTGGGCGTCCTGGCTCTCCTCCTCATCCTCCTCCACATCTGCGTCTGGCCCTCCCCTCCTTTTCCGCAGCATTCTCTTTCAGCCGCCGACAGGGAGGAGGAAAGACGAATGGAAATATACATGTGGTTGTTTAGACGTTTCCGTGTGCGCCAGACGTTCCACCGAGGGCACCGCGCGCCGCGCTGTCGGCGCGTCAAGCACCAATCTGTTAGATTGCGAGTCTGCGGGTCGCATCGCGGCAAGTCCTCCTGGTGCTTCAGCGCGCTGGCGAGCGCGCCGCGGCTTGTCCTCAACGCGGCAAGGCCGCCTCGTACGCGAGACGCCGCGTTTGCGAATCATGAGCTCCCCCGCGCTGCCGCGGGCGTGCAAGCGACGCACCCCAGCGGGGGATTATTTCTTTGGCGTCCGCGGCCGTCGACGCGGGCCACTGTGCCGCGCACGCGATAAGGTCCGATAGGGTAGTTCCCGTGCAACTGCAATCACTCAACGCGCTGTCCCGCGTAAGCATTACGCCTTTTCCAACGCCCACGGGGCTGTGGGGCCGCGTCGGCCCTGCGCTTGTATGGCGCCGTTGCGCGGCCGCGACGTTTGGCAACGTGCGCTTTAAACTGTTCGTTTGCGCTGGGTGGGGCAGCAGCGCGCGCGGTTGAAGACGTCGTCGCGCGGGCAGCTCGCAGAACCAGACCGTGCCGCATTGCGAACGCTCATGGCTCAGCAGCGCGCAGGGTTGATGTCTGCGTTCCCTCCTTGGGTTGTGCTGCGGTAGAGGCCAGCCGTAGACCGCGTCCCACGATGCCCAGCTCCAAGGCAGGGCGGGGGGGCGCGTGGCTGAAGATGAGGCAAAAGGCCACGGCCCGTGCCCCGTTGCAGCTCGGGCGGCCATTGGGCCAAGCCGTTGGTCGTGTAAAGGGCGCGTTGCTCGGCAACCATGACCATTCAGCAAGCCTTTGCCGCGACGCTACAGGACGAGGGGCAGGCCGCTGAGTTCGAGAAGTTTCGCGTCATTCAGCTCCGATGGGCAGCCTTCCGACGTCCGAGATGTTGTTTGGCGTTTCCGCTCAGGGAGGGATGGAGATGTTGTTCTCTCAATGGTAAGGATTACTCACTGCCTAATTGAAGCTGGAATGTGAAGGGCTCATCTCACCTCGCTGCACTTTGCGCAATGCTCCGTCGCCCGACCAGCGGAGCGCGCCTCCGCCGCGAGAGCCCCCCCACCCACCACTCCGTTCCATCTGTCGGCGCTTCTCCGAGCGAGGGTGGACAGAAGGGCGCGCCCTTCCGCTCCTCAGCACGCAGCGACCTTTCAACGAGGGCGTAGCAGAGGGGCGGAAGGAAGGTGCCCAAGAGCGCGACGCCTTCCTTTATGGACACTGCGCCTGATGGTGGCCGCGATGGCGGGGGAGCACGCGCACGCGCGGCAGGCAATGGGCGAGAGCTTTGGCGAGCGGTGTCGCTCGTCTCATCTCTCCAGCATGTGCGGGGGGCGGGCCAGTGATAGCATGGGTGCAGCGTCGCTTCCAGGGGCTGCGATGGTCTGCGCGCGTCGCGCCTGCCGCGCGCAAAGGGCGGCCTCGGGCGCCTCGCCCGACTGTGCGCGTGCATCTGCGGCGCCACGTGCCCGCGCTCATTATCCATCAGCGGTGCACTGTGCGTAACAGATGGGCCCGCCTTTGGCCAGTTGCAGGCCATCGCTGGCCCAGTTTGCCTGACTCAGGTAGGCGTATTGAGGCCACAGCCGCTCCGATCGCTAGTGGTCGGCCGACCAATGGGGCCACCGCCCGCTCCGATCGCCAGGGGTCGACCGACCAATGGGGGCACCGCCCGCTCCCATCACCAGCGATCGGCCGACCAAGGGGGGCTCCGCCCGCTCCCATCACCAGGGATCGACCAGTGGTCGGGGCAAAATCGCTGCCCGATTTCCATTCGAAAAAAAATGGAAAATCCGATAAAAAAATGGAAATTTCCACTTAAAAATGGAAAATCCGATTTTTTTTCGAATTCCTGAGCGGCCCATGTTGAAATCGATAATTTTTCCCTTAGGCATTTTTCAGCCCAGGCAACTGCCGATTTTTTTCCCTTAGGCATTTTTCAGCCCAGGTCACTGGCGATCGCAGCGTGGTCTAAGTATAACACAACACAGCTTACCCGAAAAAGTGCTCCGAAAACGTTAATCTACCCCCCCCCCCCCGCGCCGCGCCGCGCGCGGGCGCCGCGGGTTGCGCCCGTGAGCGGACCATATCTGCTCGTCAGATAGCGACATCGGTGTGAATAGGCTGGGTGCTCTGCCACCAGGCAGTGTATACGCAGGCAATTGCGCGCGTAGGGTTGGGTGTCGGGAGCGGTGGTGGTGGTGGTGGGGGTGGGTGGGGGAGTGGTGCGGTCTGGGGGCGTGGGGGGCGGCGCGGGCGCGGGTGGAGCGCGGGGGGAGTGCGCGCGGGGGGTGGGGTGGGAGAGGCGCGGCTCACGAGCGCACCGCTAGACTTTAAACGTTGTACTTCGCGCCCCTCGGGGTTTCGCGCCGAGGTGCCGAGGGCCGCGCGCAGTACGTCGCGCCTCGCGGGGGCTTCGCGCCCAGGCGCTAAGGGCGCCGAGGGCCGCAGCGCTCTACATCGCGCCCCTCGGGGGCTTCGCGCCGAAGCGCCGCGGGCCGCGACGCACCGCTATACAGGGTACTTCGCGCTCCTCGGGGGTTCGCGCCGAGGTGCCGAGGGCCGCGAAGCACCGCTAAACGCTTTACATCGCGCCTTTCGGGGGCTGCGAGCCGAGGCGCCGAGGGCCGCGAAGTACCGCTAGCCGCTCCCGAGTCACGCCCCAAGCCACCCCCGCGCCACCACCAAGCCACCTCCAAGCCACCCCAAGCCACCCCAACCAAGCCACCACCAAGCCACCCCAAAGCCACCCCAAGCCACCCCCACGCCACCCCGAGGCCACCACCAAACCACCACCCCCAGCCACCCCCAAGCCTCCTCCAAGCCACACCGAGCCACCACCAAGCCACCTCCAAACCACCCCCAAGCCCCCCCCCCCCCAAGCTCTTAGGATTTAGGAACCCTGAAGTTTCCTCAGGACTCTTAAGGGACCACTTAGAGCCTGGAACTATTTGGGGCCAATGAATTAGGAAATCTTAGGTTCCTTAAGGCCCCTGTGAATTCTGTTGGAGCTGTCAGGCGCACTTGGGAAGTTTTAGGAGTCGTTGGGGAGCCTTAGGAATCTTCTGGGCCCATCAGGAACCCCTAGGAACATGCAGGAACCGCAGGGACACGTAGGAATTCTTAAGACGTCTCAGGGGCCCAGAGAAGTTTTTAGGACCTTTAAGCTTCCTCAGGAATCCTTTAGACCTTGTTTGGGTCCCCGAGGAATCCTTAACAATCCTGAGGAATGTTTTGGAACTTTTCGGCGTCCATGGTAATCGCTAGGATCTTGGGTGTTCTCAGGCATCATCTGGAACCCGTTGGGCGCCGTTGGATCTTAGAACTTAGAAGCCGTAGGGGTCCGCATAATTTCTGGAGGGCTCCTCAAGATCATGGTGCGCCTTCTATTATAAATAATACTGCTTAGGGTCACCTGAAGCATCCTTCGGACTCTGTGGGTTCCGCATGGATCCTTATATAGAGATAGAAGCCGTAGGACTCCTGCGGGGCTTTTAGGCATCCTTAGGAATCCTTCCAGAGTCTTGGGGGTCTTCAGGACTTCGTAGGAGTTCCTCAAGGTCTTTGGGGATCCTCGGGAATCCGTGGTAGCCCTTAGGAAGCCTTAGGATCCCTTACGGCTACTGACAAATATGAAAAGCGCGTTTGTAATAATTCCCTTGCTCCTTAGGAATCCCATGGGGTCCTCGGTCCTCAGGAGTCTGCACTTCGCTTGAAGAATGAATAGAAATCCTTACGAACCCTTACGGATTCGGGAGGCTTCGACATAATCCTCATGAGGCCCCAGGAAGCTTTCAGGAATCCTTGAAAATCCGATTGGGTCATCAGGGTTCCTTTGTAATATGTAGGAATATGTCAGGATTTTTCAGGGTACCTAAGGAATCCTAAAGGACACTTCGGGATGACAGATGGGCAACGGGCGTTGTGGAAGAGCGCCGCATCTGATCATTCACATATGCGTAAATACGCTGAACGTGCTCTGGTTGGTCGGAGCGACCGAGGGCTCATGTTTGAATTCGAACCGTCCTCAATGCCTAGGTAGGACGTTGACCCCTTTAGGTTTGTTTGTGGGTCTCCTCCTTGTTGCCTTGTGTGACCACCACCTCTGGGCCTCGCCGTCAAGGCGCCTCCCTCTGGCTTTCCCCACCAGAGATCCCCAAACGAGTTGCCAACGGGCGGGAGCCAAGCTTTGAATATGTGGCGCCCTCTATGTCTAGAGCATAGGATGTGGACCCCTTGGAACTTGCTTTGTGGGCCTCCTCATTGGTGCCTTGTGTGGCCCCCACCTGTAGCTGTAGGCCTTGCCGTCAAGGCGCCTCCCTCTTGGTTTCCTCATCATGAGGTCACCTAAGGAGTGTCCAGTGTGCGGGAGCCAAGTTTTGAAAATGAGCCGCCCTCTATGATGTGGACCCCTTGTTTTGTTTGTGGGCTTTTTCTTTGTTGTCTAGTGTGGTCCCACATATGGGCCTTGCCGTCGAGGCTCCTCCCTCTGGGTCCCTCGTCCAAATGCCCCCTAAGTAGTTGCCAGCGGGTGGGGGGCAATATTTGAAGATGTGCCTCCCTCTATGCCCAGGAAGTGGGCCCCACTGTCTCTTCTGTGGGCCTCGTCCTCGTTGCCCTGCGTGACCAAAGTCAGATAGTGAGATCGATAACGACGCAGTGAGAGCGACATTGAGATCGATTGCATAATCGTACCTCGCGCTTCGCGGCCTGAGCCGATGATCGGCGACGCGAGCTCATTCAGCGTTTTGGGTTCTGTTTCCAAGAAACTGTGCCCACGCGCCAACCCGCGCAGCCGTTGGCCATGGCCTGGCGCGGCCAGGATGAGCCACCCGAGCTGTGTAAGTTCGCGGATCCGATGTGGAGGTAGTTACTCCATACCTTGGGAAACGCGAGGGATACTGGAAGTGTCTCGCGTGCGACAAGTGGCTACAGAACGCGCAGCACCTGGTCAACTCTTCTCACTTGGACAAGGCTAAAACGTGGTGCTATGGAACTTCCACTGGCCCCGTTCGCAGGACGGCACGCGCAGGTGATCTGATTTGGGAATCCCGCAGAGTCAATCAGAGATATTGGACTGATTCTCCTCCGACCGACGACGAACCCCCGATCTGGTCAAGTCAGAAATGGCAGCACGAAGGCGGAGGACACCAAGTACAGCATGGAGGCGGCAACGCAGTACAGCAAGGACATCAGGGAAACGCAAGCGGAGTACATCACGGACAGAAAGGACGTGGAGCAGTGCCAGTTTTCCAGATGGGGAAAGGGTCCGACACAGTCGCGTCGCAAGTCGCATTGCCGCCAGGATTGCCGAGCAGTTCAGGTGAGTTGCAAGAGTCACTTCGCTGGTCATTGGCCAACTCCGTGGCGCACCTGAAGACCTTGCAGGAGGACACTTTGATCCCGATGGCCAAGACCATGGAGATGCTGAAGAACACTCACGAGGATGTGGTGGCCCCAGCGATCACAGAAGCGCAGGAACAGCAGGAGGAGATGATGGCCAAGATAATCAACATCGAGACCATGCAGACCAGCATGCGCGAGGAGATGCTGAGCAAGATCATTGGCATCGAGTCAGATATGAAAGAGATGAAGGATAATATTGGCGTCATCGAATCTTTGTTGAACTCACAGTGTCTTCGTGGCCCTCGTCGTCCAGCACCTGGATTGAACAGTTCGTCCAGCACAGGGTCTTTGTTGCCGGCGTCGGTGACCCCGTTTGCGGGCGCCACGCAGCCATTGCCTCAGCAGTAGGTCAGTGTAGTAGTCATGCAGGTATTCTGGAGGTGCATGTGAAGTGTAATCATGATGATGACGATGACGGTTGATGGCGGTGACCCCAGCTCAGCAGTTTTTTTGTGCTCAGCACGTTGCAAACAGCAGCATGCATTGAGCATCTTGCCTGGCCTCATGGCTGGGCCCGTCCATAAGCGGCCAGGTGGGTGTGACAGTCTGCCGATCTTGATTCTGGTGAAAATGTTTGTATCCTGGAGTGACGTCGGTGTAGCAGATATGATCTCTTTGGGTCACTTTTGGGGAGCCTTTGGGTCGTCTTGGACTGGCACGCGGCACGCCCGCAGACATCGCAAGTGTGCTCCCACGTTTCACATTTCAGCTTCAGTTGTTGATCGTCAGACATTTTTGTATCGAGGCGTTCGTGCTGCAGACCCAGCGGTCAGCACAGCTGCACGTGGAGGATCGCCCTTGTACTTCGTTTTACCAGTCACCACCACCGCAACTTCTGCACTGTAACTTGTCACTTGTCAGCCAATGTCCAGGAAGCGTGGCGATCCCTCTGCCATTCTCCAGACGCCTCCTGCGAAAGCTGCCAGGTGCGGTCGAGCGTCATCTGAGGCGTGCTTCTCCGTGGCTACAGCGTCCAATGCAGGGTCGGCCAGAGGCAGCGCCAAGAGTTCTGAGGTGAAGGGCGTCAAGAAGGGCGTCTTGAAACGTAAGCCCGACCAGCCCATGAAGCTTTCACAGGCTTTTCGCGCGGCAGCAAAGCAAGGTATCAAGCTCCTGGGCTCCGTCAAGTGCATGCGCAAGTCCTGCTCCACAACGCCAGACAAGGTCGAGAAGTGGGGCGCTTACGAAGAGAGTAAAGCCAAGGATGGGACCTGGCTCTCGAAACCCACAGGGCCCATCTGCGGAGGCTGCCAAGACCACTGCTGGTTTGGGTGCGAGAACGTAGGTACACCGCAGGAAGTGCTCCAGAAGTGCAACGGTGATAAGGACTTCGACACTGACTTCTCCATTTCGCTTCGCTTGAGGAAGAAACGCCTGCAGCTTTTCTACCCGTCCAACGTGTGCCGCAGTGAGAAGCGTTCCTTCATGGCCATCTCGCGGTATCGAGGTCTCCGCCCAACCGAGTTCGAACGGATCTTCAAGAAATCCCCTGTCGAGGCGGGTCGTAAACTTCAGGACTTGCTTGACCCCCACACGAACGAGAAGTGCAAGGGCGTGCTGCTGAAGGACAGCACGCAGATCGACCCGTCTATTGGCATCGAGTACGAGATGAGCGTTGAAATCGAGACGAGCGAGACAGAGTTCAAGCTCCACCAGTCGCAGCAGCGGCGCCAGGCCCAGGCTCGCGAGTACTTCGATGAGATGAATCGCCCATCAGGCCTCGAGTGCGATGAGGCCAGGAAGCTCCGCATTTGCTCCGACACGTACGAGGATATCAAGGCCCACGTCGAGGCTGGAGGAGTCGAAGTGCCTGCAGCGGAAGATGAGGACCTTGCAGGAGATGATGACCAACAGGATGAGGATGATGCGGTTCCTGGCGCCGCCAAGAGCGAGGCTGGCGGCGAGGGGTCCATCGCGCAGTCGCCTGCGATCAGGGGCTTCTCGAACCAGCTCGTGGTAGACAACGTCACGATTTACACGGTGAAGAAGGTAGCGACGGCGGTCTCAAAGGGCGCACCTTTGCCCCTCAAGTCAAGCATTGGTCGGGATTTGGCATCCTCCCAACCCTCTTCTCTCTCCCCATCCTTCCTCTCCTCCTCCGAGTTATCCTTCTCCTCCTCCTCCACTTGTTCCTTCTCCTCTTCCTGCTGTCACCTCCTCTCATCCTCCTTCTACTCGTTCTCCCCCTTCTAAGTGCTACTCTCCTCCTCCTCCTCCACCCCCTGCCTCCTCCTCATTTCCCCGATCAAGCTTCACCTGAGGGGCAATTGGATCGCCCTGAAGGTTCACATGGCGCTTGGCGCCGAGCAGCTGCAGGCGTTTGGCGACGCCGCGTCGGAAACTGGTTTAGGACAAAAGGCGGACAGTGCAACCGCGCGGATCGACGGCATCAACCTCACCGCGATTGCAGCAGGTGCAAAGCGTTTCGGGCACAGGCGCGTCAGGATGGAGAAGCTGCGCGACGAGATGTCGAACAGCGACAACAAGAACAAGCGGATTGATGCTGCTCGCTTCACTAAGCGGCTGGAGCTCGCAGATATCGCCGAGGATTGCTCCAAGGTGGAAAACATCATGGCCTGGGAGAAGCAAGTCCTAGAGAAGAAGATTCAAGATTTGGTGGCTGCGGACATGAACTTCCCTGTGGCGTTGGCTGGGAACCTGGTGGCCAGGGAGCTGCGGGAGATCGGCGAGCAGGTCGTCACGGATGGGGTCAACATCGAGGACTTTTGCCGCGTCGGCCTGCCGTGGGACGTCTCGGCGGTGGATGCGGAGGCCCATTGCCAGTCTAGTCACTAGTCGCCCAGTCTTGCGTTGGAAGAGGAGGAAGAAGATGATGACGAGGAGGAGGACCAGGGTGACCAGAGAACGAGGAGAGGGGGAGGTGGAGGAGGATGCAGGGGAGGAGCAGAATGAGGAGGAGGAGGAGGATGTGGAGGAGGGAGGAGAGCGAGGAGGAGGTGCGCCTGCCGTTGTCAACTGTCATTGGCCGTGGTCGTCATCAGGCCGACGACGTGGAGGACCAGCCCATCGACCAAGACTCGGAGTTCAACCCTCTGCACCCTATGGCATTCATGATCCCGTCCGAGGCGGGAGTCGTTACTACGAACTTCGAGAAGTGGTGTTTCACTTATTTCATCGCGCCGATTGCGCGTGCCACCGACAACAACACCCAGCAGAAGATGATGGACATTCTTGCAGAAGGAGAAAAGCACATGTTGAACCAGCCCTCAGATACCGATGAGGCTATCGTGAACTCTATTTCTGAAGTGGTGAAACCTTCGCGCGCGATTCGGGGCCTCTTGGCCCCACAGAATGCAATGCTGGCCAAGGCGCTTGAGGCAGTCTCGGCGGCCACGGCAACAGATACTTCAGGAGGAACTTGGCAGGGCGTCACCTACAACGCCTGGGCTCTGCTGAAGGACCTGCCGTACTTCAAAGTTTACATCGTCTCTTTCCGTATGACCAGGGCCACGCACACTGACAGCGCGTTGAAGATGGCAGAGCACCTGGACAATATCAACTTGTGCCCCACCGAAGTCGGCAAGGTCGAGGGGCGCGCGAGGGCCTTGGCGGATTTCTCCACCATCAAGAAAAACACGCGCGCAGGAGATTCGGCCTGTCCATGGGGGGCTCAGTCAGT
This sequence comes from Prorocentrum cordatum, assembly GCA_963575745.1. Lineage (NCBI taxonomy): Eukaryota > Dinophyceae > Prorocentrales > Prorocentraceae > Prorocentrum > Prorocentrum cordatum. The sequence goes on from CAUYUJ010018722.1 coordinate 196,912, forward strand.
AGGGTCGTAAGG
>CAUYUJ010018723.1:0-5000 GCA_963575745.1 Prorocentrum cordatum
GGGTGGGTCGTGGGGTGGGTCGCGGGTGGGTCGCGGGTGGGTCGCGGGTGGGTCGCGGGGTTGGTCGCGGGTGGGTCGCGGGTGGGTCGTGCGGAGGGGTCGCGGGGCGGGTCGCGGGTGCGTCGCGGCGCGGGTCGCGGGCGGGTCGCGGGCGGGTCGCGGGGCAGGGAGGGGGGGGGGGGGGGGGGCGACTGACGCAACAAAACAATAACAAAACAACAACAAAACAAGTACAGGAACCCTCGCCGTGGATCCCCACTTCAGCCGCGCACCCAGGGACAGTGAATGACTGCTCGGGCCACCATAACTTTGATATATATATATATAGAATGTGCGACGCATGAAACGAAAAACAAAAAAACACTAAAACTGAAAACTGCGCAGCGCCACTGGCCAAACTGGGCCTCCTCGAGCTGATGCTGCGTCAAAGCCAATCGCTGCTCGATATGGTGCTATTCGGCACTCTGCTGCTGAGCCACTATATCGTCGACCTCTTCGAGCCGATTTCCTCCGGTAGGGGCCCCGAACAGGACCGGGGCCTGCTGGGCGAAGCCGACCGAGACAGCCAGCAAAAAAAAACTATGACCAAGGAGGTCCCGTTGTCGACTTCAGTCGCTCTCTTCCGCTCGGCAAAGAGGATCTGGGCCAATTCGGCCCCCTCCTCTGCAGGTCTGACTGCAACGACGCGCTTTACACTCGCGGCTCGAAGGTTGGTCCCTGGGCGGTTCGACCGCAGCCCCGCCAAAGATCCCAGAAAACCCTCCGCGGGTCTCGCTGAGAAGCCCGGGCAGAACAGGCGCTCCGCCGAAAGATCCACACCGAGCGCGTCTCTCACGGCTCCATCATCTCCCCCCCTCGCGGGCACTGCCCCACTTAATTACCCCGCCTAGAAACAAGAGCCATCCAGGCTGGCAGGCAGGGCGTCTCGGCTAACCAAACGTCACCTTTTGTTTCGACCGTTACCTCCTGGGCGGCATGGCCGACCCACCCTCTGCGCGCGGCCGCGGGCTCGGAACTCGCGGCGGCGTTCTCGGTGGCCTGCAGGGACTCCGCAGCCGAACCAAACGCACAGGGGCCTTCCCCCCCCCAGGCCTCTGGCGGCTCCGCTAGTGGCATCCTGCCTGGTCTTCCGCCCTTCGGCGTTCATGGCCGCGACATCCTCGCCCTTGAGCTCTGGCCTCGAGGAGTCGCGTCGCGCCGGGGCTTCAGCCGCACTCGCATCAGCGGACCAGATTGTCGGCTGCGCTCGAGGCTGGGCTTCAACAACCCCCGCGTCTGCGGCCAAATCCCCTTGCCGGCTACACTCACTTTTGCGTTCGGCCCGCCCGCACCCCAGGCCCGCGGGCCCTGGCCGCTGGAAATAACCGCCCCGACCCACCCACTAATTTAGAAGTAGCTGATCACCCTCCCACGGTGGAACTGCGGATAAAAACCCACCACGCGCAGTGGCTGTCCACGGTGGACGGGGCGCGCCGCTCCAACCCAGGGCTTCGGCCACCCGCGCATACGCGGCCCAGGTTGGGCGCCGGGCGTTGGAAAGGGCGTCGGCCGCCCGCGCATCCGCTGCCTCTCATCCGAGGCCTGTCCTGGCCCCGAGCACGCGGGCCACCCAGGGGCTGCCGCGAGCCCCGCTCGCCGCTGGAATTGCCCATTCCAACCGACCAGCCATTCTGGAAGTAGCTGAAGACCCCCCCGTTGTGGGTCCGATTGGGCCCCCGCTCGCTGTCCTCCTGGCGTCGGCCACTCGTTGCCTTCACAGCGCTTGGCCCCCGCACCTCGACCTTCGACTCCAACGGGCGCGCCCTCAAGGTTCCCAAGCGGCAAAACGCAACGAGGCGGCGCTCCAGGCCGCGCCATCGCAGCCGTTGCCGGCAGGGGGTCCCCGCACCTCCCCGGGGCACCAGCCGCCCGCGCATGCACGGCCCAGGTGAGCGGCTGGGCTAGGGGGTGGGACATCGGCCACCCGCATGTCTGCGGCCGCCGCCTCCTCCCATGGCCCGCTACGAACCCCCTTTAGGTCTGCTGGGCCCCCGAAGGGCCGCCATCCGCCCCGGGAAACGCGCGCCTCTCGCGCGGCACAAAGAGCCTTGCACATCTGACGCGCGTTGTCTAGCTCCGTTCAATGCAACTTGGCGAAGGCCCGCCAGAGCTCACCTATGTAGTCTCTGATCGTAGCCATGCGGGCGCTCTCCTCGTAGTTCCTCGGGCCCATGCCCCCCGGCATGCTCCGCGCGCCGCAATCCATGGTGAACCTTGCGGACTGTATGTTCTGCTGATAAATCATTGGCGATGGAACTGATTGCCGCGGAGGTTGAACATAGCGACCATGTTCTCAACACACCATTCAATCCAAGTCTCGTGGTCTTTTTGTGCCTCTACTTAAAGGTCCCAATGCAATTTGCTACTCGAGTCTGACATATGTTGTAAAAACTACTGCCTGCTCACAGCTGGGTTTGGTGGAGCTGCCGGCAGCGATCCTGGTGGTAGTTTGCCCATGCCGTCGGGCTCGCCTCTGCTCGGGTCCGTCCAGCATGCATCATGAAAGACTGGGCACACCATCTTTGCTCGCCACCGCATGACTGGCTGCTGCGATGACTTCCTTGATACCCGCAAACACCCAATACCGACGGAAAGCAGTGGCGTCCCACGCCGGGTTATTCGCCAGCGTGGCAATGCGGGGCGCCGCGGCTCGTAATCGGACACCAGGACGGGCCGACAAAGAAACGCGGGCCAGGCAATGGGCAAAAACGGACAGGGTCGAATTCTGGATCGTTCTTGGTCCCTGCCTCGACCTGGTCTTCTGGTGGCCCAGCTGGAGTGGACATGCCAATAGAAAGGGCGCTGCTGCTGCCACTGCCATCCGCTGCACCCTGTGAAACGTCCGCTGGTTGTGGTCCTTCATCTTTGTGGGGTCGTGTTGCGACTAGTCGTTGTCGCATGTCCCGCGCCTGCTGCCGAAGAGCCTCGATGTTGCCCGCCGTGTGGCCGATGGCGTTGACGATGGCGTGTTGGAGTTCTTTCCGGATCTGCACTTCGAGCTCATACCACTCGTTCTCTCCTGGCCCCTCAACTTCCAAAATCCGCGATGTCCAAGCCTTCGCCGTCAACGACCTCGACCGCTTCTCTGCTGCTGTCGGCGAGAGACTGTGACAGGTTGATGCTCGTGTTGCCTTTTGGGCGAGGTGCTTCCCGAGTCTGGCAGGGAAACAGATCCTTCGGCCCCTGTTGCCTTGGACAGTTCCATCTTGAGCTTGTCCTGCTAGTGCGTGTCTTCGCCGAATATGCTGCCGCCGCCGCCCCATGGGTAGCACGCACCCTTGCGCTCTGCCAACCACAACGCTGCCTCATTTCCCTTCGGAACACAGGTTTCGAGATATGCCTGCGTTCTGCTGCAAGCAACTCCCTTCGCCAATATTGTGGCCTCGAACATATGTTTCTGCGGATGCGGGGCTTCTGCACACAGAGGCTCTCCAGGGCATTGAGCTCTGTTGCCCCCGTGTCACCCAACCTCCCCTGGAGCTGCTCCAACAGGTCCGCCAAGGGCAAATGCATTACGCGTTGGAGCCACTCTGGGAGGTCTTTGGTGAAGCACCTCGGCTTGGTGCCTCACTCCGTTGCCAGCTCCATGGCGGCGTGTGGGGAGACCTGCCACCACCTGCACCTGTTCCTTGAGCCCAGACACCTTGAGCTGGGGCTAACCTCCAAGACATGTCCTGGGGCACCTAGGACGCGCTGCAGCTGTAGCCGAAAACCGTCGTTGACCGATTCCTCCTGTACCGGCACGCTGCGCATGCGAGGAAACCCTGAGCATCTTTGCCCCTGGGTTCCGACAAGAGCTCACACAGCGACGAGAGTGCTCTCCGCACGGGAAGGTCGGAAGGTACAGTAGCAGTGGCCCTGACAGGGCCGTATGAGGTAGAAAATGGCGTCCCACGGAACGCTAGCGGGGGCGCACCTGCCCCTTGCCACACCAAACTCCCTGAGCCTCCTTGCTCCGGACTGGAGCAAAAATAGCTACGGCCCTTCTCCTCCTCATCCTCTTCCTCCTCCCCCTACCCCCTCTCCCTCCATCCCTCCCTCCCCCCTCGCCACCGCCATCTCCGCCGCGCACCACCCCACAATCACAGGAGGGGTGCCACAACCACCCCGACCACTCCCCTACAAATCACACCACACGACCACAAAGAGCGGGCCGAATCCCTGCATCACGTGGCTCATTGGGCGCCAAATGCTCGTGCCCCCTCCATCCCCATCCTCCGCCTGCTCCCTCCCACCCCTTTCACTCCCCCTCCTCGCCCTCCTCCTCCTTCTCCACCCGCTACTCCGTCTCCGCACACTCTCTCGGCCCCCTGCTCCTCCTCCTCCTCCTCCTCCTCCTCCTCCCTCCCTCCCTCCCTCCCTCCCTCCCTCCCTCCCACCCTCCTCCCTCCCTCCCTCCTCCTCCTCTCCTCCTCCTCCTCCTCCTCCCTCCTCTCCTCCTCCTCCTCCTCCTCCTCCTCCTCCTCCCCTCCTCCTCCTCCCGCCTCCCCCCCCCCCTCCTCCTCCTCCTCCTCCTCCCTCCTCCTCCTCCTCCTCCTCCTCCTCCCTCCTCTCCTCCTCCTCCTCCGCCTCCTCCTCCTCCTCCTCCTCCACCTCCTCCTCCTCCTCCTCCACCTCCTCCTCTCCTCCTCCTCCTCCTCCTCCTCCTCCTCCTCCTCCTCCTCCTCCTCCTCCTCCTCCCGCCTGGGGCTGGCGTTCCGTCCCGGGTCGCTGCCTTATGGCCCCAGGGGGGCCCCAGAGCGCAACCCTGAGGCCGCACGAACGCGGCGACAGAGCTACGCCCGGCCCTCTCCGACCCCTCGGCCCCCCGACCGTGGATCCCCCAGGGTGCGAGCCGCCCTCGTCGCCGAGAACGTGAGGGTCGGAAGGGGAAGCCAAGAGGCAGCGACACCGCTGCGCCGCCCTCGTCGCCGAGGACGTGAGGGCCGAAAGGGGAGGCCGAGAAGTAGCGACGCCGCCGC
>CAUYUJ010018723.1:12500-47500 GCA_963575745.1 Prorocentrum cordatum
CACCACCACCGCCATCATCATCATCATCATCACCACCACCACCACCACCACCACCACCATCATCATCATCATCATCATCATCATCATAATCATCATCACCACCACCACCATCATCATCATCATCATCAGCAGCAGCAGCATCATCATCATCATCATCATCATCATCATCATCGTCGTCGTCGTCGTCATCATCAGCATCATCATCATCATCATCATCATCAGCATCATCATTAGCATCATCATCATCATCATCACCAACATCATCATCATCATTATCATCATCATCATCATCATCATCCTCATCCTCATCCTCATCCTCATCCTCATCATGATCATCATCATCATAATCATCATCAGCAGCAGCATCAGCAGAATAATCGTCATCATCAGCAGCATCATCAGTAACATCATCATCATCATCATCATCAGCAGCATCATCAGCCAGATCATCATCATCATCATCATCATCATCAGCATCATCATCATCAGCATCATCAGCATCAACCTCTTCCTCATCCTCCTCATCATCATGACCATTATCATCATCAGCAGCAGCATCACCATCAGCATCATCATCAGCATCAGCATCATCAACATCATCAGCATCTTCAGGAGCATTTGCAGCATCATCAGCATATCAATCACCAGCATCATCATCAGCAGCATCATCAGCATCGTCATCATCATTATCGTCCTCATCATCATCGGCAGCAGCATCATCACAGTCACATCATCATCATCAGCACCATCACCATAATCATCAGCATCATCATATGTCAGCACCATCACCATAATCATCAGCATCATCATATGTACCAGCATTATCAGCAGCAGCATCATCATCAGCATCATCATCATCATTCTTATTATCGTGTTCAGCGTACTCATCCTACTCGTCATCGGCAGCAGCAACCGCATCCTCATCACCACCACCATGATCGTCCATCATCACTACCACCATCACCACCGTCAACACCATCACCAACAGTTCCAACACCGCCAGCATCAGGATCATCTGCAGAATCATCATTAGCAGCATCATCGTCAACATCCTCATCAGCATCGCCATCAGCATCAGCATCATCATCATCATCATCAGCAGCATCATCATCATCATCATCATCATCATCATCATCATCATCATCATCATCATCATCATCGTCAGCATCATCATCAGCATCATCATCAAGAACAGCATCAACATCAGCCTCATGAGACTCACCATGGTCGTCGCTATCTTAAACCTTATCGTCAACAACATCAATATCTACATCAGCATCAATATCAACGGCATCCTCACCATCAGCAGCAGCATCCCCATCGTCGATGTTAGATTCCTCTTCGTCTCCCACTCCCCCCCATCATCACAATCCCCCCCTCTCCTCCTCCAGATGATCCTCTTCCTCATCATCACCGTCCTCCTCCCGCCCCCATCCCTCCTCATCTCCTCCTTGCGCGCTCTCGCGCGCGCGCAGACGAGGGGATGGGAGGGGGTGGATCAGGATCCATGCCTCTGGCGACTGGGGTTCTTCGAATCACAGCCCCCCACACCTCTGGATCCCTTCCAGAGGCCGGCTGCTTCATCGCTGGGGCCCGAGGCGAGCCTCAAAGAGGCCCAAAACTGAGGAGACTCCTGCCCGAAAGGAGGACAGGGAGGAGGAGCAGGAGGCGGGCGGCGGAGGGCGGAGGGAGGAGGACAGCGGCGAAGAGGAGCGGCAGCGACGAGGAGCGGCGGCGGCGGCGAGGGCACGCGGCGACGGCGGCGGCGCGCAGCGACGCCGAGGGCGCCGAGCGGCGCGCAGCGACGACGAGGGCGTCGACAGCGACGAGGAACGGCGCCGCAGAACGACGACGGCGGCGATGCGGAGCGACGCCGAGGGCGTCGACACCGACGAGGAACGACGAAGGGAGGAGCAGGGAGGGGGAGCAGGAGGGCCCTCCGACTCCCTGCGGCGCGGCTGCCGCCTCGGACGGGGTAGGACCTGGCGGGCCCTGAGCCCACGGCCCAGTCGTCCACGACGCCGACGCTGTCCGGGGCCAGTGCTCGCAGGGCCTCCCCGAAGCCTGCAAGGGCGGGGGGGGGGGCGGTCGTAGCGTCGCCAACGCGTCGCGGTCGCCGCGGCCGCTGATGCGGTCGCGGACGTGGCCATCGGCAAGGAGCCCGCGGGTGTCGCTGGCCGCTGACGGGCCCAGCGCGTTGGGGCGCTGCGGTGGCGGCGGCTGCAGCTATGGTGGTGGCAGCTGGCGAAGGTAGCCGTCGCAGTGCTGCGTTGGCGGCAACGGTGTCGCGATTGCAGCGGGGGTGGGAAGATCCAGGACAGAGGTGTTGCACGTGCTTTCTGCTTTTTGCGGCCTCCAGGAGGCTTCTCGTCGCCAGTAGCTGAGCTCCCCCTCGGAGTTCTGGTCGGAATGCACCCTGGGAGAGGTCAAGGAGGGAGGGGAACAAAGAAGAGGGGCAGCAGGGCAGAGAGGTGGGGGAGGGAGGGCAGGAGGCGAGGCAGGGGAAGGAAGGTGGGGGATGAGCAGAAGGGACCAGGAAGGGAAGCAGAAGTGGAGGGAGGAGAGGGGGGGGAAGTCAGGGATTGGGGGAGGACGAGGAGGACGAGAGGAGGAGGAGGAGGGAGGAGGAGGAGGACGACGAGGAGGAGGAGGAGGAGGAGGAGAGGAGAAGCTGAGGAGGAGGGGGGAGGAGGAAGAGAGGAGAACCCCCCCCCCACGTCCGTCCTGGGGGCGGGGTCGGGGCGAAGGGGGGAGTCGCGAGGGCGGGGCGGGGCGGCGGAGCGGAGGGGGCGGGGCGCGGGCATGGCCAGCGGCGCGCACGGGGCGCGCACGAGCGCGGAACTCCACGCACGTGTGCTGTCGGACCTGGGACGGAAGAGCGTCCTTCAAGAGCAGGAGACCCTCCTCCTCCTCCTCCTCCTCCTCCTCCTCCTCCTCCTCCTCCTCCTCCTCCTCCTCCACCGGCCAAACTGAAGACCATCCGAGGGTGCCCTCCCCCCCCGATGCACGAGAACACCCAACAAGCACGAAGAACATCAGGCGACCCTCCCCGAAGCCACCTCGATCTTGTACCTCGGTCCGACTTTCCAGCACCAGCACGTCAGAGAACTGTGGGCACCACAAGCACCGGTGCGCTCTCGCGCTCTCACACGTGCGCCCACACACGCAATCGATGCCCAGATCCGGTGCGCGCTGCGAGTAGGCCGCAGGTGAGACCGAAGGGCCGTGTGCACCGAAGCACGCCTGTGATCGCCACAGCGGCCCGCGAGGACCACGGCGTGCCCGAGAGCAGCACGGCGCACTTGTCAGCAACAGGCAACGACTTGAGCCGGTCCCTGCCAGTAGCCTCACAGCCCGCGAGCACCAGGACATGCGCCCAGGGCATGCACAGCGCTGCGTCAGACGCGTATCACAAGAGCCTGCGGGCACCACAACTTGCCTGCACGCGCCGCCAATGAGCTTGCGAACAGCAGCAGCACCACATTGCCAAGATCGCGACGGTACGTGAGCACCGCATCGCTCGCGACCACTCAAACAGACTGCGAGCACCACAACGTTCTGGCCAACACCACAATGCGCCTGTGAACAAGATCCGCACAAATACACACAACAATATACCAGACCTTGCCAGACCCGCAATCATCTACGGCCACCACATTGCCTGGGAGATTGCGACAAGCACCACGACGTGTTTTCGAGCACCATGCTACACCTGCGAAAACGAGCACTGCATAGATGTACACAAGTATACCAGACCCTGCAAATACCACAATTATCCACCAGCACCACTCTATGCTTGCGACCGTCACGACAGCCTGCGAGCACCATTTCGTGGCCGCGACCACCCCAGAGCGCCTGCGAACAAAGGCAGCAACACACGTATGCACTGCAGCATGCTGGACCTTGCCTGCACACATTACGTAGCCTGCGGGCTCCACACGATAACCTGCGAGAGATACATTCAATGCGCTTGCGAACAGCCAGAGAAACACATTCGTGCACAACAGTAATCCAGACCCTGCCATTCGCACACATGACTACGAATGCCAGTTCCTGTGAGCACAAGAGGAGCGTGCAAACAACGCGACGTGCTTGTGAGCTCCGCGTGCCTGTGTACATCACATACCACCAGCATGCCTACACCAGCCACCCTCCATCCGTGCAAGTTTGCACGATGCACACGTATGGCTGCAATTATCGATGCATCCTCCAGGCGGGAGCTGCTTTTTGGAAAACATCCCTCCAGCCGTGCAACTGTCACACTATGTTACACTTTTGGTCGTAAGCGTTGAAGTAGCATGAAGCGAAAAAACAATTGACATCGGTTTACATCTCTGCAGTTGCCGAAAACTGTTCAAACACGCGTGCGCGGCGATAAGGCGAAAGCCAAATGCTGGAGGCAAATCTCCTTCCGTCCTGGTAGCTGTGACGAGTGTGCACGGAGCTCAGGCCAGAGCCACACTTTGAAACCAACCGCACCCCATCCGTGGATCAGGTTACAAATCATGGGAGCCTCGTTTAGGGTATTGTAGTCTCCGCCCAGTGTCATAGATTGCAGCTTTGTGCGGCTTGATGCAGGTCCAATCAGGGCAAAATACAAATGTCAGCTCTCTCTCCTGCCCCTGCACATACCCCTCCTCCTCCTCCTTCTCCTCCTTCTCCTCCTTTTCTTTTCTCATGTCCGTTCTGGTTTCTGGCGGCTTCCCCTACTCCAGAGGCGGCGGGAGGCGACGGACTCTTTCTATCCCCCGAAACGACAACCGGATCTGTAGCTGACGGAATTGCGTCTCAATTCCGCACTAAGCTGGACTAAACAGCACTAAATCGCATCAAACAACGCTAAACCGCACTACAACTGCACTAAACGGCACTAAACCGCGTTGACGTCGGCCTCACCACGACACGCTAAACGGCACTAAACGGCAGTAAATTGAGGCTGGGATTAGTCAGGGTACTAAAAAAGGGTCCCATGATTTGCCACGTCAGGTGGAGCTATTTGAAAATCAAACGAATTGCGCCGCACCTGTGCGAGAACCACAATTTGAAGACATTCGCCCATCCCAAGAACAGCTGGAAACGTGCAATGTGCGCTAAGACGCTGAGGTTGGAAATTGCAAGCATCAGGATCCGAAACAGAGAAGGAACTGTCCTGCACCCATTTAGATATAGGGAGCGAGAAGACGTAGGATCACGAAGCCCAAAAGAAGGTCCAGCGAGAGTCTGTGTTGAAAAGGAACCGCCCTCCATCCGCACACCGCTGCAAACTAATATGAAGCAAGTCTCCAGCAATTGCCCCGTTGTGAAAAGGAACCTCTCTCCATGCAGCCTTTTGAATTATCAATAAAATCTGCTCTTGAAATCATAACGGAGAAAATCTCAAGCGAGAGCCCCATGCCGAAAAGGAACCACCCTCGATACTTCTTTGTAGCCGTCTCAAGCGATCGCGCAAGGCGCAAAGGCAAGAACCACAGCTCGATACACAAACCGCCCCGTATCCTTGCAGCCAGTGGGAACTGCTGCGACGAATGAGCGTGGCGCTAAGGTGAGGGCCACGCTAAACAAAACATGTCCTCCACCCACGTGGGCAACGCAAACACCCAATTTTCTATTTCAATTTTTTTAATATCTATATGTTTTACAACAAACCCGAAAGCCAGGCGCCTGCCCCTCCCCACCGGCACGCCCAGCCGCGCGACGAGGACTTGCCAGGGAAGGGAGGGCTGCAACGACGAGGAGGGGTAGGGGGACGCGGGGAACTGAAGGGGAACTGGGACACACAAATAAATACACACAAATAAAAAGAGTCCCCATATTTTCCCATATTGTCTGGGTTTCCGTCTTCCCGCCCACTTCCCATATTTTCCCATATTTTCTGGGGGATCGACGATTAATCCCACCAGCCATCTGGGCGTAGGTGGTTTAGGGAGTTTCCTCTTCCATCTTCCCTTCTTCCCCTTTGGGGAGGGGTTTACCCCTCCCCCTAACCCCCTCCCCTGGACCTGGACGGGCCCGGTCGCGAGCGGTCAGAGTGTCCAAGATGGCCCAGGATGGCTCCATGAGCGCCTCGGATAGTCCAAGATGACTTCCAAGATGGCTCAAGATAGCCTAAGATGCCGCAAGGTGGCTCCGAAGATGCTCCAAGACGCTCTCAGAACGCTCCAAGACAGCTCCAAGAGGCCAATGATCTCCCCAAGGCGGCCCCCCAAGAAGCCAAAATCCTTCAAAAACCTACAGAAAAAATGATTTTCGGCTTCTCGCCTTTTCGCTTCCGATGGCCATCTGAGGCCTCAACATGGCTCCAAGAGGGGCCAAGGAGGCTCCAAGAAGGGCCCAAGAGGGCCCCACGACGGCCCCAAGAGCGCCCAAGAGCGCTCCAAGAGCGCCCCAAGAGGGGTCCAGGCGGCTATTTTGGGAGCTCCCGAGGGGCAGGGTTAATTAGGGACCCCCCTTTCTTTGATCGATCGCTTCCAAGATGGCCCCAAAGGGCGCCCAGGAGGCCCCCAAAGGCGCCAAGATGGCCCCAAGAGGCCTCCAAGAGGCCCCCAAGAGGGCCCCAAGAGGCCTCCAACAGGCCCCCAAGAGCCCCCCAAGAGGATCCCAAGCGGCCTCAAGAGGCCCCCCCGAAGCACCCAAGACGCCCAAGAGCCCCCATTGACCGCCAAGAGACCCCCAAGACGCCCGAAGAGGCTTCCAAAAGGCTTCCAAGAGGCATCCGAGCGGCATTCAACCATCCACCCAGCGTCATCATTCTCCTCATCCCTCCTTCGCTCGGTTCCTCGCCACCCCCTCATCTATCCATCTGGCCTCCTCTTCCGCCTCATCCTTTGCACGGATCGGCTGTCCCTCTCGTTGCTCCCCCACTTCCCTGATCTCTTCAACTTGCCTGGAAATCGTTTCTGGATGGGCTGGTGGGGATACGCGAAGCGTCAAGAATTGTGTCTGTGTGTTTCTTTTCCTCCTGAGGAACGGGAAGCAGCGGGAGGGGAGAGGGGGGGAGCGAGGGGGGCAGGAGGGAGGACGAAGGGGGCCTGGAGGCGGCGCTGGCGGCTGAGGCGACGGCGGCTGGCTGGCACGCGCGCGAGCGAGCGCGGGAGCCCGCGAAGCCCCAGAGCTCCGGCAGCGTCACGCCGGGCGCCGGCGCTCCGCCGCCGGCGTCCTCCCAGCGCCGCGCCAGGTCCTGGCAGGGTCACTCCTCCATCGTCATCATCGTCATCATCACTGTCATCATTATCATCATCATCATCATCATCATCATCATCATCATCATCATCATCATCATCATCATCATCATCATCATCATCATCAGCATCATCATCATCATCATCATCATCATCATCATCAGCATCATCATCACCATCAGCATCAGCATCATCATCATCATCATCATCATCATCATCATCATCATCATCATGGTCGTCATCATCACCGTCGTCGTCATCATCATCACCATCATCGTCAGCAGCAGCATCCTTCACCATCATCATCATCATCATCATCATCATCATCATCATCATCATCATCATCATCATCATCATCATCATCATCAGCATCATCATCACCATCAGCATCAGCATCATCATCATCATCATCATCATCATCATCATCATAGTCATCATCATCATCACCATCATCATCACCATCAGAAACAACATACGAATCACCAGGAACCGAAACCCAAAAAGCGTTATCGTCCTACTAATCATCCTCATCAGCATCATCCTCAGCATCATCATCATCATCAGCATCATCATCCTCAGCAGCAGCAGCAGCAGCTTCTGACATCATTACCATCATCATAATCATAATCCGAAACATCATCATCATCATCAGCATCATCATCATCATCGTCGTCATCATCACCGTCGTCGTCATCATCATCACCATCATCGTCAGCAGCAGCATCCTTACCATCATCATCATCACCATCATCAGCAGCATCATCACCATCATCATAACCACCACAATCACAATCACCACCACCATCACCATCATCACCATCAGCATCATAATCACCACCATCGTCATCCTCATCGCCCTCGTCATCGTCATCATCGTCACCATCATGATCGCCATCATCATCAGCATCAGCATCATCATCAGCATCATCATCAGCATCAGCATCGTCACCATCATCGTCAGCAACAACAACACCATCGCAGACATCAACAGACTCAGCATCGTATAAATCAGCGTCGCTGTCAAAAACAATTTGGCCAGAAGCATCATAACCAATGTCAGCCTCAGCGTCGTCGGCATCGTGGTGATAGCCATAATCACCATCGTGGCATCATCAGCGGCACAGTCAACCATATTACGGACACGTCGTCGAGCAAGCTGCTCTGACTGTCATTTGCTTACCCCTTCCCCCTTTTCCATGAACGTCACACCTGTGTGGAAACTGGACGCCACTGCTCCTTTTCACGAGCCCAGCAGGGTAAGACGGGGCGGGTCGGGCAGGCGCACCAGCATGCGCGTCGCGCGGCTCGGGCGGGCGGGGGCGGCGCCCGGCGGGACGGCAAAGCCGGGAGCGGGCCTGCCGGCGCGCGGCTCGAGGCGGGCCCGGCGGGCGCCCCCCGGCGGGCCGGACGGGGGGCCCACGTGCGAACCCCACACCCCCACCCCCCCACGACTTCTGAGGGGGAGGGTGGGGGCCGCTGCGCTCGGGAGCTCCCGAGCGAAGCGAACCCCGCCCTCCCCCTCGGAAATCGTGGGGGGTGAGGGTGGGGGCCACTTCGTTCGGGAGCGCCCGAGCGAAGCGAACCCCGCCCCGCCCCCCCCTCAGAACTCGTGGGGGGTGGGGGTATACGGTTCGCCTGCGGCCCCCCTGACGGGCCGGGCGGGCGGAGCAGACCAGGCTGCGGGCAGGGCCAGCGCAGGGGTGCTCCTGGCCGCCGGGCGGGGCCCTGCCAGCCGCTGCCTGGGGAGGCCCACAGGGCCCTCCCCGCCGCCGCGCGGCGCGGATCGGCAAGCCAGGGAGCTCGCGGGCCCGAGAACCCGCGCCACGGCCCACCGTGGCGGCGACCAGGAGCCCTCCTCCTCCTCCTCCTCCTCCTCCTCCTCCTCCTCCGCCTCCTCCTCCTCCTCCTCCTCCTCCTCCTCTCCTCCTCCTCCTCCTCCTCCTCCTCCTCCTCCTCCTCCCCTGGAACCACGGCAGGCAGGAGACCCGGGCCAGGGCCCCACGAGGAGGGGCCACGGCCACGCGGCTCGCCGCCCCCGGCGGGGACGGAGACCCCGGCAGCGGCCAGCGCACGGCAGCGGGTACGAGGCAACGTCCGCGTCGGTCTCCAGCATGTAGTGGTCCCCCTTCTTGCCGCTGACGTGCCACAGCAGGCACCAGGAGGAGGAGGAGGAGGAGGAGGAGGAGGAGGAAGAGGAAGAGGAGAGAGGAGAGAGGAGAGGAGGAGGAGGAGGAGGGGAGGAGGAGGATGAAGGAGGAGGAGAGAGGAGGGAGGGAGAGGAGGAGGAGGAGGAGAGGAGGAGGAGGAGGAAGGAGGACTGAGGATGGAGGATGGAGAATGGAGGATAGAGGATGGAGGATGGAGGATGGAGAAGGCGGAGGGGGAGGAGGAGGAGGAGGAGAGGAGGAGGGGGAGGAGGAGGAGGAGAGGAGGAGGAGAGAGGAGGGCCACTCCGGCACCAGAATTTCGGACCGACCCCAGCGCCGCGGCGGCCGCCCGCCGCCTGTCCACGGTCGGGGGCCCGTGCCTCTCAGCTCCAGGAGTCGACCGCTCAGGAGTTCTCAAGTTCAATGACAACCAACCAGACCACCCCAACCCAACCCGAAAACCCGAATTTCGGGTTGGGGGGGGTAAGGGTTCCACATGTGTTTTTTCGATGTTTCCCGACCCCCCCCCCACTGGAAATCGAGGATAAATTTGGGCCTTCGGGTTGGGTTGGGGTGGTTTGGTGGGTGGTGATTCAAGGCAGCTGCCACGACATCGAAGTCCTCCAAGATTTCGGCGTCGGCTCCAGCCGCCATCAGCGCAGAGAAGCTGACGGAATCGTGGATCACTGGGTAGCCCCCGCACGAACCTCATCCGCGCCGCTCCTGCCAAGAGGAGAAGGGGGAGGGGGAGCAGGAGGAGGATAGGGAGGATAGGAAGGAGAAGGATGGGGAGGAGGTCGGGGGGGGAGAGGAAGGAGGAGGAAAGGAGGCAAGGATACAGGGAGGGAAAGAAGGCGTGAGAGGAGAAACGGAGTTACGGGTATTGCGACTGTGTCGGTTACGATGAAGCCTTGAAATATCAGCTGTCTGGCCTTCTCAGCTTTGCTTTAAACTTTTGGCCAGACCACCTACGAGAGTCTAAGGAGATAGCCCCTACAAAAACCATTGGCTGAACGCAGACACTTGCTCCCAAATTTAGCCCGCTGCTGAGATGCCAAACCAAGTTCCCAACCCAGTCTGAAAGGGAGAAGGGAGAAGGGAATTCGCTGGAATTCGCTGATATCCACGGGGTGGCAAGGAGAAGGGAGAAGGGAGAAAGGGAAGAGGAAGCAGGGAGGAGGAGGGAGGAATGCAGAGGAGGAATGAGGAGGAGGGAGAGGAGTAGTGCGGGGAGGAGGGGGAGGAGGAGGAGGAGGAGGAGGAGGAGGAGGAGGAGGAGGAGGAGGAGGAGGAGGAGGAGGAGGAGGAGGAGAGAGATAGAAAGAGAGAAAGAGAGGAGGAGGGAGGGGAGCGGGGGTGAGAGAGAGGGGGAGAAAGAAGGAAAGGAGGAGGAGGAGGAGGAGGAGGATGAAGCAAGGAGCCGAAGCCGCCCCGACCAAAATCCGCTCAAGAGCACTCCCCCGACCCACCACGGGGTCCGTCGTCCTGATCAGCCTTCCGAGCCGCGCCTGGCCCGGGCGACGAACACCTCCAGGAGCCTCGCCGCAGCGAAAGTCAAGAGGACGACGCCGACGACGGCGGCGGCGCCGCACCGCCGCCGCCGCCAGAGTGGCCGACGCCAGAGCTCGCCGGAGGCCCAGCGAGGCCAGAGAGGCGAGACCCTGGAGGAGACGAAGCCCAGAGGCCCAGAGTGGGGCGCACAAGGACACACTGATGACACGTGTCCTCCTCGGAGGCGTGCGCCCGACCCGGGCAGATAGTCCAACAATCTTGTGGCATGTATCGTGTCCTGAACGGTACAGCCAGAAAGCGCCCGCCACGAAATACAAACCATAAGATCTCTCGGTGCGCGCGTCGCCCCTGGGTGGGGGGCGATGCCCAGATAGAACGGTAGGGTGACGCCAACAGAGAGGCTAGAGAGGCGAGACCCAGAGGCCCAGAGAGGCCAGAGAGGCGAAATCTAGGAGAAGACGAAGCCCAGAGGCCCGAAGAGGCCAGAGAGGAGGGGCCACCTCCATCGCCAGCGGCGCCTCCCCCGCGGCGGCGGCCGACGCCAGCACGGCGCACGCCTCAGGAGGGCGGACCGCGACACGCGCCGCGCCGGGCCATGGCTGAATCGCACTCCGGCTGTTCCTCCTCCTCCTCCTCCTCCTCCTCCTCCTCCTCCTCCTCCTCGTCTCGTCTCTCATCATCATCATCATCATAATCATCATCATCATCATCATCATCATCATCATCATCATCATCATCATCATCATCATCATCATCATCATCATCATCATCATGATCATCAGCATCATCATCATCGTCGTCATCACCATCACCATCATCAGCGGCAGCATCGTCATAATCATCAACACATGATCATCATCATCATCATCATCATCATCATCATCATCATCATAATTATCATCATCATCGTCATCATCATCATCATCATCATCATCAGCATCATCATCATCATCATCGTCATCATCATCATTAGCATCATCATCATCAGCATCATCATCATCAATATCATCAGAATCAGCATCATCACCATCATCATCAGCATCAGCATCAGCATCATCATCAGCAACATCATCAACAGCAGCATCATCTTCACCATCATCATCATCAGCAGCAGCATCATCATCATCATCATCAACATCATCATCATCAGCATCATCATCAGCATCAGCATCAGCATCAACATCATCAGCATCAGCATCAGCATCATAATCAGCATCAGCATCAGCATCAGCATCAGCATCAGCATCAGCATCAGCACCAGCACCAGCATAATCCGCCGGCCCCCTTGTGGGGCCACCAGGCTGTAGGCCCGTGATTCGCAGTTTCCTGTACCAGTCGTAGGTTGTAGTTTCCAGTGTTACAAACCCGCTTCTTGCTGGTTACTGTAACTAGTTGACTTATTGCTGGTTACTGAAACTAGTTGATTGACCGCGCGAGGGGGGGGAGGCCCAAAGTGGCTTTTTAGCGTCCCCTGGGCGCGTTGTCTGAATTGATGGGGGGGCTCGAAATCGACACCCCTCACGCAGATCCGCGGGGTCAGGGTCCAAAAACACAAGGGATTTCCCACATTTCTGAAATTCGGTGCCACCCCTTACACAAATCCGCGGGGTCAGGGTCCAAAAACACAAGGGATTTGCCACATTTCTGAAATTCGGCGCCACCCCTTACGCAGATCCGCGGGGTCAGGGTCCAAAAACACAGGGGATTTGCCACATTTCTGAAATTCGGTGCCACCCCTCACGCAGATCCGCGGGGTCAGGGTCCAAAAACACAAGGGATTTGCCACATTTCTGAAATTCGGTGCCACCCCTCACGCAGATCCGCGGGGTCAGGGTCCAAAAACACATGGGATTTGCCACATTTCTGAAATTCGGTGCCACCCCTCACGCAGATCCGCGGGGTCAGGGTCCAAAAACACATGGGATTTGCCACATTTCTGAAATTCGGTGCCACCCCTCACGCAGATCCGCGGGGTCAGGGTCCAAAAACACAGGGATTTGCCACATTTCTGAAATTCGGTGCCACCCCTCACGCAGATCCGCGGGGTCAGGGTCCAAAAACACATGGGATTTGCCACATTTCTGAAATTCGGTGCCACCCCTCACGCAGATCCGCGGGTCAGGGTCCAAAAACACAGGGGATTTGCCACATTTCTGAAATTCGGTGCCACCCTTCACGCACATCCATCGCAAGGCGTGGTAACCCAAACTGCGAGAACTCCCTCGGCCCTTTAATCGCAAGGTGTGGTAACCAAGCCCGTAAACCATACACGTCTTACCAATCGCCAGGTGTGGTAACCCCTCTTGTGATCAGTTGGTTTTGCTGATTGCGAATCGGCTTCGCATGAAGTTTCGATACTGCTTCACGACAGCGCCAAGGCCTCATGACTTAGCTCTTCCATGGCCCATTCTCCGAGAGAGGGGGCCGGCGGCAGGGGGCGAAGCCCTTACGGATCATCATCAGCATCACCACCGCCACCATCATCATCATCATCGTCATCATTATCAATATCAGCATCCTCATCATCAGCACCATCATCATCATCATCAGCAGCATCAGCATTATCAGCATCATCAGCATCATCAGCATCATCATTTTCACCATCACCACCATCATCACCGCCACCAGCACCACCACCGTCATCAGCATCAACATCGTCATCACCATCATCATCATCATCATCATCATCATCATCATCAGCAGCACCATCAGCATCATCATCTTCATCAGCATCATCAACATCACAACCATTATCAACGCCACCGGCACCACCATCATGATCATCATCGTCGTCATTATCATCAGCAGCATCAGCATCATCAGCATCATGATCATCCTCATCATCATCAGCATCATCATCAGCAGCATCGTCATCAATATCGTCGTCGTCATCATCATCAGAAGCCTCGTCGTCGTCATTGTCGACACCGGCATCATCCTCAGCGTCATCATCATCATCAGCAGCAGCATCTGCCTTGTCGCCATCTCGCAGCACTGGTCTCATCACCAGGAGCAGTTGCAGCACCACCATCATCATCATCACCATCATCATCATTATCATCATCGTGATCAGCATCATCATCATAGTAGTAGTCGTCGTCGTCATCACCATCATCAGCATCATGATCGTCGTCGTCGCCGTCATCATCAGCAACATCGGCATCAGCATCACCATAATCAGAATCAGCATCATCGTCGTCATCATCGTCGTCACCACCATCATCGGCAGCAGAATCATCATCGTCATCGTCATCGCCATCATCATCATCGCTACCGCAACCATAACCGTCGTCGATATCCACATCCACATCATCATCATCATCCCCACCATCATCATAATCCTCATGATCACAATCATCAGCATCATCATGATCAGCATCATCATCATCATCGTCGTCATCATCATCAGCATCATCATTGTTAATAGTATGGTTACTAGTATCATTAAAATCATTATCATGATCATGGTCATCATCCTTATCAACATCATCATGATCATCATCATCACTCGTCCCCATTGCTCCTCATCCTCCCCTCTTTCTTCCTCATCATCATCCTCCTCACCACGCCTTCTCCTTCCCTGCTCCCAGCTCCTCCAGCTCCTCCTCCTCCAGCTCCTCCTCCTCCTCCATCTGCTCCAGCTCCTCCTCCTCCTCCAGCCCCTCCTCCAGCTCCTCCTCCTCCTCCTCCAGCTCCTCCAGCTCCTCCTCATCCTCCTCACCACTCCTTCTCCTTCCCTGCCCTCTCCTCCAGCTCCTCCTCCTCCATCTGCTTTCCTTGTAAGTCCTCCTTGCCGCACCCCCAGGCGCGGCAGTCGGGCGGGCCGCGAGCGCATGGCCTGCGACTTCCTCAGCAGGAGGGCGGTTCCTTTTCTTCAAAATGCGGCTCTGGCCTTAGAGTCATCCATTCAGATTGAAAGTTTGAAGCTATTACAATGATGGAGGGCGGTCCGATTTCACAATGCGGCCCTCGCCCTAGCGTCGCGCACGATCGTCTCAATAAATACTGCAATGCGTTCAAAAGGATGGGGGCGCTCCCTTCTCAACATGTGGTTCTCGCCTGCTCCGCGCACGCTCGTTTTAAAAGCTTGCGCCACGTTCGAGGATGGAGGGCGGTTCCTTTCCAAAACGTGGGTCTCGCCTTGGCGCCGCGGCGCGTTCAAGGGCTCGTATGGTCGAGGTCCCAGGAATGGGGTTCTGGTAGGGTCGAGGATTGTCAGGACGGCGTTTTGGTACGATTGAAGACTCTCAGACGGTTGCATTTCAATGGGGCACTTCCCGCAATGAAACTACGCCCTTGTACGGGACATACGAAGAGGGAACTCGGGGGGAGGGCTTATTGCAACATCGCTGATGCGTCTTGAGTTTGCACTGGTCCTTCCCCTCCTCCTCCTCCTCCACCTCCTCCTCCTCCACCTCCACCTCCTCCTCCTCCTCCTCCACCTCCTCTTCGTTCGCTCGCTCGCTCGCTAACGAAGGGCTAAAGAGGTGTGGAGCCTCTGATTATTGGGAAAAGGAAGGCGAAGACAGCGCCCCCTAACATGCACGTGCAGAGGAATGGGGACGAAGGAGCAGAACGAGGTTCAAGTAGCGGCTCCGAGGGACGACCTGCAGAGAGCAGCATGGACCAAGACACTGGGCGCAGCCCCATAAGCTGCACCAGTGAGCCCCCGGGAAACGTCATCTGAGTAGAGTGGTCACAACTGTGCGGGCATCTCCCTCGACACATGCCAGGACAAAAGGGAGCAAACGACACGCCTCTCGAAGCGATGACCAGGGTGGATAGGAGGCAGGGGGAGTCAGACGTACACAAACCAGCATCGCGATGCTGAATACCAGGCACAGACACGAGGCACCGAATCTCAGGAAGAACGAGAGACCGGCAGCCCAAGGAGGAAGGGTACAACTGCCATTCAACAAGCAAAAGCCACCCCAATGGCTGCCTGAACGTGGGCGCTGTGGTTCGCCACAGTTGCCTTGTCGCACTCGTGCAGCCCCCGAGGGCTCGCTGCGTTGCGGAGCCTGTGGCTGTCGGCCTGGGGCCTCCAGGTTGCCGCCTGTGGCTCAATCAGCAACGCCTCGTGACCCTACCCTCCCCGATCCTCCTCTTGATACCATCAAGGGGGCCAGAGAAGGAAAAAAAAAAAAGAGCAAGGGGGCGCGAATCACTAGCACCATCGGCAACAGCAGGAGCACGCCTGAGTGAGACTGTGATCGTCCTGCGCGGGGCCCCCCTCCTCTCGGCGGCGAGCGAAGGGGGAAGCGAGAGGGAGAAGGCCTTCCCAGAAGGCTCGGAAGTGCCCCGGCCCTCCGAGAAACGTCCCAAGCCTGTCTCGAAGACACACAAAGAGAAACCTCTCAGAAGGCGCGAGGACTCTTGAGAAGTCCCGCCGCCCTCTGGGAGGGCCTTCTCCTTCTTGAAGGGGCCCTGGGACACACAAATGAATACACACAAATACAATGATTCCCCATATTTTCCCATATTTTCTTGGTTTTTGTCTTCGCCCCCACTTCCCATATTTTCCTGGGAATCGACGATTACTTGTGTCTGCGTGTTTTTTCCCCTCCTGACTTCTGACGTCCCCCCCTCGCTCGCCGCCGATCCTCGCCCTCGTCGCCCCGGAGGGACAAGAGTCACGTGCACCGACCCCTGGCCGGGTCCATCGACGGCCTGGGATCGGCGCACACGCCCCCCATGGCTCGGCCACAGGGTCAGGTCGGGCAGGTCCTCCTCCAGGCGGATGTTGAACGAAAAATGAAAAAATACAAGAGGACAAAACAGAACAAACGGATTCAAAAAATAGTCCAAAAATCATCCCCACTGTTATTTCTTGACCATTTGGGCATTCTCCTCCTGTAGAGGGACACGCCCGGCTTGACCCTGCCCTGGCCCATCGCCGGCCCAGGATTTGCAGGCCTGGAAATTGGCACCAACACCAACACAGGGGGCTGCCTCCGCAGGGGGAAAACGATCCTGGATTTCGGTGGTAATATTCCGGCCACCCTGGAAGCCGGAATATTACACGCCGGTCGGAAGAAGTAGGTAAAATCATAAGTAGGAAGGCGGATAAAGTGGATTGGGTCCAGGCCCTCCCAGAGAACAACAGAACATAGCAAAAGCACGCCGATCCTTGAAGCAGGAAGGCGCCTGAAAAAGATTGGGATCTGGGCATCAAGAAATACCTACTTTCACAACGACCGGCGTGTACCACCATCACCGAGACCGGCATCGTCTTCCCCCCGTGGAGGCACACCGCCGAGACTGGTAGGAGAAGGAGGAGGAGGGAGGAGATAGAGGAGATAGAGGAGGAGGAGGGAAGAGGAGGAGGAGGAGGAGGAGGAGGAGGAGGAGGAGGAGGAGGAGGGAGTAGGGATGAGGAGGAGTAGGAGTAGGAGGAGGAGGTGCTGGCGTCTCGGCCTCTGGGGCCGCGCGGGGGCTCGGCGCGCGCGCCCCGCCCCGACATCGGCCACGGGGAGGCCCTGCGCCGCGCCTCGGCCCAGGCAGGGCCCCGGCCGAGAGCCGTGCAGGTGCGCGCGGCTCGCCGCGAGTCGGGCGCGTCCCTCCTCCTCCTCCTCCTCCTCCTCCTCCTCCTCTCCTCCTCCTCCTTCCTCCTCCTCCTCCTCCTCCTCCTCCTCCCCTCCTCCTCCTCCTCCTCCTCCTCTCCTCCTCATCTCCTCCTCCCCTCCTCCTCCTCCTTCCTCCTCCCTCCCTCCTCCCTTCTCCTCCTCCCTCTCCTCCCCTCCTCCTCCTCCTCCTCCTCCTCCTCCTCCTCCTCCTCCTCCTCCTCCTCCTCCTCCTCAGGAATACGCAAAAATGGTCCAAAACAAGTAAACTGTATACGCTCCTCGATGTGTGCGTGTCATCCTTGCGCAGGGGCCGTGCTAATCTTCTCTGCATCCTTCCAGCGTTAACGGATGATCCCCGAAGGGAACCCAACTATAGTCAAACCAATAGTGTGGGGACGCTGTTTTGACTATGCTTGATTTCTTTGTTCGACATGGTTTGGCCACTTTCCAGCGTTCCCCTCCAGAATCC
This sequence comes from Prorocentrum cordatum, assembly GCA_963575745.1. NCBI lineage: Eukaryota > Dinophyceae > Prorocentrales > Prorocentraceae > Prorocentrum > Prorocentrum cordatum. The sequence continues at coordinate 30,373 of CAUYUJ010018723.1, forward strand.
GCCTGCAGGGATGATGCTTTGACTATGTTTGCTTTCTTTGTTCGATATGGTTTGGCCACTTTCCAGCGTTCCCCTCCAGACTCCGCCTGCAGGGACGATGCTTTGATTATGCTTGATTTCTTTGCTCGATATGGCTTGGCTAGTCCCACCAGCCCTCTGGGCGTCGGTGGTTTAGGGCGTTTCCTCTTCCACCCCTCCCTCTTCCCCTTCGGGGAGGGGTTCACCCCTCCCCCTACCCCCTCCCCACTGACCTGGACGGGAGGGGCGGGGAGCGGTCAGAGCGTCCAAAATGGCCTCGGCGAGGAAGCCAAAATCACTGATTTTACTATGGTTTTTCCAGTCTTCCTCTCCAGAACCCGCCTGCAGGGACGCTGTTTTGACTATGTTTGATTTCTTTGTTCGATATGGTTTGGCCACTTTCGTCCGCAGGTCTTCCTTTCTTCGATTCCTTTCGAAGATTTCTTTGTTCGATTTCTTTGTTCGATTTCTTTGTTCGATTTCTTTGTTCAATTTCTTTGTTCGATTTCTTTGTTCGATTTCTTTGTTCGATATGGTCTTCCTCTCCGGAACCCGCCTGCCGGGAGACGGCCGCCCGACCTAAGTGCTCGTCGCCCGGTCGCCCGCGCCCGCCGTCCACTGAGGCGCCCGGTCGCCCGCCTCCTCCGCGAGGCGCCCGCGCCGCTCGGCGGCCCGCTCTGCGGCGCGGGGCAGCAGGGCGAAGCACCTCCGCCGCGGCGGGAGGAGGCGGAGGAGGAGGAGGAGGAGGAGGAGGAGGAGGAGGAGGAGGAGGAGGGAGGAGGCGCGGCCCCCCGCCCCCTCGAGGCGAGGGTCGGGGGAGGGGGGAGGAGGAGGAGGCGAGCGCAAGGGATTGAACAGGGCGAAGCACCTCCGCCGCGGCGGGAGGAGGCGCGGGCCCCCCGCCCCCTCGAGGCGAGGGTCGAGGGAGGGTCAGGGGATCGTAAGACCTGGGTACAGGGGACTCGGAAATCCCCGACGTGGTCGTCAAAAAAATGACGAGGCCGAGCCTGCATTTTGACGAGGCCTCCCGCTGCAGACATCCCACGAAACTCCTGCTCGTCAAAATCCGAGTCGCGGTCGTCAAAAAACGATGGCGAACCCGAGTCCTGGCAAACCCGGGTCTTACGCTTCCCCGAACCTCCGCCGCGGCGGGAGGAGGCGCGGCCCGCCGCCCCCTCGAGGCGAGGGTCGAGGGAGGGGGGAGGAGGAGGAGGCGAGCGCAAGGGATTGAACAGGGCGAAGCACCTCCCGCCGCGGCGGGAGGAGGCGCGAGCCCCCCGCCCCCTCAAGGCGAGGGTCGAGGGAGGGGGGAGGGCACCAACTATACACCAACACCGATCCTGGCCAGGATCACCCTGGGCCCAGGATCGGTATATACGCCCTCCTGCCTTGCGCAAGAAGGCATATACACCGATCCTGGGCCCAGGGTGATCCTGGGCCAGGATCGGTGTTGGTGTATAGTTGGTGCCCTCCGACCCGCCCCCTCGAGGCGAGGGTCGAGGGAGGGGGGAGGAGGAGGAGGCGAGCGCCAGGGATGGAGCCTCGTGTGCACTTCTCGACCTGTGCGTGTCGTCCTTGCGCAGGGGCGCGCTCCTCTTCTCTGCAGCGCTCCAAATGTAACGGCGGATCCCCGAAGGGCATCCGAGGAGCAGGAGGAAGGCCTCCAATCCCCCGACCCCTCTGTTTTGCCAGGGCTGAAGAGGCGTGCAAAACATTTGGCTGTCTCCCTCCCCCTTTCCCCCTCCCCCAGTGTCCAAGATCGCGCGCGTTTGAAGCGGGGGGGGGCTCACCAACGCACCCCTGGGGCCTCTGGAGCCTGCAAATCCGCCCTCCGTGGCCGCCAAGATCCCGAGATGCTCCCCAAGATGGCTCCAGAAAGCCTTGACTGCTGTGCGATGGCGGTGATGACGATAGGGGTGATGACGATCATGATAGTGTTGATGCTGAGGTTGTGACGCGACTGGCGATGGTAGTATAAACATGATGACCAGCTTCACAGTACAGCAATCGGTATGGTCAACGAGTCTTGCTCTGAACCAATACTTGTCTACGTATCGTTTCGGAGCGGCAACGCGGCCAGGCCGCTCACAGAGAACCGTGGGAGACGCGTGCAAGAGCCATGCAAATAGAGTGTGGGCGCTGGGGCCATCAGTAGTGCGTTGGCAAAGCCTGGCATTACCACTCTCCTGCTTTAGCTGGTTGTATACCTATCGATCTCACTATCGAGATTCCACTTGATATCACGACGCATCCTTCTCACAGTCGATCTCACAATCCATCTCACGATCAACTTGTCTATCGGTATCACTATCGATTTCAGTATCGATCTCTAAGTATCGATCTCACCATCGAACTCATGGGACACCACGGGACACAGCGCCGCGGGACACCACGGGACGCTACGGGACGCCACGGGACAGCACGGGACACGGGCAGGACATCATTGAACCACTGCTGGGCAACTGGTGGGCGTAGAGCCATGCTTAGTCTCGCCCTAGCCACGGCGGGCTGATTCGTTCCGCCTGCCCACGCAGCTTCATCTCGCCCGCATGCACGACACAAACACGAAACCGAAACCGAGTTCCAGGTGGGGGGGGTCTCCATTTCACTAAGAACTCACCCCCCCCGACCTCTGGCAGTCTCATGCCGCATACACTGCACTACCACCTTTTTCCGAATAGACCCTGATTCCGCATAAGCTGGTCCGTGGTTCGGATGGCTGTTGCTTCGATGCAGCATGTTTGGATGGGCCCAAGGACACACAAACAAATACACACGAAGTACATGATTCCCCATAGTTTCCCGTACTTTCTGGGTGTGTGTCTTCCCCCCTGTGTCTTTCCCTCCTGAATGTTGCGTAGATGTGTTTCCTTTGCTGAGGGCAAGCGAAGCCCGCAGCTGTTTAGGACTAGCAAAAGGGCCCTTCTGGAGCCTGGGCGGAAAGCCACACAGGCGCGCCTTCAGGGATGACAACCAATGCTCACCACGAGCGCGACCCGACTCCTTCACTCACTCACTCACTCACTCACCCAATCAATCAATAAAAGACAGTACACTACGTATGTGTGTCAAGAGGCATTCCTTCACGTCCTCTTCTCGCGAGAAACCCAGGCACTGGCAGCGTCCTGAAGCCACACGGGTGCTGATACATTGTTCGCTCAAGCAGGGAAGGGGAAATGGAGGAGATGTTGGAAAGAGGAGGGGGAATGCGGAGAACGGGGCCAGAGAAGAGGTCAGGAAGTAAGGGGGGATGGGTGGGAGAGGGCGGAGGAGGAGGGGAGGGCAAGAAAAGGAGAGGAAGCGAACTCACAGCGGGAAGAGGAATGTGGAAGATACGGAAGAAAAAGAGGACCGAGACGCCTGGTGCCAACACTGGCGAGCTGCACTCCCTCGACGGCCTGCGGCAGCTGCGGACGAGGAAAGGGAGTCTCACGGAGAAAAGGATGGGGGAGGGAGGAAGGCAGGGAGGTAGATATCAAAGGATTGGAGGAAGACGAAATCTGCATATTGATGATGGTGGGGATAGCAAAGGAAAGGATAGAAGGCATTAGGATAAGGATGGCGAGGACGGGCATGGGGAGAAAGAGTGCGAAGGCGAATTGAAAGATGAGTGGAAGCGGGTGCACACAGAAAAGGCGGACTAGGAGGCAAAAGAAAGGGAGAAGACCCAGGCGCAAAATTATTGCGACGGTAGAACCCCGCACGACAATCTATGTGAATTGCCGTTCGTGTTTTCCTCTTCGCCCTGACCGAAGACCCCATATCGCCCTCAATTGCGCCTCCTCCTCATCCTCCTTGTCTTCCTCGCCCTCCGTCTCCTCATCCTCCCGGTCGCCCTCCTCGTTCAATTTCTCCTCTTCCATTTCGTCCCTTTCCTCTCCTCCTCCTCCTCCTCCTCCTCCTCCTCCTCCTCCTCCTCCTCCTCCTCCTCCTCCTCCTCTCCTCCTCCTCCTTCCCCCACCTCCTCCTCCTCCTCCTCCTCCTCCTCCTCCTCCTCCTCCTCCTCTTCCTCCTCCTCCCACCCCTCCCTCGTCTCCACCCCGCCTGTTATCCTCATGCACCTCTTACTCCTCCTGGCAAGGGAGCCCATGCCGATTTCCCTCGGCGCCCTCGCCACCGCGCCCGCGGCAGGGGCGCGTTTTCCGATTGCAAAAACGCGATGCCGTCGGGCCAACGGCCGCTGGGACAACCCCGCGAGCCGCCAGGGCGCAAGAGCAGGCCGTTGGGACAACCCCGCAGGCACCGAGTTTGTCGCGGCCGCGCTCAGGCGGGAGGCAATACGAAGTTCAGCTCTGCCGCGAGCTGCTCCGCGGCAGCCCTGGAGTCCACCGAAGCCTCGTCGAACTCCTCGAGCACCTTCCGCGGGGGCGCCAGCGGCCCGCGCCCCAGAAACTGTCGCGCGGGCGGCCGCGGGATCCGCACGTTCCGCACGCACGTTGCGCGGGAGAACAGGACGCCGAGTTGCAGCCACCACTGCTCCTCCGACATGCCCGTGCGACCAGCGTCTTCATCCCTGGCGCAGTCGAAGGTCACGCCACTGCGCCGCGTCTGAGCCTGCGACAGCGTGGAGGTTAAGCAGGACGCGCGCGCCAGGGTGAACCCCGAGCGGCGCACAACGTGCGGCCCAAAAGCTCTGCCACGTGAGTTCCTGCTCGCTGGGCCTGAACATGAGCAAGCTCCTCGCCCGCGCCACGGCCTCGCCGTCGTCGTCTACGCCTTCGGCGCCTTGTCGAAGCCCCTCGGCGACCTCTCGGTAGATCGGGGGTTCCTTTGAAGGCGTGCACTTGCAGCCAGATCCCTTGCGGTAGGTAGCGGGGGCGAAAGAGCTGGCCCAGCACGCACTCCTCGTAGTCCAGCTCGTCGTATGGGTGAAACTCGAAGGACACGATGGTGGCCCGTTGCTCTTGCACGAACCCCAATTTTTTCTTCTGTTCCTTCTGCGTGGCCGTGAACCGGACCTCGATGCCAACATGTGCCGGTAGGACGCCGTGGATGTCCCCCGTTTTGTGCATGTTCCAGACGTTCGAGAAGCGCCGGCATGTGTCTGGGTCACCTTGAACCGCGCTGCCCTCGTCAGGATGTCAAGATGTCCGAGAATCGCTGACATTCCGGGCTCACATACACCCCCTGCCCTCCATAGGGCGGCCCATATAAAGAGGGGGGGTCCCACATAAGACTCTTTCGTGGTTCACTCACAGACAAAGCCCCTGCGTGAGATTTCCTCCATATTCAATCCAGAGGAACCGAAAAGTGACGGCAGCTACAAGCTTCCGATGACCCGTTCGGACTGCCAACATGACATGCGGACACCATATGGACGGGAATATTTGCCTGCGACTTCCACGCAATTCACCTACCAACGAAACTCCCACCTGAGACATCTTCCATATTCGATCCAGAGGAACCGAAACCGACGACTGTTACAGGTTTCCGATGACCCGCTCGGACTACCAATATGAAGCGCGGACACCATATGGGAAGGGAGTCCCACCTGAAACTTCCTCGCAATTCACTCACAGAAGAAGTTCCCACCTGGGATTTCCCCCATACTCCGTCCAGAGGAGCCAAACAGTGATGACAATTACAAATTTGCGATGACCCGCTCGGATTACCAACATGAAATGCAGACCCATAATGAAGAGGGGTTCCCGCCTGAGACTTCCTCGCAATTCACAAACCGACGAATCTCCCGCCTGAGACTTCCTCCGTACTCAATGCAGAAGAACCGACAAGTGACGCCGGTTACAAATTTCCGACGACCCGTTCGGATTACCAACATGAATCGCGGACACCATATGGGAAGGGGTTTCCACCTGAAACTTCCTCGCAATTCACTCACAGACGAGGCTCTCACCTGAGACTTCCTCCATACTCAATCCAGAGGAGCCAAGCAGCGATAACACTTACAAACTTCCGATGACCCGCTCGGATTACCAACATCAAGTGCAGACCCATGAGGAGAAGGAACTCCCGCCTGAGACATCCCCACAATTCACTAACCGAAGAATCTCCCGCCTGAGAATTCCGCCATATTCAATCCAGGGGAGCCGGACACTGATGACAACTACAAGCTTCCTATGAGCCGCTGAGATTACCAACATGAAGTACAGACCCATAAAAAGAGGGGGTTCTCACCTGAGTCTTCTTCGCGATTTACTCACCGACACATCTCCCGCCCGAGACTTCCTCCGCACTCAATCCAAAGGAACCGAAAAATGACGACGGTTACAAGTTTCCGACGACCCGCTCGGATTACCAACATGAAGCGCGGACCCCATAGGCAGGGAGATCCCGCTGGAGCCTTCCTCACGATTAACTTGCAGACGGGGTTCCCTTTCGGTCGATGATCACGATGGGATGGTGATGGTGATGAATGCGTGATGATAGGGATGGTGATGGTGAGTGATGGTGAGTGGTAATTGGTCGATCATGGTGGTGAATAGGAATGACGACGATGATTACGATGGCGATGATAATGGTGTGTGTGATGGTGATGATGGTGGTCATGGCGATGAGTGCGCCAGCGTAAGTGTGCGACGGTGACGATGGTGATCGTAACGCTGATGAGGACGTGTGCGAATATGATGACGACCACGATGTTGATGAGTGTGTGAGAATGTGCGCGTGCTGCTGATGATGATGAATGAGTGCGCGCGCTGCTGGCGATGATGATGGTAGCGACGATGATGATGATGATGATGATGATGATGACGAATGCGATGATGAGGCGGAACAATGGTAGAAGGAGGGCACGAGATCCTGCGCGGTGGCGCGCAGAGCAAATTACTCCGACAGTCGGACACCGCATGAAAATCTGTTTACATTGCCCCGAGCCCTGTCCTCCTCGCCCTGGCGGACACCCTCCTCTCGCCCCCTGGTCTGCCCTCTCATCCTCCTCCTTCGATTTTCCCCCCTCCTCCTCCGTTCTCCTCCTCCTCTTCCTTCTCCACCTCCTCCTGATCATCGCCCGCCCGTGGCCCTTCCCCCCTCCACCCCCCCTCCCCGCCTCTTCTCCACGCGCGCCCCTCCCTTCCCCCCGGCCAGGGCAAGCAAATTGATTTTCCTCGGCGCCGTCGCCGCCTCGGACAGCGCGCGCGCGCGTTCGCCGACGACTGGAACACGAAGCCCCTTGGGCAACCCCGCGGGCCATGCCTGCGGGGCAATCCCGCGGGCCGCCGGGGCGCGCGAGCAGGCCGTCGGGGCGACCCCGCAGGCCAGGCCGCCGGGACAACCCCGCGGGCCTCGAGGCAGGCGCGCCTACGCTCAGGCGGGGGACAGCGCGAAGCCCAGCCGCGCTGCGAGCTACTCCGCTTCACTCCTGGAGGTCTTCGCTGTCTCATCGAATTTTCCCGAGCGCCTTCCGCAAGGGCGCCGGCGGCCCGCGCCCGCGAATCTCGCGCGAGGGCGGCCGCGGGATCTGCACGTTCCGCACGCGCGTGGCGCGGGAGAACATGGCGTAGAGATGCAGGTGCCGCTGCTCGCCCGAAATGCCCGCTGCCACCGTCCTCGCCCCTCGCGCAGTCGGCGGCGACGCCCTCGCGCAGCGTCTGGCCCTGCGACAGAGCGAAAGCGAAGCAGGGCGCACGCGCCAGAGTGAACCCCGAGCGGCGCACGACGCGCGGCCCCCAGCTCTGCCACGAGAACTCCTTCCTGCTCGCGGGGCCTGAACATGAGCAAGCACCTCGCCCGCGCTTCGGCCTCGCCGTCGTCTGCGCTTTCGGCGCCCTGTCGAAGCACCTCGACGACGCCGCGGTAGATCGGGGGCTCCTTGAAGTCGTGCACCTGCAGCCAGATCCCCTGCGGTAGGTAGCGGGGTTGATCGAGCTGGTCCAGCGCGCGCCCCTCGCACTCCCGCTCGTCGTCCGGGTGAAACTCGCAGGATGCGATCGTGGCCCGCTGCTTTTGCACGAACCCCAACTTCTTCTTCAGCTCCTACTGCACGGCCGCGAACTGGACCCCCATGCCGACGCACGCCAGCGCGACGCCGTGGATGTCCCCGTCTCGCGAACGTTCGAGGCGTTCAGGAGGCGTCGGCCTGCGTCTGGATCGCCTTGAATCTCGCCTTGAGGAGCGCGCCCAGACGCCGCACGTCGTAGCCGAACCGAAAGTTCTCGCGCTAGGACGCCGCGGTTGCCCAGGGCCCACGTCTTCTCCCAGGCAGACCGGACCTCTGGAGGGAAGGGCGCGCCCTCGCGCGCGCAGCCCAGAAACGCGATGCGAGGGTCCCCAGGCTCGACGCGCTTCGCGCCCTCGAGCTCGAAGACGCAGGGGATCTGAAAGAAGAACCTGACGGCGCGCTGAACATCCTCCGTCGGCGGCTCGGGGGCTTCAGCTGCAGGAAGTCGCCGAGGTGCAACACGATGGGGACGCGCCCGAAATGGCGGCCCGGCCTCCTGCAGGTGGACTCGCACACATCGCGCGCGTCACTGCGTCCGTGGCAGGCACGAAGGTCCAGCGAGTTGCACGGAACTGCCGCCACCGTGCTCACCTCCTCGATGTCCAAGAACGCGGACGTGCTCCCACAACGACTTCAACCTTTTCTGCATGCCCCCTGGCCTCATCTTCGCGTTGATGTACTTCTGGACTCGCAGGGCACAGGCATTGCGCAGCGCTCTGACCTTCACAATATCCGTGGAGATGTTATTTGCATGCGCGTTCGAGATAGCCACGACCATCGCGTCGCTCTTGTCCGGCGCCAACGAAGGCAACAAATCTTCCACCATTGCGAAGACGATCTTCTGCACTGCGCGAGTCTTCCCCGAGCCGCCCTGGTCAAGCAGGAGCAAGTGCGTCACTTGTCTTTCGCTCCAGGGCGTCTCGCGCACGTCGCCCTCCCAGGCTTCGTCGCAGGCCTTAACGAACTGGGCGACGAAGAGCGCCTGGCCCCGCGCGAGTCTCTGGTCTCCCAGAAAACCATCGACCAGTTCGGCGATGCACGCGCTGGGAGCGGAGCACACTCTGCCGTCGAACCTGGCTGCAGCGGGGGCGCCGCGCAGGCCGCCAGCGCTCTCGCTCGCGCCGTCGTCGGCGCCCGCGTCATCGTTGTCGCGGCTGCTCTGGAGGCGGTCGCCCTGCAGGGCCGCCCAAGGGCCTCTATCCGCGCGCGCTGCGGCCACCAGAGGTCGGCACCCGGCCGCGGGCGCAGGAACGGTCGCGGCCTCCGGCAGCTCGGGCGCACCCGCGCCCTCGCGGGCCGCCTCGGACAAACGCGGGAGCGCGAGGAGCTCAATTTCGTGAGACGCTTGCGGCGCGCAGAGTTCAGCACGTCTGCCACGTCCTGCCCCCCGTCGATGCCCCGCGCCGGGACCGGCTGGAAGTGCGCTCGGACCGTCGAGGGAGGCGCGCCTGGGCGCTCCACGCCCTCGCCCGCCTCGGCGCCTTCATCCCCACCAGCGCTTCCACCGGTGGTCGCCCTGAGGCGCGCGATGTGCACGGATGCGTCCTTCTGGCATTGCCGAGGTTTTTTCTGCTGCGCCCGATTCGGCTGACGATGCGTTACCGCCGCCAGCCCAGACGCAGGGGTTTTCCCTGCGCCCGATTCGGCTGACGATGGGTCACCACCGCCAGCCCAGAGACAAAAGTTTCTCCCTGCCCTCGACTCGGCCGAGGATGGGTTACCATCCCTGGCCCGGACGCAAGGGTTTCCCCTCTGCGCCCGGCCGCCATCGTGCTCCTCATTTCGTGCTCCTCCCATTACTCCTCCTCTGATGAGTCGAGCGAATGGGCTAAAGAGCCCAAAACACCCCGCTCGGATTCTTCTGCGTCCCAGTGGGTCCGATGACCCGGTCGGCTTCCCATGACCCATAGACCCCCCCCTCCCAATATCCCCCCCACCTTGGAGCCGGCGCCAGCGGCGGCCAGGAGCGCCGGCAGACGCAGCGACGATGACCAGAGAAAGCCAAAGGGGGAGAGGGGGGGGCGGCCCAAACTCCCCCCCCCCCGCCTCTGGCGCTGGCGGCGGCCAGCAGCGCCGACGGCGGGAACGCAGCGACGATGACCAATGAGGGCCCAGAGGACGCACAGGGGAAACACAAATCGCCATATCCACCACCACCACCACCACAACAAACAACCACCATCACCATCACAGCCCAACACCACCACCACCACCACCACCACCACAACCACCACTACAACCCACCACCACCACAACCACCACCATAACAACTCACTAGACCACCACCACCACCACCACCACCAAAAACGCCACCACAACCACCACAACCACAACCCACCACAACCCGCCACAGCCACCACGACCAACACCACCACCACAAACCACCACGACCACCGCCACAACCACCACCACCACCACCACCACCACCACCTCCACATCCCTCACCACCACAACCACCACCACAGCCACCACCACCACCACCACCACAAACCACCACAAACCACCACCGCCACGGGCCCCCGCTGGGGGCAACCGCCTGCGCCAGCTCCCGGAGCGAGCCCACGCCCAGCGCCCTCAGCGCCGCGGCGCCCAGCTGGCCGCCAGGCAGCAGGCCGGCGCAGGCCTGGAGCGCCGCCGTCGCGCGCGCGGGCCAGAGGGCGCCAGTCCCAGAGAACGCCAGCGATGGCGATGACGGCGGCGGCGGCGGCGGCACAACGACGACGACGACGACGACGACGACGACGACGACGACGACGACGACGACGACGACGACGGCAGCGACGGCGACGGCGACGGTGACGACGGCGGCGGCTCGCCTCCCTTCTCCTCCCCCTTCCTCCCTCCTGCTCCTGGCACCACTCTGTTCCGCTGGCTCGACCGCCTCCTTTCCCCCTCCGTCTCGTGCTCCGTGGGGATGGCTGGCGACGTGGCCGAATCCAAGACGAGACCTGCATCGCACGACTGCGAAAGAAGACGACGATGATGACGAGGACAGGGACGAGGACACCTGCAGTCCTCCTCCGTCCTATGCATTCCCTCCACCTCCACATCCGCGTTCCTCCTTCATCCCCTGCTCTTTCTCCTTACCCTCTTCCTCCGTCCTCTGTCTGTCGTTTTGCACCGCACGGACCTGGAAGAGCAATCCTCGCAGCGTCATCCAAGATTTCTTTTCACAAAAAAAAAAAAAAAAAAATGAAGGCTGGCCCCGGCGCCAACGCCTGCGACGAACGCATCGGCGCAGAGCAGTAGAGAACAGCAGGAGGGCAACGAGAATGAGAAGCTACGATCAGCCCGCAAGGGCACGGACTAACTGAGCACGCCGAAATCGGATAGACAAGACAAGACAAGAGCCCGCGTCGAGGCACCTACGAGGGTGCGGCGGGAGGGCGCCGGGGCGCCGCTCAGAAGCCGGGGTCGGGAAATGGCAGCTGGGTCGGAAAGATGGGCGTGGGTGACGGAGCCGCAGGCGGAGAAGAAGAACCACACGTACTGCCACAGTCGAATACATTTGACCAGCCGGAATCGGATAAAGGGAGGAAACTCAACATCAAACCATGACCTGAACCGAAAGGGAGGAGGTACGGGCGATCTACTGGACGGCAGCTGCGGGGTTGTGTCGGGTGATGCTGCTGGGTCAGTTGGTCACTTGGCTGCTGTGCGCGTCCGCTCGCTTACCGTGAAAACTGGTAGAGCTGGTAGGTCGTTTGCTGCTGGTAGTTGGCGCCTTTTCCATTGTTGTTGTGCTGCTTGTCCTTACACTCACCTCTACCCTTGGAAAAGGGATATGGCCGTCGTGCTCAGTGGGAGTAATTGTGTCTGTCGAAGGTCGCGGTTGCTGCTGAGCGCTGTGACGTTGCTGGTGTTGCGTTGTCTTTGCCGTGTACGAGCCAATGCTATGCAAGCACTTTGAGATGTCGTCGTGCCACCGTTTTCCCTAGTAGGGTTTCGCAAGGGTTTCGCCTGAGATGTCCTAACTATCTACTCTGGAATCGTGCTATCGTCTCAGATGCTGGCTACATGTTTGGTCTAGACAGCCACGATCCCTTGCAAATGTTAGCCAGCGTGGACCCAAAACAGTGTGCTTCTAGCAGAATATGTGGTGCAATCTAGCTGGAACCTTCTATGTGGTGCAATCCACTTTGACCGTCTTGAAGCTGTCCTCTCCACTGCTCGTGCAAACATCCCACCCTCCCACCCGCAACTTGGTCGCAAGACCTCTTAAGACAAGACCGTGACGGTAGGTACCAGATGGCACTTGGCCACGACACCGACGCCGACGACGACAGCGACAACGACGACGACGGCGCCGCCGACACCGACGACGACGACGACACCGACGACGTCTTCAACGACTTCGATGACGACAGCGACCACGACGACAACGACACCGACGACGACGACGACGCCGACGACGACGACGATGACAACGACGACGACGACGCCGACGACGCCGACGCCGACGACAAAGACGACGAAGACAACGACGACGACGACAACGACGTCGCCAACGAAGACGACGACGAGGGAGGAGGAAGGACGACGACGGCGACAACGACGACAACGACGACAACGACGAGGGAGGAGGAAGGACGGCGACGACGCGACGACAACGACGAGGGAGAAAGGAAGACGACGACGACGACAACGACGACGACGACGACGACGACGACGAAATAGGAGGGACGACGACGAGACGCCGACGACGGACGACGACGACGACGAGGGAGGAGGAGGAAGGACGACCACGGCGACAACGACGACGGAAACGACCACGACGCCAACGAGGAGGACGACGACGACGAACACGAGGAAAGACAGAGGACGACGTAGGCGACGACGACGACGACGACGCGGGAGGAGGGAGGACGGCGACGACGACGACGACGCAAGAGCGCGCGCGCACGCTTTTGTTGAAAATCCGTGTTGCGAATCCTTGGGTTTTTGTAGGTTTTTTGGACACACGATTTTGAAATCCTTCCGAAACCGATGGGTTTTGAAGCATTTCGGCATACGCGCGCGACGACGCGCGCGTCTGCACTTCGTCCCATTTTTTGCAGAGGATTCTCGCGACGGCACACGCGCAAGGGCGTTCGACAGATTTCGACATGCGCGCGCGACGCCCGTTTGGTAGCATGTTGTGAAAATCTTGGGCACAATGGTTTTATTAAGATTTCGCAAGAGCTCGCGCGTAAGCTTTTTTAGCAAATCAGTGTTTACGAAACCCTGTGCTTTTGTGTGTTTTGGAAACTCGATTGCGACATCCTTCCGGCACCGAAGGTGTTTGAAGGATTTCGGCATGCGCGCGCGACGACGCGCGCGTGTGCACTTCGTCCCATTGTTTGCAAGGGATTCGTGAAAAAGTGCTATGTTAGAACAAAAAATGTCACCGCATAGTGTTTTTTACAAGGGAATCTCAGGGGGGGGGACCCGGCCCCCCGGGGACAGTGTAAATTCATATTCAGGATGGACATGTGGTCAGAATCATATATGACTTACATACCCGAAAGGAGGGCCGATAACGCCAGGGGGGGTAGAGTCTATTCTCTTTTTAGAAGGAGAATGTACGTGTAACTTACGGTGTGCAATACATGTTGTGCAATATATGACAGTGAGGTGTTGCAAAATATGCAATGATATCTAGACGGTGCAGCCAATGAGATGCAATGTAGGTGGTGCAATCCACGTGGTGCAATCGATGACGTTCGTAGCAATGCAAACCAATGCAAAGCAGTGCAAAGCAATGCAAAGCAATGCAAACAAGAGCAATGCAACGCAATGCAACGCAATACAACGCAACACAATGAAAAACAACACAATGCAAAACAATGCAAAGCAACGCAAAGCAGTGCCACGCACTGCAATGCAACGCAATGCAGTGCAATGCAAAGCAACGCAAAGCAATGCAAATGAATGCAAAGCAGCGCATAGCAATGCAAAGCGATGTCATGCAACGCAACGCAACGCAAAGCAAAGCAAACTGATGCACAACAAATCAGAACAACGCAACGCAGTGCAGTACAAAGCAATACAATGCCAGGCAAAGCGAAGCAATACAAAGCCATGCGAGACAGAGCAAGGCAAGGCAATGCAAAGCAACGCCAAGCAGTGCAGAGCAGTGCAGACGAATCAGTGCAGAGCACTGAAAAGCAAGACAAACCACGACGGGCGGAGACGAGGCGGCGACGGGGCGGCGACGGGGCGGCGACGGCGAGCACGGAGCCGCCAGACCGACACGCAGGCCCAGTGCGTTAGAAACGACATAGAACAAACCCTAAGTGCAAACACCGTTTGGGAAACGACACCAACACGCAAAAGGAGTCCCGCAGGGGGGGGGGCGTCTGGTCCTGCAGCCGTTTCGCCTGCGGCTCCCTCACAACTTCGTCAGGGATCCCGCTCGCCCCTCAGTGCTGGCGACATGTGTGGCCCGGACGGCCACGATCCTTTGTAAAAAGAACGTAAAAAGAACGGAAGCAAGGTGCACAGAGGGCCAAGCAGAATCCCACAAGGGGGGGGGACGGGGAGTCAGAGGACGCCTCATCCTGCAGCTGTTTCGCTGGAGACGACGGCCGACGCCGACGACGACAGCGACAACGACGACGACGGCGCCGCCGACACCGACGACGACGACACCGACGACGTCTCCAACGACTTCGACGACAGCGACCACGACGACAACGACACCGACGACGACGACGCCGACGACGACGACGATGACAACGACGACGACGACGAGGAGGCAGAGGACGCTTCGTCCTGCAGCTGCTTCGCCAGAGACGTCCTCAAAACGTGTGCAAACCTCGTGCTCCCTCGCCTCCACTGGCCGGCTGCACGTGTGGTCTGGGCGGCCACGACCCCTCGTAAGCTCAGCCTGGCGAAGGACCCAGCCATATGCAGCTGTGGGCAGCGCAGTTGTGAGCGTTGTGCTCGATGGACCTCCTTATCCCTGCAGTCGGACCTGATTGGACAGGACACGCGATAGAGCACAAGACCGGTCCGAGGGCCACATTGCCACAGGAATGCAAGAGGCACGGGTCGCGAGACACAGGACACAAGAGTACCCTTGATTTGGCAGGGTCGACCTACTAATCCGAGCCGACTGTATGGGGCCACGAGACGTGTGAGGGGTGTGCCGACACGGGCGCGGCGGGCCCATGCGAACACAGCCACTGGAACCTTCGGTGGAGCTCCCTATGGGGCCACGAAGCGCGTGAGGGATGTGCCATGCGAGGGGAAACGCATGCGGACCCTGCCACTGGGGCCTTCGGTGGAGCTCCCTGTGGGGCCACGAACAGTGTGAAGGGTGTGCCGACATGGGACGCATGCGGACCCTGCCACTAGGGCATTCGGTGGAGCTCCCTATGGGGCCACGCAGCGTGTGAAGGTCTGCTCAAATGCACGGGGGGACGCATGCGGACCCTGCCACTGGGGCCTTCTGTGAGGTTCCTTGTGGTTGTGGGGCCACGAACTATGTGAGGGGTGTGCCGACATGGGCGGGGGACGCATGCGGACCCTGCCACTGAGACCTTCGGTGGAGCGCCATATAGGGCCGCGAACCGTGAGGGGTGTGCCGAGATGGGCGGGGGGGGCGCATGAGGACCCTGCCACTGGGGCCTTCGGTGGAGCTCCTTATGGGGCCACGAACCGTGTCAGGGGCGTGCCGAAATGGTGCACATGCGGAGAGCAGAGGCACGATGCTGACGATGGCGATGTGATGATGTGGATGATGGCGATGGCGACGATGATGACGACGGTGACGACGATGAGAATGACGATGACGATAAGGACGCAGAATGGGATGAGGGAGGGGGCAGCGGGAGGAAGGAAGGATTGGACGAGGGGCGCTGTCTCCCCAAACCGATGATCCAACACTACAGGATGATTAGGACAAAGACTAGACTAACGTGCACATGGCCGTGCTATCAATCATGTCCTCTATACAGTGGCCGACCTCCTACTCCTCGACCCGTCCCTTCACCCTTGCTTCTATTAGGGCGCTTTACTGCGGCAAGTGTTGTCCACCGTGGCATCTGAAACCCTGTTGCTTGGTACACTGGTTTGGGTTGCACCTCAACTCTTCGTGTCCTACGGTCCGTCGGGTGCCGAGCTACATGGGAAGCCAATCCCCGTAGCATCTGGCAGTGCTCGTGCACAATGTCTAGAACACCACGTGGCCGCATCAACCCCGTTGCCCTGGAAGTGCATCTGCAAAAGAAGTCGGAGCATTGATATGCTTCGTGCTGAGTCTGTCGGCTGCCTTACGATTACATAGCATCGCCGTCGCTGCCGTCGTAAGCACTTGCGTGCTCAGATGAGGCATACGGGTTGCTACACGCGTCGCAAAGGCTGGAAACGTCAGATGATTGATCGCGGGATGGGTTGCTGATCGTGGTGCTCGCGTCCGCAAGGTCGTTTGACAGCCGTGCTACTGCAGTGCGCCTTTGCGGCGCGCCGGTACTATGATGATCAAGCGCCTCTTGTGTTCGGCGCAACTGTTGTTTGAAGCGGTCCGTCATTGCCCAAGTCCAGGCACCGTAAAGCACAGCTGAAGTCATGGTGCCCTGGTAGAGCCTCCGCTTGAGTTCTGGTGCTCAATGTCTGCTCGTGAGCGCACCTGCCGGATATGAAAACGGCGCCCAGCCAGCTGGAATGCGCCACGAAAGCTGTCGCCACCGCGCGCCCTGGCGGCCGCGCCCCCGCGCTCCGCGCGCGGCGCGGGGCACGAGGCCCGCCGCCTCCGCCTTCGGCGCGTCGTTTGACTCGTCGTCGTCGTCGTCGTCGTCGTCGTCGTCGTCGTCGTCGTCGTCGTCGTCGTCGTCGTCGTGGTGAAAGTGCGCGCAGATGGCTCTGCTTTGGGGGCGAGGCCTCCGCGCCCATGCCCGAAGCCGTGGTCGGGCCCTCCCGCCTCCGGAGGCCCCGGGCGGCCTCCCGAGGCCTCCGGGAGCTAAAGAAGCTGCCGCAACAAACGCTTCGGGAGGCCTCCGCGTGCGCGAGGCGCGGGCGGGCGCGCGCGCGCGCGTGCGCGCGTCCGCGGGCGCGCGCGCGGAGGGGCGCGGGGAGTCCAGAGGAAGAAGGGCGCCGTCGCGAATCGCGGAGCAGGGAGTCCAGAGGAAGAAGGGAGTCCAGAGGAAGAAGGAGCAGGGAGTCCAGAGGAACAAGGGAGAGGGAGCAGGGAGTCCAGAGGAGTAAGGGAATGAGGAAGAAGGGGGAGTAGGG
>CAUYUJ010018723.1:52500-57500 GCA_963575745.1 Prorocentrum cordatum
CACCGCGCGCGATCGGCTACATACAAGAGTGACCCTAGGCAAGAGTGACCTCTGGAGCACGACTCTCGGGGGCCGCGGGGAGGCCGAACACGAGCGCGCAAAGACGCTGCCGTCGCATCGGGTTCGGTCTCCTGGGGACACCCGTGTGCCCGCACCGAAGGCCACTCCGGAGGAAGGTCACTTCCTCTGGCGGCGCGCACAAGGAGGTACTCCAGATTTCGTAATAAAAGGGAGGGGGTCTGGACCCTCCAAGACAAGCCATTTCAGACCCCCCCCCCTGTGGGAGAACCCTCCGAAACATCGTCCCCAGACCCCCCCAGGCCCTCCAAGATAGCCTGGAAGAGACCCCCCCCCGAAATGAGACCCCCCTCCCTTTATTACGAAATCTGGAGTAGGTAGTGGGGGGAAGGCCTCTTAGAAGAGGGCTGGTTCTTAGAAGAAGGCGCCGGCCCTGCATCTACAGACAGGGCCCGCGCCTTCCAAGAAGCAGGGGTGCTTCCAAGAAGCCCTCCCCCCTCCCCTTTACCCCCCTCTGCGCGCGGCTGGGTGCAGCCGAGCATAGACAAGCGCGCCCCACAAATGGCCTGGATCCAACGCGGGGAACTTGTGACCCATTACAACGAGGCGACAATGTTAGGGAAACGAGCTCTATACACCGACGCTTTTTCCGACCCTGCGCTGAAATTCGCACAGGAACGCGGATCCTGGTGTATACGGGATCCTGGTGTATACATGTTTCGCTGTTTCCCTTGGAAAGCGGGGGAGAAGTGTACACCACACCACCCCGACGTCGCCCCCGACCCTCAAGAAACCCTGGGATTGAAACAAAAAAACGGCACTGCTAATGTGTATGGTCCAGTTTCCGAAGATGCTCATCCCGCGTCCCGGTGTCTTGCCAGACGTGAGTGGCCAATGAGCCTGGTATGCGGACCCCGACCCCCACGCCACAGCCTGCCCCAAGCAGCGCTGCCGTGATAGATCCCATGTGTCCTGGAAGGGTGCCAGTGCTGATGGCCCCTCCCCCTGCGATGCCATCGGCGACGCTGGCATGCAGGACTCCGTTGCAGGTGATGCGGATGAGGCTCTTCTCCAGGATGCTCGCAACGGACGTTTGCGACGGGGCACGTTTTGCGAGTAGCGGAGCGCGCCCGGTGAGCGTGCGAGCGCGCGAGGGCCGCCAGCCTGGCCAGCGCTCCCCTGTCCCCGCTCCGGCGGGGGCGGCGGGAGGGCGCCGTCCGCCGCCAGGGAGATCCTGCGCCGGGAGGGGGGGAGGGGGCCTCTCCTCCTGGCCCAGGAGGAGGAGGAGGAGGAGGAGGAGGAGGAGGAGGAGGAGGACAGCTGCCGCCCTAAGTTTGCGCATCGTCAAAAAGAGGGGGAGGAGGGGGATGATGAGGAGGAGGAGGAGGAGGCATTATGGCTCCTCCCCTTCGCCATCGCTCGGACGTCCAATCCCCGTGCATGCTCGATCTCGTGCTCTTATGTTTTCGAAAGCTCTCCGCGGGCCAACATGAAGACCATTCGAGGGTGCTCTCCCTAGGATGCACAAGAACATCCAACAAGCACGAAGAGCATTAGGGCACCCTCCCCGAACCGACCTCGATCTCATACCTCGGCCCGACTGTTTTAAGGCTCTTCCTTTTCTCTCTCTCTCTCTCTCTCTCTCTCTCTCCCTTCCCTTGCGTCTGCCGCCCTCCTACTTCTGATTCGGCTTCGCCCCCAGCCGGCGGCTCCCGGAGCGATCGCTCCAGGAGTCGCCTGGCTCTGAGCGGACCCCCCCCCCAGGGCCGACTGGCCCTGGGGGGGGGGGATGGCAACGTGCGACGAACCTTCGTGCCGTCAGTGGCTCAGTGCCTCGGGGGGAGAAGAGGGAGGAGATGGGGAGAAGAGGGGGCCTCAGTGCCTCAGTGCCTCAGTGCCTCAGTGCATCGGTGCAACGTGCGACGAACCTTCATGCCTCAGTGCCGCAGTGCCTCAGGGGGAGGAGGGAGGAGAGAGGGAGCCCACAAACGACGTATGCGCCCAGCTATGTGCATGAGCACGGCCCCTCGACCCGCGAGACCGGCCGCGCGATGCGAACATTCGCGCAAAGCGACCTCTCGAAACCAGCGTGGATTCATGTACGTGTACGTCCTTCTTTCGCTCCTGAGGAGAAGGACGCCTACGATTGCTCCCTTCGCCAGGAGGAGCCTCGGGATGTAGGCGTGGACGGGCGGGGCGGCCTCTCTCCCCCCCGCCTCCCCTCGAAACTGGAAAAACTGGGCCCCCCCTGGAGAGGCCCCGGGGGGCCCCGTGCCTTTCGCCCGCGGCGCGCCCATAACTGGGGAAGCTGTGGTCCTTACCCCCCTGGGGGAGCCCATCGCCTCGACGAGCTCTCGAGAGGGGTGTCGAAACCGATGGGCCCCCCAGGGGGGGTAAGGACCACAGCTCCCCCAGCTGTGGCTGGCCTGGTTGGGCGCGCGGGCCCCGGGGGCGCCGGCGCGTCTCGGGGCACCCGAGGAGTCAGGCTGCGGCAGGGAGAAGACATGGAGGAAGGAGGGCGGGGAGGGGGGAGGCGAGGGACGAGGGGCAAGGATAGGGAGGGACTGGCCTAGGGGGGGAAGCATCGACCTGGAATCGGCGACACATCGCCGACAGATCGGCGATAGGCCTCCGATAGTGAATCGGCACCTTCCTGGGCAGGTTGGGGCTAGCGGGCCCCGATCGGCGATCAATGGGCGATTGGGGGTCGATGCATCCCGCCCTGTGCCGATACCCCCCTATCGTTGCCCCTGAAGGGAGGGGAGTCCTGAGATCCGGCGCTGCGACAAAAAAAGGCAACAGCGTGGAAGATCGCGGCCAAACCCCTGTAGACCCCAACTTTCTGCTGCATTCGTCGAGTCGGATCGATCTCGGGGGCCCCGAAACGGGGTGGTGACCACACCGTGCGGTGAGTCGGTGGGGATTCGGGGTCACTGCACGGTTTTGGGACTCGAGGCCCTGTCCGAGGACGTCTCGGGCGACACGGGGCCTCCGGGGTCCCAAGACCGTGCGGTGACGGACCGTGCGGTGAGGTCTGGGGGGATTTCGAGGTCACCGCACGATGCGTCACCGCACCGTTGCGGGACTCCAAACGATCTGCGGCGGCCTCAGTTCTCGAAACCGGACGCAAACGCCCGCCGCGACAAAAATGCGACGCCTGGATCCCCGGGGAGCAGGGCGGGAGGGGAGGGGCGCGTTCTGACCCGAGACCCGAGGAAAAGTCCGGCCGTAACGACGAGGGCTCTCCAGGACGAGCACCGGCAGCGGCATGTGTCCCTCCTCTGGGGGAGGGGGAGGGGGCGGGGCTCTCCAGGACGAGCACCAGCAGCTCCATTTGTTCCTCCTCTGGGGAGGGAAGGGAGGGGGGGGAGAGGCCGAGGGCGTCCCAAGAGGGCGGATGCAACTCTCATGGCCTGGGGCACGTGCGCGGACGAGGGGGGGGCCAGGGGATGCATTTGGAGCAGGGGATCGAAACCAGAATTGCTATACCCAGATGTTGGCTGTCGCGTCGAAAGCACGAAAAGACGTAGAATGCTCGTCGATATACGGAACAATCTTCATCTGCTTCGTAGATTCGACTGAAAAATCCATTCCGAGGTAAATCAATATCGCGGTCGATCCTATACTCGAGCATTGGAAGATAGGGGGGCCATGAGCCCTGGGGGCATTGGGGAAAGCAGAGGGCACCAATACCCACACTCCCCGTGACCTCTCCATGGGTGCGTTCTGACCCGAACTTGTCGAAGCGAACCCTGCGGCGGCGACGAAGGCCCCCCCCCGGGGGGGGGGCCAACGAAGGGAAAGCGAGGCAAGGACAGCGGCATAAGTACGCGTTCCTCCTCTGAGAGAGAGACGTCGGTCGGTTATTTAATTGAACGCCCCTGAGGGGGCAGACACCGCCGCCCCACTTTTTTGGGAACCCGGAGTTTCCGTGCGGGGGGATGCTCCTGAGGTTCTCTTGGGGCCTTCTAGTTGGATTCTTGGAGGCCTTGGAGGCTAAGAACGACTGGATGACTTGCGATGTGATGCTGTATGGAAAAAAGACGCCGAATCGAACCTTTTTTGGTTCGAGCTCACACGTTCGAGGGGTCCATTCGAGGGGTCCGAGGGCCGGTGGACTCGGATTAGGGCCCAAGATGGCGCCGGGAGGGCGCGAAAAGGGCCCCAAAACGGCCCAGACGGGCACTGGATGGTGTCGAAAACAGCAGATAAAACCGAGACGGGATACGGAGAGAGACCAAGGGGCGGTCACACTTAGTTCTGGGGCCTCAGAGGCACCTCCGGGGACCCCCGTTGGCGCGCCGAAAACGACCCGGGAGGGCGCCAAAAGGGCGGTCAGATGGTCCAAGATGGGTGCGGGAGACCGTGAGGACGGCCCGGGAGGCTTTGGAGATAGACCAAAGTGGCAGGGGAGGCTCCAAGAGTGCCGCAGGAGGCTGCAAGAGAGCTCCAAAAGGCGCACAGAAGGAAGCGGAAACGGCAGAAATCAGCAATTTCCTATAGGTTTTTGAAGGTTTTTGGTTTCTGCATGTTTTCGGCAGAACTTGCTTCGAAGAGGTCTCGGAAGGGGTCCGAAACGGCCCAAAAGGGGCCCAATAAGGGCCCAAAGGAGCTCCAGAGGGCTCAAAGGTGGTCCGAAAACTGCCCCAGAGGGTGTCCGGAGAGCGCCCAAACAGCGCCCGGAGGCGCGCGGAAGCTTTCCGTGCGAAGTCCTGCTGCAAGTGAAGACAAAATGGCCGCCAACGGACGTCCATTGCGCAGCTGGGGCCCCCGGGCCGGCGGAATGAGCAGCCCGCGGGGAGGACCCCAGGAGGGGTTGCGAAGCCTCTCAGGAAAGGAATTGGTACGAGGAGTGCATGAGCAAGGAGACGAAGGGGGCAGAAATCGTGCAGACCATGCGGCGGGGATCCCACACGCCGTTCCCGGTGGGGCGGCGGATCGACGTCGGTCGGTTATTTAATCGCTTCGCTCATTCCGCCGGC
>CAUYUJ010018723.1:60000-67500 GCA_963575745.1 Prorocentrum cordatum
GGCGCCCGGCAGCCCTCATCCTCCCCCGCCTGGCCGGCGTGCGCCGCAAGCGCCCCGCTTCTCCGCCTGCTGCTCGGCGCTCCAGCGCCCTCTCGCCAGGCCCAGCTCCTGACCGCCTCCTCCGCCGCGACGCCCACCTCGAAGAGCTCGCCTGCCCGTTCGAACGGCACCCTGCTCAGGAGCGTCTTCAGCGCGGCGCGGCCGCGCTCGGCGGCGCACTCCTCCAGTGCGCGGTGGCCGATGCTCCACGAACTGACTTCATACCAAACCGCCCCAACCCAACCCGAAGACCCGAATTTCGCCAGAATTTCGGGTTGGGGGGCGGGTTTCATATGTTTATTTTCAACGTTCCACGACCCCCCCACACTGGAAATGGATGGCAAATCGGGGCCTTCGGGTTGGGCTGGGGTGGTTTGGTGGGCGGTGACGAACGCCGCCTCGTCATCGACGCCGCCGTCGGGCGCGCGCCTGCACTCGCGATGCCGCGGCCTAGGCGTTCGGCTCCGCAAGCGGCGGGCGGGTTCCTCCACCCCGCCGCCGGTGCCCTCGACCTCCGCCTCGAGGCCCTCGCCCTCCAGGCCGCCTTCCGAAGAGACGTCTTTCTTAAACGAGCGCGCTCCACTACTCGCAAAGTAACTACTCGCAAATGACCTGGATCCGCCGCGGGGAATCTACGATAAAGTACATCGAAGCAGACATGTGTTTTTCTGACGTTTACGAGCAGGCACTTTGCGATTAGTGGAACGCGCTCGGCGATTCCTGATCCATGCCCTCGTCCACGCACTCCTCCGACTCCCCAAAACCGTCGTAGCTGCCGTCCGATGGGAGGTTCGCACTCGCTGCTCCTTCTCCTCCTCGGGGTCCTCGTCCCCCGTCTGTTCCGTGACGTCCTCTTCGCTCCGGCCCGCACCCGCAGGCCTCAGCGCCTCCAGCAACTCTCCGACGTCTCCACGCCCTCCCAGGCAGACGCAGACGTGCTCGGCCGCACCCTGCAAGAAGGGGGGGGGGCCGCTAGGCTCCAGCACCAGCCGACGTCCACGGGCGGTATGGCGCACCTCCAGCCGGTCCTCCTTTTGCAGCCTGCGCAGCAGCGCGCGGTCCGCCAAGGCTATGCACTGCCCTTTGTCGTCCGCGCCGAAGCGTCGCGTTCCTCCTCTGGACCTCCTCTGCCGACGGAGCCACGCCCCGCGGCGGGGCCCGGAGGGCGGGGAAGAGCGCCGCGACTCGGTCGGCCAGCTCGGGCTTCTCCACGATGGCCGCGCAGCTGTTCCGCACGGCCGTCAGTTCGCAGCTAGACCTCCGACTGGGCGGCAGCCAGGCCGTGATCCGCCGCCAACACCGCCCGACGCCGTGGCGCCGTCAGCTCCGCCCGTGTCGTCCTCGACACCTGTCTCACTCCAGCATCGCCGCCAGGCAACCCTGCCCGTGCCACCATGCTCGCGCCGCGTGCCCGCCGCACAGGGGGCAATGAAAAAGCCTGCCTGAGCCAAAATGGCCACGGACCCCCCCCAAAAAAATCCTGACGACGACGACGACGACGACGACAAAGACGACGACAAAGACGACGAGAAAGACGACGAGCAGGGAGGAGGGCAGGGAGGCAGGAGCATGGAGCGACGAACCCAGAGGGCCAGCGCCGATCTGAGAGGGAGGGAGGGAGGGAGGGAGGAGGAGGAAGAGGAGGAGGAGGACGAGGAGGAGAAGGAGGGTGCGCGGCCTCGCGTAGCTTTGCCCAGCCTCGCGGGGGCCCGCGGGCGAGCCGCCAGCCCGCGGGCGGGCGAGCTCGGCCAGCTCCGCCGCGAGGGCCTCCACCGCCTCGGAGAAGAAGCGGTGGCCGCGGGCGATCTCCGCGGCGTTCGCCTCTCGGGTGTGAAGGGGCCCCAGGACACACAAATAAATACACACAAATAAAAATGGTCCCCATATTTTCCCATATTTTCTGGGGTTCTGTCTTCCCCCCCACTTCCCATATTTTCCCCATATTTTCTAGGGAATCGATGATTAATTGTGTCTGTGTGTTTCTTTTCCTCCTGAGGGTGGCGGAGGTTCGGAGCAGGGCGCAGTGGGGCAGCGGCAGCTCAGAAGGGGCCCCTCTGGATCCTCCCAGGGTCCAAACGCACCAGTTCTTCCCAGCTGCGTCCAGCCGTTGGCGACAAGGGTGGCCCCTCGAAGGCCAACGACCTGCGTCGCAGCTCGCTCTCGTCTGAGTAGCGATGATGGTGGTGGATGAGTACCCAGCGATCGAGGTTGGAGCTGACCTGCCAACGCGCTAAATTGCATGAAAGCCGGCTGCTCGAGTCGGGGGTACGCGGGGTCATGGACGGCCCCTGGAGAGAGAGAGAGAGAACAAAAAGAGAGAGAGAGAGAGAGAAATTACACGTCTATATATATATATGTATATAAATAGTACGGAGATGTTGTCTATATATCTATATATATGTATACATGCATACATGCATACATACATACATACATACCTACCTACCTACCGACCTACCTACCTACCTACATACATACATACATATATACATACATACATATATACATACCTACCTACCTACCTACATACCTACCTACCTACCGACCTACATACATACATACATACATACATACATACATACATACATACATGCATACACACACACACACATGCATACATACATACATACATACATACATACATACATACATACATACACACACATACATACATACATGCATACATACATACATACATAAATACATACATACATACATACATACATACATACATACATACATACACACGTACATACGTACATACGTACATACGTACATACATACATACATACATACATACATACATACAGACATACAGACATACAGACATACAGACATACAGACATACAGACATACAGACACACACACACACACATACATATATATATATATATACACACACATATTCGAAAAACAAATCTTGAGATGGCTTCGCCCCCTAACCCCACCTTGGGCGATCCCCCCCCCTCTACGCACCCCCGATCGAAGCACCCGGCACGCCCGTGCTCAAAAGCTCGGTGCTGGGCAGCGGGGAGACTGGCTGCCTGCAGTTAAATGGGCCCTGACGACGGGGCCGTTTTTTTCACCAGCTCCGTTTTGCCGTTTTTTCGCCAGTCCGACGCCGTTATTTTACTGGTTCCGTCGCCGTTTTTTCACCCGTTTTGGCTCTGGTTCCAATCCTGGAGCCGTTTTTGTTGCCCTTTCCGGTCGCTGTTTTCTTGCCGTTTCCATTTGCAAGAAACGTTTTTTCGGAAACGGTGAAAAAAGGTCCTTCCGTTTCCGGAGCCCACTCTAAGGCCTGCAGCACGCCACTTCCCCAGGGCCCTTCCCCCGTTTCGGACCCCCCCAGCGTTGCGGATGCCATGACAATGGACACGCAAACAAGCCTATCACTGAATTAACACTTCTTAAACTGTTGGAAGACGTCTTCTAAAAATGTCTTAAACATGTGTGTAACATGTTTGATGCATGTTTGTTTACATGTTTAAGACATCTGGAAACTATTTGGCAACATGCTTCCTCTCCATCGCCTGACGACAAGCCTGACGAAACCTTGAGAGGTCCCTTCCAATGTGTGGAGCCTCCAGAGAGCCATCCGAGAAAATCGTTCGGCCTGGCCGCCATAAGAGGCGAGGGCCTCAGCAGGCGCAGGCATCAGGGATGCACAGGCTTGCGCGGCACATCTGAAATTTGGGCCCATCTCAGCGGCAGTGTGCAAGTATACTGTCTAGCGCACGCTGGCGGCATTGCTCATTTGAGCCAATAAGCAACGGGTCTTACGCAAGATGTCACAGCTACCTTACGCATTGGCTTACGCGGGCCGCCAGCGCGGCACGCTGCATTGGAAACGAGGGCGCTCACGCGCGACCTTACGCGGGAGTGACACGCGCCAATGTCGGCGCAGACGAACCCGTTCCCTTTCGTCGCTCGCGTGCCTTGCGGACACGCTGCTCCCCGAACCTCTCCCAGGAGTGCCTTCTGACCAGAAGCTCGAAGCGAATCCGGCGGTGGCGACGCGGGCGCCACACGAGGCCCCCCCAAAAAAGCAAAAACGAGGGAAAGGCGGCGGTATCGCTACCTTTTCCTCCTGTTATGTTGTTCCCATCCTACTGAAGGACCACATCCCAGAAATTATTTCGAGCGCCCGGAGAAGTGTCAAATGAGTGTCAAAACAGTGTCGAAACAGTGTCGGGCGAGTGTCTCCCAGGGCCCGACACGTAAAAACCGTGGAGTTTCGGTATTTGTTGGGGCGCTCGAAATTCTTCCTGGTGATCAAGGCTACACTAGAGCATCATAATCCTCCTGTGAATTTCGCTCCTTCGCGACAGCCTCCACGCCCCGCTCCGCCGCCGCCAGGCGCGAGCTGAGGCCTGGCAGCTCCTCGAGGCCCCGCTCCGCCTCGGCGAGGCGCGCGCCGAAGCCCGCCGGCTCCTGCGGCGGCAGCGTGTGGCCTGGCCACGGCCGGCAGTGCACAGGGTCGTCGTCGTCGTCGTCGTCGTCGTCGTCGTCGTCGTCGTCGTCGTCCTCGTCGTAGAGTGGCTACTCGCAGATGGCATGGATCAACTGCATCGAGGCAAGAAGGCTCCACCGCATCGAAGCACTCATAGAGCGCAGCGGCAACGGTATCCAGAAATCCGTCCGACCGATAAACCGATTTATATCGGTTTATCGGTCGATAAACCGATAAACCGATCAACATATTTTCCTTATTTGCGAGCATATGGGCGATTGCCGGCGCGCCCTCTGTCTCTTCGTCGGTTTACCGGTTTGCCGGTTTTGCGGTGTATCGGTTGCCCGGCTGTTCTGGGACCGCTGGGCGCAAAACATGACGAGTCGATTCTTGCTCGCATACCGGTTTATCGGTTTATTGGCTGTTTGTTGGGCCCCCGCCGCGACGACGACAGCGACGGCGACAGCTCCGGCGCGGCCCTGCCTGATCAGCGTGACTTTTGTGATTGGCTCTGGTGAGGAGTTCGGCAAAGGCCCGAGTTTTTGCCGTCGCGCGCGATAATTCGCATAGTAACGGCCATGCGAGGGTCTCCGGCGACAGTGGCCGAACCACCCTGGGGCAGGGCATCTCCGAGGTCAGAGTTCGAAAGATGTCTCCGGGGAAAGCGGCCTGACCACCTCAGTTCAGGGCATCTCGGAACCGAGAGTTGCGAGGATGTCTCAGGCGAAAATGGCCTGAACATCTCTGCTGAAGGCGTCTTGAAAACCACAGTTGCGAGGATGTCGCAAGTGAAAATGGTCTGACCACCTCAGCTCAGGGCGTGTCGGAATCCAGAGTTGCGAGGATGTCTCAAGCGAAAGTGGCTAGACTACCACGGGGCAGGGCCTCTCGGCGACAAAGTGCGCCATGTTCCAAACAGATCAAGTGCAAAGCAATCAGAAGCGGCTCTTAACTCCACTGTGGAATTTCAATCCGCTCACGATTGCGCCGCACATTGCGCTGCGCAAATGTCACTCGGCAGTGATTCGCCGGCCTCTCACTCCTCGGGCACTGTGACTCGATCTTTATGAACGACATGACGACGCCGACGCGCCTCAAAGAGCGCAACGACGACGGCGATACATCGATCGGCGAGCGAGAGAGCGACTTTCCACACCGACCAGATGCAGGGCAACCATAAGCGATTCAAATTCCGCTGGGGAATTTCGAGCCGCTCATGGTTGCCCTGTACACTGTGCTGCGCACATGTCATTCGGCAATGATTCGCCCGCCTCTAACCCATCGGGCACTGCGGATCGATCTGCATGAACGATGCGACGTCACCGACGCGCCTCAAAGAGCGCAACGACGACGGCGGTACATCGGTCGCCAAGCGAATGCGCCACTTTCCAGACCGACCAGATACAGGGCAACCATACGTAAACGGTTTGAAATTCCACATCGGCGCAACGAAAGTTTTGACCCGCTTCGTGCTTCCACCAGGACAAATCTTAAACGGGAGCGCCATTGTGGATTCGAGCTGAAGAAGTGCCGACCTTTATCTTCGAAGAAGCCCTGGGCGGGAGCGCCATGTCGGAATCGAACCAAAGAGGCTTTGACTCGTTCGTTCGGCCGCATGCAAACGTGTGAGAGGGGTCAACTACAAACGTTGGCGAGCCTGCCAATTACCCCAGCAAGGCGCCCTAATAGCAGCAAAGGTGAAGAGGCGGGTCGAGGAGTAGAAGGCTGGCTGGTGAAAACGTGAGATCCCTAGAAAACGAACGGCACTGTGCAACTTAGTGCATGTGCTACAGAGGTTTGTGGCAGTCTGGACATAAAACGTAGCCGACGTCGAGGCAACAGCACCATTCCTGAATAACTAAGTTCGAAGAATTCTCAGAACGAAATGGCTGCCAGGCTGGGCGGCCTCAGGCCCCCCCCGCCCCCTGCGGGACTCTTCTGTGGTCATGTGTTACAACCGTTAGAACCATCCAGCGGAACGCTATTGGGTAAAATGTGGACGGCATCGAAGCGAGAGCACGATTTCGGAATAAATCATAAGGGGATATCAAGCTAAACCGCCGCCGGACGGGGCGCCCTCGATTCCTGAGTAAACTGTTTGTAGAACACGATGTGCACCTTAGGGTACTCTTCACCCGGGATCGCGGCCGTTCCGCTCCCCCGCGGCAGCCTGCATTTGGGCGAGAGCGTTATTCATGGATGAATTGTGAGGGAGTCTCAAGCGAAACGGCTGCCAGAATATGCGGTCTAGAGCTCACCATTTCCCCTGTGAGACTCTTCCGCGGCCCTTGTTTGCAACTACTACAACCCTCTACCGAAATGCTATCGAGGAACAATGGCAGAAGGAACGCCATGCGAAGGAAACGATGCGAGGCTTCTCAATGGTCCACGCACCTGCAGTCGTCCAACCACCCCCACCTTTCAACATCGGATCCCCCTGCCAGCTCTGGAGCTCACTTAGGCTTGGCGAGTGGTCAGTTGACCAATGACAGCCACCTAACACCTAACCACCACCCCGTCCCTCAGCCTCGGATCCGAATGCCTTTCCTTAAGTCTCGTCATGCTCCGACATTGCTGCGCCACTACAAAGAAGTATGCAGGAGACGAGACGCCAAAGACTTCAACGTGCGCTGGAATCGATTACTCGCCAAGATTTTCGAAGCCTGGAAGGCCATCGCTGGCATGAGAAACAGGTCCTGGACCTGGGGCCTCTCCCTGAGACCATCGTTTCACCCTGAGCCGTGATTTGACTGTAGGGGCCTGGGAAGGGCGCTCGAAGCCCGAAAACGGCAGAAAACCTCCAGAGCCCGTTCCTTCAAGAGCCCCTTGGCCAAAAAACAGCCAGCGTTGACTCCAAATAGATGAGACGACGACTCAAATCGAGGAATCAGAGTAATCGATCACGCTTGGAACCCACAATTCAGCAAGCAAGCAAGCAAGCAAGCGCGCAAGCAAGCAAGCAAGCAAGCAAGCTAGCAAGCATACAAAAGGGGGGGTGCCATGGGAAAAAG
>CAUYUJ010018723.1:72500-73792 GCA_963575745.1 Prorocentrum cordatum
TCTGACGTGCCCTAGCCCACGCTGGCTCGCGATGGCGAATGCCACACTAGCATCGCTCTGTATCACACTGCCACATTCAGAAGCAAAATGTGTGAAAAATGCTTTCGGCCATAACGCTACGCACCCGCCCTCCACCATCGCAAGATCACCGACTTCGCCAGAAGATAATGCCACAACACTCTCAGTTGAACTCCACGACTTGGCCAAAGTTGATCCGCACAGAACTGTTCCTCCACTTGTTGACTTACGCGTTCTCCTACATCCAGCGCAGTCAGCATCGGTCGACACTGTTAGCTCTTGGGGGCGATCCTTGCCCAAGTACAAGCATCCACGCCTGTCGCATTTGTTGAGGTACTTGCCCACCTTACGAGGCCCCTCCATGTTCCGCGGGTCGGGGCAGACATAGAGCGCGTAGACTCCCTGACTGAAAACTGCATGGCCGAATACTTGGCGCTTCGCAAATTCATGTCTTGATAAGGGATACTCGTCGTCTTTTCCGCAAGGCTGGTTTCTTTCCACCTCCTCCAGCCCTCGTGCCTCCAGCGGAGTGTACAGCCTCTGCGATGTTTGTGACATCCTCCGAAGCAGTCGTTTGACGTTGGAGTTATGTCCCCACGTGTTCCAAGAAGTTGTCTACATGGTCCTCGCAGTGCATGTTGCGGCTAATGACCGAAATCAGAAGGGCATGCATGTTGTAAACCATCTGCATCATCGTGAAAGCCCTATTGTCGTCAAGCGTCCTGGTGCCCTGTGTGTCGCTGCATTCGGAGAACAGTCCGGTAACATGCCCGAGATCTCCGGTCTCATTACTGGAGTTGTACACTTCCGCACATGTGTTGTGTGCTCAGATTATACCAAGCATCCCGGGCATCAAATCATCAAATAACGTTACATAATGAGCCTGCTCGTGGCTGCCAGTGTCCACTGGGGTCGCTGCGGCGGCCGCCGCTGCCATCTCTGCACTGGAACCCGCGTGACGAACCACGGGCTCCACTCCCATGAAAATCAAACAGAAACCCTGTGCCAAAAAGGCAATAGCACCTGAGCAAAACAATTGCGGCCCAGCACTTGCACGCACCACTGGCAGTTCTAAATAGCGTTGCTCATCCAGTCGCATGGCCATGTGTTAACATTTCCTCCTCGTCGTCCTCCTCCTCCTCCTGCTCCTCCTCCTCCTCCTCCTGCTCCTTCTCCTCCCCCTGCTTCTCCTCCTCCTCCTCCTCCTCCTCCTCCTCCTCCTCCTCCTCCCCCTTCTCCTCCTCCTCCTCCTCCTCCTCCTCCTCCCTCCTCCT
>CAUYUJ010018723.1:73892-103892 GCA_963575745.1 Prorocentrum cordatum
ACTACGACTACTACTACTACTACTACTACTACTACTACTACTACTACTACTACTACTACTACTACTACTACTACTACTACTACTACTTGTTTTTCTCCTCCTCCTCCTCGTCCTCCTCTTCCTCCTCCTCCGCCTCCTCATCCGCCTCCTCCTCCTCCTCGTACTCCTCAACCTCCTCGTCCTCCTCATCGCCTCCTCAACCTCTTCCTCCTCCTCTTCCTCCTCCAACGCCGATGGCTTTCCACAGCCCCTGGGGTGGCTGTTGTGCAGGACGCATGGGGCGCCTGTAGAGGTGTGCACATGGCGCACGTCCGACGAGCACCTGCACAATCACCCCAGGGATGAGGAAGCCAGGGCGACACTGGCACACGAGGTACTTTACTTGGGGCCAGCCTGCGTGCCAAGGGCGCTGCCCCCCTGTCCCAAAAGGACCCCTCGCTGGGACGGCACAGGGATGCGTCCCTGGAGCGCGGGCCCCACGTGCATCAGGAGGTCGTTCGGGCTGTTCCTCTTGGCCCTCAGAGACTCCCGAATGGGGCTCACCGCCACGCACGCAGCCTTATAACGGTTCCCAGCGCCACCGAGGCGCCTGCGTGCCAGGGGCGCTGCCCCCCTTGTCCACAAGAGACCCCTCGCTGGCACGGTTCGGGGATGCGTCCCCGGAGCGCCGGCCCCACGGGGATCAGGGAGGTCGTTGGGGGTATCCCCCCTTGGCCCTGGGAGACTCCCCGAACGGGGCTCACCGCCCGCGCGCGGGCTCACGACGGCCCCCGACGCCGCCGAGGCGCGTGCGTGCCAGGGGCGCTGCGCTGCCCACCTGTCCCAAAAAGACCCCCCCCCTCTGGGACGGGCTGGCCCCACGGGGATCAGGGAAGGGTTTCGGGCTGTGCCCCTTCGCCCCAAGAGGCCCCCGAACGGGGCTCACCGCCTCCCGCCCATGACCAGCGCACGCGCTGGTCTCCGGCCCCAGGGCCCCACCTAAAGGTATGATTCGACCCAAGTGCTGTCCTTGGGGACCCACCCCTGGGCCTGAGGCCATGACGGCGTCCAGAGGCGACCTCCCCCTCCCCCACCTGGCCCTGGGCCAGCGCGAGTTCCCAGCGCCCGGGAGCTGCCCGAAGGACGGGATTTGGACCAGTTCCTGTCCTTGGGGGACCTCCCCCAAGGCCAGGGGCTGGGGCGGAGACCAGGGGGGCCCACCAGAGCGTCAAGGGCCGCCGGGCTTGATAACCAAAGCAGCCATAGGAACGTAGGAGCCTCCCGAGGCCCGCCAGGTCAGCAATTGGTACCTTTAAGCATACAGCGAGCTTGGTAATCCTCGCTGCCACTCGCTGCTCCCTCCTGCTAATCCTCCTCCTTGTCCCGCCCACGCTCCTCCTGGGGCGAATCACCAGCCAGGAGGTGGTCCCTCCATCCTTCCCTCCCGTTGCGCTGCCCCTCCTGCTGATGGGGTGGGTCACCCATCGAGGCGCCTCAAGCCAAGAGGTCTGTTCGGGCACGGGCCATAAGAAGCGCCCCGATCGAGGTAGACCCACCGCATCTGCCCCTTCACCCATGGGGGCAAGGCCTCCCCTCAGAAAGCGGGCGACCTACCGGCCAAGAGGCGGTCCATCCATCCCTCCCTCCCGTTGGCATGCCCCTCTTGCTGTTGGGGTGCGTCACCCACTGGGGCGCCACAAGCCAGGGGGGCGGTTCGGGCACGGGCCCGAAGAAGCCCCCCGATCGAAGTTGGACCCCACCGCGGCTGCCCCCTCTCCTATGAGGACAAGGCCTCCCCTCAGAAAATGGGCGAACTACAAGCCAAAAAGCGGTCCCTCCATACCTCCCGTTGGCATGCACCTCTTGCTGTTGGGGTGAGTCGCCCACTGGGGCGCCGCAAGCCAGGGGGGCTGTCCGGACACTGGCCCTACAAACCCTCCAATCGAAATCGAACCCCACCGCGGCTGCCCCAGCACCCACGGGGGCAAGAAATCCCCTCAGGAAAAGGGTGAACTGCAGGCCAAGAGGTGGTTCATCCATCTCTCCCTCCCGCTGGCCTCCCCCTCATGCCGCTGGGGTAGGTCACAGGGTCGCCGCAAGCCAGGGGTTGTTCGGGCACGGGCCCAAAGAAGGCCCCCGATCGAAGATAGACCCCGCCGCGGCTGCCCCAGCACCCATGGGGGGCAAGGCCTCCCCTCAGGAAGGGGGGAAACTGCAGGCCAAGAGGCGGCCCCTGAATCCCTCCCGTTGGCATGTCCCCCTTGCTGCTGGGGTGCGTCACTGGAACACCGCAAGCCAGGAGTGCTGCTCGGGGCACGGGCCCGAAGAAGCCCCAAGGACAAGATCTTGCCTAAAGTTCGTCCTTGTAGGACCCTCCTCCTCCTGCTCCTCCTGCTCCTCCGCCTCCTCCGCCTCCTCCTCCTCCTCCTCCTCCTCCTCCTCCTCCTCCTCCTCCTCCTCCTCCTCCTCCTCCTCCTCCTCCTCCTCCTCCTCCTCCCATCCCCCCCAGGCCAGGCCCGTAGGCCCGTGCGGCGTCCCAGTGGGTCGGGAGGACGCCGACGTCTGCGCATCACAGGAAGCGCGGGAGCTACGGGGGGTGAGAAGCGCTGGGCTAAGCCGTCCCAAGGCCAGGTCACCCGCAGGCGCGAGAAGCCAGGGCGGCTGTTCGGGCACTCAAGGGCGCCCATCTCCCCGGGCCTTTCACGGCATGGCTGAAACTTCAAAGAAAGGAATCAGGATATACGTCCTCCCCGTTGACTCGAACCACCACGGCCAGCGGCACCACTAATGGACTGACTCCACGGCGGCCAGCGGCGCTGGGTTTCGGCCATCCTGGTCACTTTGAGGATGTGGCCCGTTGTCATCAAACTACTGTTTTTGGGGGGGCAACGGGTTCTCCCGTCAGCTGCCCAACAGTCTCCAGCGTTTCGCCGATGACCAATGTATCTCTAAATATGGGTGTAGGTACCCTCCTTTTTTTAACCTATGGCGAGCTGGGCAATCTTCATCCTCCTCCTCCTCCTCCTCCTCCTCCTCCTCCTCCTCCTCCTCCTCCTCCTCCTCCTCCTCCTCCTCCTCCTCCTCCTCCTCCTCCTCCTCCTCCTCCTCCTCCTCCTCCTCCTCCTCCTCCTCCTCCTCCTCCTCCTCCCTCCTCCTCCTCCTCCTCCTCCTCCTCCTCCTCTCCCCCCCCCACTCCTCCATCCCATCACCATGTTCCTCCCTCCCCCGTGCCCCCTCCTCCTCCTCCTCCTCCTCCTCCTCCTCCTCCTCCTCCAGGAGTGCGGCCGTGGCCCGGGCATCCCACGCCAGAAAGCCGGCGCTGGCCGCAGAGGGCTCCCGCGCGCGCGCGACGGGCAGCATGGCGCCCCGCGCCGGGCCCGGGGTCGGCACGCCACGCCTCATCCTTCATGCGAAGGATGGGGCCGTCCTCGAGCCTCGAGGAGTGGGTGGATGTATGTTAGGAGGCAACTACAGTCATCGGCCTGACCCTAGGAACGATAAGTAAGGAACGAAGCCCCCCTTTCATCCAAGGAACAACGCACGATACATAATAAATAACGCATAAGGAACGATAAATAACGCATGTGAACCTAAGGAACGACCGAGCCCCTTTTGAAAAAAAGTGATTCTTATTCAAGCCGCTCACTGTACTGGGAGGTTTTTGTCGGAAGGATTAAAGGGGATTAAGCCCCACTGGGGCGCTGTTACGCTGGAGTGGGCCTCGGATTAAGCAGGATGAAGCCGGACGAAGCGGGATTAAGCGGGATCAAACCAGATCAAGCGGGATTAAGCCGGATTTCGGACCAGGGCAAAATCAGAATTTGACCTCCCAGGAGTTGCATCCAGACGTATGGAACCAAACGCCCGAAATACAGTTTTGGATTTGCCAGGAAAAGGAGTCATGCCGCTCTTGGAGTGCTACGCGACAGGCGCATCGACTGCCAGCACGATCGCTTCAAATTTCACCACGCGAAGAGATTTGAAGCCACAGGCTCCTGACATGGTGTGTAAGGCCAATCTTACCACGCGCAACGAGCGACGCGTGCTCCGCCAGCGAGCATGCGCAACACTTCGTCTTCCACATCCTTCACAAGCTCCTCCTTCGAACCCTTCTCGACTCACTCATCTGGCTAATACTGATCGTCGTTATCATCGTCCTCCCTCTCTTCCTACCCCATTATATCTGTTTCGCAGCAGCTCTCTCTCTCTCTCTCTCTCTCTCTCTTTCTCACCTCCTCTCTCTTTACATGAGTATAATTATTCCCAACCATCCTGTGGTGTTGGGTCCTCGTTTTGAAGAGACAGCGCCCCGCGTCCCACCTCCTCCTCCTTCTCTCTCCTCCCCTCATCCTCCCATCATCATCATCATCATCATCATCATCATCATCATCATCATCATCATCATCATCATCATCATCATCATCATCATCATCATCATCATCATCATCATCATCATCATCATCATCATCATCATCATCATCATCATCATCATCATCATCATCATCATCATCATCATCATCATCATCATCATCATCATCATCATCATCATCATCATCATCATCATCATCATCATCATCATCATCATCATCGTCATTGTCATCGTCGTCATCGTCATCGTCATCACCCACTTCGGCACACCCCTCACACGTTTCGTGGCCCCATAGGGAGCTCCACCGAAGGCCCAGGGCTGCCGCCCGCATGCGTCCCCACACCCATTTCGGCACACCCCTCACACGTTTCGTGGCCCCATAGGGA
The DNA here is from genome assembly GCA_963575745.1 of Prorocentrum cordatum. NCBI lineage: Eukaryota > Dinophyceae > Prorocentrales > Prorocentraceae > Prorocentrum > Prorocentrum cordatum. Next base: position 78,627 of record CAUYUJ010018723.1, read on the forward strand.
GCTCCACCGAAGGCCCCATGGCTGCCGTCCGCATGCGTCCCGCACACCCATTTCGGCACACCCCTCACACGTTTCGTGGCCCCACAGGGAGCTCCACCGAAGGCCCCAGTGCTGCCGTCCGCATGCGTCCCGCACACCCATTTCGGCACACCCCTCACACGTTTCGTGGCCCCATAGGGAGCTCCACCGAAGGCCCCATGGCTGCCGTCCGCATGCGTCCCGCACACCCATTTCGGCACACCCCTCACACGTTTCGTGGCCCCACAGGGAGCTCCACCGAAGGCCCCAGTGCTGCCGTCCGCATGCGTCCCGCACACCCATTTCGGCACACCCCTCACACGTTTCGTGGCCCCATAGGGAGCTCCACCGAAGGCCCCAGTGCTGCCGTCCGCATGCGTCCCGCACACCCATTTCGGCACACCCCTCACACGTTTCGTGGCCCCATAGGGAGCTCCACCGAAGGCCCCATGGCTGCCGTCCGCATGCGTCCCGCACACCCATTTCGGCACACCCCTCACACGTTTCGTGGCCCCACAGGGAGCTCCACCGAAGGCCCCAGTGCTGCCGTCCGCATGCGTCCCGCACACCCATTTCGGCACACCCCTCACACGTTTCGTGGCCCCATAGGGAGCTCCACCGAAGGCCCCATGGCTGCCGTCCGCATGCGTCCCGCACACCCATTTCGGCACACCCCTCACACGTTTCGTGGCCCCATAGGGAGCTCCACCGAAGGCCCGAGGGCTGCCGCCCGCATGCGTCCCCTACACCCATTTCGGCACACCCCTCACACGTTTCGTGGCCCCATAGGGAGCTCCACCGAAGGCCCCAGTGCTGCCGTCCGCATGCGTCCCGCACACCCATTTCGGCACACCCCTCACACGTTTCGTGGCCCCATAGGGAGCTCCACCGAAGGCCCCAGTGGCTGCCGTCCGCATGCGTCCCGCACACCCATTTCGGCACACCCCTCACACGTTTCGTGGCCCCACAGGGAGCTCCACCGAAGGCCCCATGGCTGCCGTCCGCATGCGTCCCGCACACCCATTTCGGCACACCCCTCACACGTTTCGTGGCCCCATAGGGAGCTCCACCGAAGGCCCGAGGGCTGCCGCCCGCATGCGCCCCCTACACCCATTTCGGCACACCCCTCACACGTTTCGTGGCCCCATAGGGAGCTCCACCGAAGGCCCCATGGCTGCCGTCCGCATGCGTCCCGCACACCCATTTCGGCACACCCCTCACACGTTTCGTGGCCCCACAGGGAGCTCCACCGAAGGCCCCAGTGCTGCCGTCCGCATGCGTCCCGCACACCCGTTTCGGCACACCCCTCACACGTTTCGTGGCCCCATAGGGAGCTCCACCGAAGGCCCCAGTGCTGCCGTCCGCATGCGTCCCGCACACCCATTTCGGCACACCCCTCACACGTTTCGTGGCCCCATAGGGAGCTCCACCGAAGGCCCCATGGCTGCCGTCCGCATGCGTCCCGCACACCCATTTCGGCACACCCCTCACACGTTTCGTGGCCCCATAGGGAGCTCCACCGAAGGCCCCAGGGCTGCCGCCCGCATGCGTCCCCTACACCCATTTCGGCACACCCCTCACACGTTTCGTGGCCCCATAGGGAGCTCCACCGAAAGCCCCATGGCTGCCGTCCGCATGCGTCCCGCACACCCATTTCGGCACACCCCTTATACGGCTCGTGGCCCCATAGGGAGCACCACCGAAGAAGATATTCACAATTGCGGTACTCTCAACTGCATATGGTTGGGTCCTTCGCCAGGCTAATTTGTATACTCTTGTTTTGGTTCAAGGGTCCCTGACCCAAGTGCGCAGCCGCGACGCAAAGCACCCTGCAACCGATTCTGGCCTCGCAAGACCGAACGCGGCCCATCCCAGGCCGTCAGAGATTCGCGTCAAATCCCTTCAGTTCTGCGCGCGGGCGCCATGCACACAAAAGGCCCTCGCCGTGCATCCCCAAGGCCCTCGCCGTGCATCCCCTGCACCGTGGCAGCCCAAGCCACCAGGGAAGGGCCGCCAAGAGGCGGCCATTAACAGATCGACAGCAACCTCAGCCAGAAGGAATGAGCATCGTTCATCCGACCCCCATCCCCAGCGGGGGAACCTGGGCCCCACTGGCCGATTCACCCTCCTAGATGGGAATATAGGCAGTTCCCTTCGGGTTTCGACGGGTGTATCCCCAACTGGGGTGGTAATTTGGTGGGGGTCTCGAAGGGGATGAGCACGGGGATGGGGGTCGGTAAAAGATACTAAAGGAGGCCTGCGTCGCCACCCTCCAGAGCAGTGGTGACGTCGACCGAGCAATCGCTGCACACAGCGCCCCGCGAGCATAAACATCACACAGATCGCGACACCACTTACCAACAACACCGCGCCGACCGACGCAGGCCCAGGAGCGAGCTTACGAGAATCTCGTGCGGGAAAAACAAGATCAACTACACTTAGGTCGGGCATGTCCTCCTACAGGCGGACTTTCGACGTTAAATCAAAAATTGTCGGACAAAATGCTCAACGATAATCAAAAGTAGTCACAAAATCGCCCCTCGACTATTTTCGACTATTTTGGAATATTCCTCCTGTAGAGGGGCACGCCCCACTGAAAACTACACCATCCTGCACGACTCACCGATGCACAACAAAGCCTCAGAAGGCTGCCCACCACCAGCAGGAGTCGCGGCCGACGCCGATACCAACCAAGGCAAAGGCAGCGCCCCTCTCACCAGCCTCGATGCTCGGAACTGGGAAGTGCCAGTTACCACCACGCCTGTCAGGATGGGCGACGGGACGCCGTGCGCCAGCATCATCCCACTCCACACGCTAGAGGAGGGCGACCACGAACTACAGCAAACTCACGCACATTCAAGATTATCCTCTAGCGCTTGCCGCTCTGGGACCCCTTAGCACCGGCCACCCCGGAAAGAGAGTTCCAAGTCCCACGCTTCGCCGCCTGGCCAAGGCGACCAAGCCTACGCCAGGACACATCCAGGGGGCCATCTAACAGCTAGGACGGGAAGATAAATAAAGAGCCTCCAAAACGTCGTCCGAGTCACCCGCAACGCGGATCCGCGCCGCTATCTGCGAGGCAGACGCCAATGCGGCCACGCCCGCACTCAAGGAACTCCGCGCGGCTCAGTTCTCTGGAGCAGCACTCCTCAACGGCAACCGCTTCCCAGGGTGACCAGGCACGGCACAACAAAAAACCAAAGTACGCCACAAATCAGCCAAACGAGGCGTCACTCACAAACAGCTCGATGACGACCTCACGGCACAACCGCGTTCCCGTCCCGCTTCCAAACCGCACAAATGCAAGACGCCATGAAACTCCTTGGTCGCCACGGCACAGAAGCCGGAAAGAGCGAGCTCACGGCTACCTCCATGGTCAAACCAGAAGGCGTCCCCGTGGTTCTCGCAGCCCCAGGGGAAGAAGGCATTCAGTTCGACATCAGCTACCATGGCACCGAAGTGCCCCCGCCCAGTGACCACACCATCTCGCGGTACCCAGGCGGTCACCAAAACATGCTTCAGGAAGCAAACGACACCTCAACCCAGCACAAAGCGCACGGGGCCGTTCGGTCGGACAAAAGAGTGGACACCATAGTCAATCTAGGGGCCCTGGGACACACAAATAACTAGAGACCGGATGTCCCATGTTTTCCTAGATTTCCTGTGTTTTTGTCTTCTCCCCCCTTCCCATATCTTTCCCTATTTTCTGGGGAATCGACGATTCATTGTGTCTGTGTGTGTTTTTGTTTCCCCTCCTGAGTCAAGCCGGACACCGAGGAAGCGAGACAGGCCGCCCTGGCACTGCGGGGACCCGAGGCCGCACCCGCACAGACGCCAGGCGCCGCAGCACACGGGCGCATCGAGCCGCCAAGCGCCACCAGGACGCGGACTGCCAAGGCACAGGCACCCAACACATTTTAGGTCGGGCGTGTCCCCTTACGTTACAAGCGGATCTGGGACGAGAAATTGGAGAAAAAAACACACACACACACACACACACACACAAAATAAAAAAAAAAGCTCCAAATGGTAAAAAATAAAATAAATAATTAACACAACAACAAGACACGTCCCCTGAAGATTTGTTGACTATTTTCGAACATGCCCCCTGTAGAGGGACACGCCCGACTTAACATTGAATAGCACTGTGAAGTCGAACACGCAGGACGGGACAAAACCGCCAGGAGCGATTCCGCCATAGCCGAAGCGGCTGACCCCTCACCGAACGGCACACTCCACGTTCACGGTTCCGCCGCCCCCCTGGACCATTGTCAAAGTCGAGGCGCCGGCCCCTGCCAAAGCTGATTCCCCCGAAGCACCAACGCCTGCGGGCGCCTCACCAGAGACCATCGCTACTGAGAAACCTGTGGTGGGATCGCCCACGGGGCGAGCAGGGTCATACACCTCCCCATCCACCAGACTGCACCTCCAAGCGCTGCTGAAACCGCTGCCGAATTCAGAAACGCCACTACCGCCGAGCACACCCCTGCCAGGGAATAAGCAGCGCAGCAGCAACGCGCAGGGCTCTCGCAAACGAGGCGGCAGCGACCTTCGTGGGCCGCGGGGAGGCCGAGCCCGAGCGCGCACAGCGCTGCTATCGTGTCGCGCTCAATCGTCTGGGGGCCCCAGATGTAGGGCGAATGGTGCTCTAGTGATGAGATTGGCTCAAGATGACTACGCCCCACGATTTCCAGAGCATCCAGCGGCACAGCCGGTGCAGAACCTTAGGAAATATGGGAGATCCTAGAAGCCTTGGAACTCGTGGAACGAATCGTTCTCATGACCTCTTGCTCCTCAGGGGGCACTTCACTAGGAAATATGGGAAATCCTAGAAGCCTTGGAACTCGTGGAGCGAATCGTTCTCGTGACCCCTTGCTCCTCGGGGGGGGACTTCTGGGCGAGAGGAAAGCGCGCCGCGGCGCCCGTCCTGCCGGCGGCGCCCTCGCCAGAGTGCCGGAGGCCGAGGGCGGCGTGGGCGAGGCAGAAGCCGCGCACCCCGCCGCGGGCGGCGATGGCGGCCTGGCCGTGGCGGGCGGGGCCCCCAAGGAAGGGGGCTGGGATGGGGGGGGAAGGCTGGGAAAGGGAGGGCGGGAGGAGCCTCCTCATTCTCCTTGTCTTCGTCCTCCTCCTCCTCCTCCTCCTCCTCCTCCTCCTCCTCCTCCTCCTCCTCCTCTTTCCGTAATCACTGTTGGGGCTCAAGTCCATGGCGGGAGGATCAGGGCACGAACAGTTTGCAAGGGGATTCAGCGGCCACGCCACATTCGCCACTGTTCACCTGGCAACATCCACAGTCAGCGTATACAGTACTGGGGCAGCGCCCCACTTTTCGAACTACACACCTCGGGCGGATGGTAAGGGATGCCAAAAAGTCAGGCTTTTTGCAGCATATGCAGGTGCAGATGGAACTTCACCAACAGAACCTTCTGCTTCCACTGCAAGGCCACCCTCGCATGGAGATGCCATGGCACGACGCGCAAGGAGTCTGATCCCGCCAGGGCCAGCCTCGTCATCAGCGCGGAGGTGGTGCACGGCAGGAGCCAGCAGCACCGCCCGGCAGGTGGAGCTGGGGGACGCCACCGCTAGCGGTGGTGCCGCCTCAAGTCTTCGCCACACCAGCGCGCGGAGAGGGGCCCGAGCGGAGGGTTCCTGAAACTGCCCCGACGGACACGCAAGATGCGTGATGCACCAAGTGTGAATTACGCCATTGTGGCCGCCACAGCATCGGATGTGATTTCCGACATCCAGATTCGGCCATGTCCTGCCTGCTGTTTCAGAATAGACACCAAGACGCAGAATCTCGGCATCCGGTCGGAAGCCTGAGCGCATCCGTGGGTCGCACCGTAGATGCGGACACCCGCGCACGACGTGCACGCCGTGCCCATGCTTGCGGCAAGCGTGCCCCCCACGGCAGCAGCAGCCCGACCGCCACGCTGGCCGGCCTGGCCAACCCTGCCGCACCGTGCGCAAATACCTCAGGCAGGTCGCCCCGCGGCGTGCCTGGCGCCGCCGCCTCCTTCACCTCCTTGCACGGGCTCGTTGGCGCACAGATGCCAGGGTACGAGTGGCCAGTGGTGGCTCGGATGCAGAGTTTGGGATCGTTGCAGCCGCCGCCAGGAAGCGTAAGCTTGGTCTGCAGACGACCTTTCGCCTGGCCTTTCCTGTCTACCATCTTTAAGATCCGCGTCAGTAGGTGCGTTTGGTATAGAATGTCCTGATCCCTGACCTCTTCGCCGATCACGATTTGATTATGGCGCTGGCCAATCCAATGTTTAATGACCCACGATGCTCCAAGAGGCCCCAAGACCGCTCCAAGACGGCTCCAAGTGGCCAAAGAGCCCCCCCAGGAGGCCCCGACGAGGCCAAAATCTGTCCAAAACCATGGGAAATGATCCCGGCAAAGCAACCTAACAGCGATGTGTAGGAGCATATCTGGAAGCATTCCCCTTAAGATTCACATGAGAATCCAGTTCTAGAATTCTGCTGTTCTCGCAGTCGCAGTCGCATTCGCGATGAAAGTCGCAGTGGCAACGGCAGTCGCAGTCACAGCCTCAGCCTCAGCCTGCCTCAGCCTCAGCCTCAGCCTGCCTCAGCCTCAGCCTGCCTCAGCCTCAGCCTCAGCCTGCTTCAGCCTCAGCCTCAGTCTGCCTTCAGCCTCGGCCTCAGCCTCAGCCTGCCTCAGCCTCAGCCTGCATCAGCCTCAGCCTCAGCCTCAGCCTGCCTCAGCATCAGCCTGCCTCAGCCTCAGCCTCAGCCTGCCTCAGCCTCAGCCTCAGCCTGCTTCAGCCTCAGCCTCAGTCTGCCTTCAGCCTCGGCCTCAGCCTCAGCCTGCCTCAGCCTCAGCCTGCATCAGCCTCAGCCTCAGCCTCAGCCTGCCTCAGCATCAGCCTGCCTCAGCCTCAGCCTCAGCCTGCCTCTCAGCCTCAGCCTCAGCCTGCTTCAGCCTCAGCCTCAGTCTGCCTTCAGCCTCGGCCTCAGCCTCAGCCTGCCTCAGCCTCAGCCTGCATCAGCCTCAGCCTCAGCCTCAGCCTGCCTCAGCATCAGCCTCAGCCTCAGCCTCAGCCTCAGCCTGCCTCAGCCTCAGCCTCAGCCTGCTTCAGCCTCAGCCTCAGTCTGCCTTCAGCCTCGGCCTCAGCCTCAGCCTGCCTAAGCCTCAGCCTGCATCAGCCTGAGCCTCAGCCTCAGCCTGCCTCAGCATCAGCCTGCCTCAGCCTCAGCCTCAGCCTGCCTCAGCCTCAGCCTCAGCCTGCTTCAGCCTCAGCCTCAGTCTGCCTTCAGCCTCGGCCTCAGCCTCAGCCTGCCTCAGCCTCAGCCTGCATCAGCCTCAGCCTCAGCCTCAGCCTGCCTCAGCATCAGCCTGCCTCAGCCTCAGCCTCAGCCTCAGCCTCAGCCTGCTTCAGCCTCAGCCTCAGTCTGCCTTCAGCCTCGGCCTCAGCCTCAGCCTGCCTCAGCCTCAGCCTGCCTCAGCCTCAGCCTCAGCCTGCCTCAGCATTCAAAATGTGGCCCGGGAATGGAGTTCTGGGAACTCGAAAAACACGAAGTGGCCTGCAGTTGGCTCCGGGCATTCAAAATCATGCCCAGGAATGCATTTCTGGGAACTCGAAGACCACGAAGTGGCCTACAGTTGGCTCCGGGCATTCAAAATCATATCCAGGAATGCAGTTTGGGGAACTCGAAGACCACGAAGTGGCCTACAGTTGGCTCCGGGCATTCAAAATGTGGCCCAGGAATGGAGTTCTGGGAACTCGAAGACCACGAAGTGGCCTACAGTTGGCTCTGGGCATTCAAAATGTGGCCCGGGAATGGTGTTCTGGGAAGTCCAAGAGCACGAAGTGGCCTACAGTTGGCTCCAGGCATCCAAAATGTGGCCCGGGAATGGAGTTCTGGGAACTCGAAGAGCACGAAGTGGCCTACAGTTGGCTCCGGGCATCCAAAATGTGGCCCGGGAATGGAGTTCTGGGAAGTCGAAGGGCACGAAGTGGCCTACAGTTGGCTCCAGGCATCCAAAATGTGGCCCGGGAATGGAGATCTGGGAAGTCGAAGAACACGAAGTGGCCTACAGTTGGCTCCGGGCATTCAAAATGTGGCCCGGGAATGGAGTTCTGGGAAGTCGAAGAGCACGAAGTGGCTTACAGTTGGCTCCGGGCATTCAAAATGTGGCCCGGGAATGGAGTTCTGGGAGGTCGAAGAGCACGAAGTATGTGACTGTTTGCGAAAAAACGAACTCGGACCCAGCTCCCCGGATGCCGCCCGGACCCCCCTGTGGAGTCATCTGCTGCTCTCTTTTGACACCACTAGAAACCTATCAGTTTTCGCTGTTAGGTTAAAAAAATCTTTGGTACTCGACGCGCCACTCTGCTGCGTGCCCCGCTGCTGTACACCACCCGGTACTAGACGAAGCCCCTCTCCAAGCTGATGAAAAAACATCCTTGGTACTAGACGTGCCCATCTACTGTGCATCACCCGGTACTAGACGAGGCACCTCCCCACCCCAAGCTAATTGAAAGAGCATCCTTGGTAGTAGACGCACCCGTCTGCTGCGTGCCCCACTGCTGTGCACCACCCGCTGCAAGACGAGGCCCCTTCCCAAGTTACTGAAAAAAGCATCCTTGGTACTAGACGTGTCCCAATACTGTGCGCCACCCTCTGCTCGGCGAAGCCCCTCCCCAAGATATGTTTGTCAAAGCGTCCTGGGCGACCAGGACCAATTTTGGTCACGATCGCGGTCGGGGCGCATTATCCGGACTCGGTACTAATAATGCCGCCCCGCGACCACGACCGGAACCAGTGCTGGTCGCAGTCGCGGTCGGGGTACACTAGTCGACACCGGGAATGATAAGGACGCCCCACGACTGTGACCAGGACCAGTTTTGGTCACAATCGCGGTCGGGGGGCATTGTTCGGATTTAGAAATAATCAGGCCGCCCCGCGACCACGACCGGGGCCAGTGCCGGTCGCAAGCGCGGTCGGGGCGCATTATTCGCAGCGGGTGATACTAAGCGCGCCCTGCGACCACGACCAGGACAAGGAGCAGTCCTGGTCGTGGTCGCGGTCGGGGCGCATGATTCGAATTGGATGAAAATAAAAACAATTATCCCAGTGCGACCCTACCTAGGAGTTGGAGCCCCTAGGAAAGCAGCATTAATAGTAAAGCTAAGCTAAAGCTAAGAAAAAGCTAAGCTAAAGCTAAGTTAAAGCTAAGCTAAGGCTAAGCTAAAGCTAAGATAAAGCTAAGCTAAAGCTAAGCTAAAGCTAAGCTAAAGCTAAGCTAAAGCTAAGCTTAAGCTAAGCTAACGCTAAGCTAACGCTAAGCTAGAGCTAAGCTAAAGCTAAGCTAGAGCTAAGCTGAAGCTAAGCTAAAGCTAAGCTGAAGCTAAGCTGAAACCAAGCTAAACCTAAGCTAAAGCTAAGCTAGAGCTAAGCTAAAGCTGAGCTGAAGCTAAGCTGACGCTAAGCTAGAGCTAAGCTAAAGCTAAGCTGAAGCTAAGCTGAAGCTAAGCTGAAGCTAAGCTAAAGCTAAGCTAACGCTAAGCTAAAGCTAAGCTGAAGCTAAGCTAAAGCTAAGCTAGAGCTAAGCTAAAGCTAAGCTGAAGTTAAGCTAACGCTAAGCTAGAGCTAAGCTAAAGCTAAGCTAAAGCTAAGCTGAAGCTAAGCTAGAGCTAAGCTAAAGCTAAGCTGAAGCTACGCTGAAGCTAAGCTGAAGCTAAGCTAGAGCTAAGAAAAAGCTAAGCTAGAGCTAAGCTGAAGCTAAGCTGAAGCTAAGCTAAAGCTAAGTTAAAGCTAAGCTGAAGCTAAGCTGAAGCTAAGCTAAAGCTAAGCTAAAGCTAAGCTAAACATAAGCTAAAGCTAAGGTCAAGCTAAGCTAAAGCTAAGCTGAAGCTAAGCTAAGCTGGGTGAACCCAGGGGGCGCGACTGGGGGAACCGCGGGGCGGGGACTGGGGGAACCGCCCGGGGCGATTTCCACTGCCCGGCCCCTTTAAGCTAAGAGAGTAAGAACCCTTCTAGGCAGAGTCTAGGTAGGGAATAAGAAGAAGAGAAGAAGAAGACGAACAATAACAATAATAATAATCTATATACTTGCCATCTTTCGAATAATAATTACACTTATCATGATAAAAGTAAAACCAGCAGCAAGAATAGTAACAATCACAAACATAATCGCAGTCATACTAGGAACTAATATTTATATATATACATGTATTCATAAACATTAGTCGTTTATATATAATGTATGTGTGTTTAACGTTTATATATATGTGTATATAAAGAAAAATGAACACAACACAACAAAACGCGACAGCGACCAGGACCAGTCCTGGTCGTGGTTGCGGCCAGGGCGCATTATTCGTAATACGTAATAACAATGTCGCCCGCGACCGCGACCAGGACTTGTCCTGGTGACGGTCGCGGTCGACATTATTACTATCATTATTCTTCGTATCATGCTTATTTTGTCATTATCCAATGGCACCCTAATAATCTCGCCCGCGACCAAGACCCAGACTGGTCCTGGTCACAGCCGCTGTCGACATTATTATTTTCTCTGCAAGCGGTAACGCCCTGGCGTCCCCTCTACTTCCCCGGCAGCAAACAGCGTCAGAATCACAGTGGACGAATGCTGATTCTGAATGGTTACTCTACATGGATAAGTGAAACAACGCACATGGCCTCACAAATACTTCATCATTTCCGCAAGCCCCGTCTCCAGCGCGATCGCTTCGGCCTGGAATGGTGAAGCCCAAGGCCCCAAGTTGATGTGAACCACACGCTAATCGGCGAAAATGGGGCTGGCCGCCCCCTCTGGCATCGACAGCATATATGACCCAACCTATCGCCCCCTGGCCGGCACGCACCCCACCATCGGTGTGGAGCAGGATGCTCCGATGATCTCCCGCGCCTGCTCCTGAACTGGTAACGAATTTCCCGGCTGAGTCGACATCTGTTAATATTACCTAGTCAATTAATGCCACCCCGGCCACGACCAGGACCACACTCCATCCTCCTCCTCCTCCTCCTCCTCCTCCTCCTCCTCCTCCTCCTCCTCCTCCTCCTCGCGGTCGCCACACTTCTGGAGGCCCGAAGTGGGCCCAAAGCATCAACACGCCTTGATCCTTAGTCCTCGAATGTCCTCCTCGTCCTTCTGCCTGCGTGGGGCCGCGAGACCCTCGACCCCAACATTCACCCGGATGTTGCGCAGTTGGTAGTGCTTGTTTGGGAAGGCCGAGGCCTGTGCCCCTCTCCCCTTCCCTCGAGGCGGAACAAAATGGTTACGACGACGACGAGGAGGAGGAAGAGGACCAGTGTAAACCCACGACGCATCAACGATGCTGCAATGAACACTCCCTCCAAGTTCCCTCGTCACGGGTCGCTGAACGAGCTTGCTCTCGTTGCGGGAAGTGCCCCATTGGAAGACAACCGTCTGAAAATCCTCGATCGCGCCAGAACACACTTTCAGGGACCACATCGCTGCGAATCAGCGTGACTGCTGGGTCCTGGCAAGCCTAGATCGCCCCAGGACGCCACTCCTGGAACTCCAGCACCGCGAACCAGCGTGACTGCTGCGCCGTGACGACCCTGAATCGCGCCAGGGCAAGTTCCTGGGATTTCAGCCACGCGAATACGGCAGGTTCGCGTCGTGTCGACCCCAGCGTTGGTTCCCGACACCGCGGGGAACGTTCAAACTTAAACAATCGGTCGTTCCGTGAACGCCAGATCGTTCAACGACGCCGATTCTGGGCCACGGGCGGCGTTCAACCTTAAACGCACGCGGTGGGGTCGCCGCCCGTCGGCACGACGCGGACCTGCCGTATGTGAACACGTGGCAAACTTTTACAACGAATGTGCGCGGAGCCATGGCGAGGACCACGCTCTGAAAAAGGAACCGTCCTCGGTCCGCGAAACGGTGCCCACTTTGAGACCCAGACGTGCGCAGCGCTACAACGAGAACCACATTTCGAACACGGCCCGCCCTCCATCCGTGAGACTGCTGCAAGCTTTTGAAAACGAATGTGCGCGGCGCTGACGCAAGAGCCCCAGCTTAAATACGGCCCGCCCTCCATCCGTGAAACTGCTGCTAACGTCAAGCTTCAGGACCATAAAATGGTGAGGAATAGCAAGCGAAACGCCCAGCCCGACCTATCGAATTTGCCCCACAAGAAAAAAGAGTGGAGGTGCGACAAGGATGAGATTGCCCCACAAGGAAACAGAGTGGAGAAGGATGAGGAGGAAGAGGACATTGGGATTCAACCTTTTCCCCCCCGACAAGCCGGCTGCCTTGTGCGAGGCACCCCGCATGTACAGCTTGCCAACCACCGACGCCTTCGCGGCAGACTAATCCTCCTCGTCCTCCTCCTCCTCCTCCACCTCCTCCTCCTCCTCCTCCTCCCCCTCCTCCTCCTCTGATCCTCTAATCCTACGAAAGAAGAGTCCAGCCGAGCCGAACTCCCAAGCCTACTTGCGAGCAGGACCTACCCCGAAACAGAAGGCTCCTCCTCCTCCTCCTCCTCCTCCTCCTCCCCCTCCTCCTCCTCCTCCTCCTCCTCCTCATCCTCCTCATCCTCCACATCTTCCTCCTCATCATCATCCACCCCTTCTGCTTCTCCACCCACTCCTCCCACTCCTCCTCCTTCCTCCTCCTCCTCCTCCACTCCTCTTCCTCCTCCTCCTCTCCCTCTCCTCCTCCTCCTCACCCTCCTTCTCCTCCTCCTCTCCTCCTCCTCCTCTGCTCTCCTCCTCCTCTCCTCCTCCTCCTCTTCATCATCATCATCATCATCATCATCATCATCATCATCATCATCATCATCATCATCATCATCATCATCATCATCATCATCATCATCATCATCATCATCATCATCATCATCATCATCATCATCATCATCGTCCTCCTCCTCGTCCTCCTCCTCCTCATCATCCTCCTCCACCCCTTCCCTGCAACTCTTCCACACCTGTTGGTAGGGCTGGCCAGTCGTTTCGCCCGAAACGCCCTCGCCATGGATGACCTGGAAATATGAGATTTGCAGCAGTTTCACACATGGAACGCTGGTGGTTTTCAAAATGCAGTTCTCGTCTCAGCGCCGTGGACATTCGTCTTACAAGTTTGCAACACTTCCATGGATGGAGGGCGGTTCCTTTTCAAAATGTAGCTCTCGCCTAAGGCCTCGGCGTCGCGCACATTCGTCATAAATGTTTGCAACAGCGTCGAGGAAGGAGGGCGGGCCGCGCACATTCGTCTTGTAAGTTTGCACCAGCTTCAGGGATTCGTATGGTCGATGTCCCAGGAGCTGTGTTCTGGCACGTGTGAGAATCTCAAGCACGCAAAAATAACGTTGATGAAGCCAGGCTACTTCATCCGATCAGTAACTCACCCGGAACCTTAACTCGCCCGATGCTTAATTCACCCTCGCCTAACTCACACGGTCCTTACCTCACTCGGTCTAGCTCACCCGGTCCTTAACTAACCCGATCAAACTCACCCGTTCCTCAACCCTGACTCTCCACCTTCCACACCTTCCGCGTGGAAGGTGCCTTGCACGGTCTTTTGATCACTCAGGTGACTTTGGATGTCCAAGAATAATTCCAGGTTTTTGATGGTTTGGGGAGTTTCTGCGGTATCGGTAAGTATATACACTGACAACGCTCTTTTCGCATGTTTTCAAGCAAGCGTGTTGGGCAGTTGTCCTGGCGTTGATGGCACAGCTTTCTGCATGGCTTCCGTCCCTATCGCAGATGGAGTTTGGACAAGCCCTATGATCCGAGTGCCCCAGATCAAAAAAAAACAGGCGAAGACAACAGCAGCCCCGGGACTATAGAACACGCGAGCCCTAAATCGTACGACCACACCTGAGACCCAATCACCCTGACGCCCCTAAGTGCCCTCAGACCCGGATACCATAAGACCCCTCTGACTCCGAGACCCGATATGGCCCCAGGACCTTAGACCGTGAGACTCTAGGACTACATGACCCCTAGACCCTAAAGCCCAACGGGACCCTGCTTAAGACCCTGAGGCCCTAAGACCAGCAGAACTCAAGACCCATTCGAAGACCCCACGGCCCGAACTCATTTTCTTTTTTATTTGTCTACGCCCCTAAGACCCTGGGACATGACCATCGCACCCTAGGATCCCATGGCCATAAAACAGGCAAGCCATAGGACCCTGTGGCACAGAGGCCCTAAGGCCTTCAGAACCTGAGACCCTCAGACTCTAAGACCCTGCGGCTCCAAGCCCCTCAAACCCGAAGACTCCCGACACAAAACCAAGGCACCCTAGGATCCGAAGGCCCCACAGGCGAGCCCTAGAACCCTGATACCCTATGAATGTGAGACCCACCTATGACTCCCTAGCCCTCAGACCCCGAGACCCTGAGACCCTAAGACCCTGAGACCTTAAGGCCCTAGAACCCCAAAACTCCCAGACAATCAAAACCTGAAACATAAATCCAAACACAAACACCAAAATACAATACACTCCTGAATCCTTAAAACCACGTCAGCCTAAAAACGGCTCGATGTATCAGAGCGCCCTTCTTCCAGAGCCCTCGTCGCCAGACTCGCCGTTTTATGTTTTCCCTCGAACTAAGGTGTCCTTCCCCATCCATACGTGTTGCTGCTATGATTTGTTATGCATGGGCGAGTGCGTCCCGATGTCAAGGGGACCAATACAGCGCCTGTGAAACATCCGCTTTCAAGAATTGCATGGTTTTGAGATGATGGCATTGATGGCTAACGATGTTAGTGATTAAACTCGCGGTGTGGTGTTGATGGCGATTTTGAAGATAACAGGATGCGGAACTGAATCACTAACGACATTCGGCCGTCCACGTGGTAAGCCATGTCTGTGCAAACATGGGGAGGAACTCTCGGCCCTCGTGTGATGGGCACAATGCTGGCAAAGTGCGTGAAGAGCCGACGAGGTCGAGCAGAGGAGTCTAGGGCCTTGCCTTGTTGTTCACTTGCCTTTGGCCGTGTCCCCATTGTCTCCCATCCTCGTTCTGGAAACACTTCTCGGTCCGCCTGATCTCCAATTGTGCATGTTTTTGGACGCCCGAAATGGGCACGGAAAAAATGGGTACAATGCCCAACAACAAATGTTGTTCCAAACCAACAGCGGCCGCTGTTGGGCAGGCGGCCTCCTGTCTCAAATGGACACCGGCCGCGGCGACGCGGACAGCGAGTCCTGTTCAAAATGAACAGGGACTGCTGTTGGGCATTGTACCCATTCTTTCCGTACCCATTTCGTTCGTGCAGAATGTTACTCTTGACACAGCTCTGATCGTAATGTTGGCCACATAGACACGTGCAGTGTGGCCCTTCACGTTCCTCTGGCAATTCGCGCACCTCCATCATCCTCCTGGGCGAGGCCCTGCTCTTCTCGTGGTCACCCTTCGGGCTGAATGGTGCGACGAGAGAAGCTTTCTAGCTGCTGCGAGCTGTGAGAGAACTCCCGCTCGAGCCTTGGAAAATATCTTCCGATGTCTCTTGTCGGCCGTGAATTATCGGGAGCGGCCAAGAGGGTGGCGTCGTCCAAGAGGGGGGGGTGCACATCATGACCGGCGGCACGTGCGCGGCCCAACGGGGGGGCCAGGGACGTAATGGAATAAGAAGGGGCGCCATGAGATCTGGGGAGATATCATGGCCCCGCCATGAGATCCACCCCCCCCTGGTCATCACCCCCCTCTTTGCCGCCCCCGAGAATTACAGTGTGCAGAAACCGAAGGCAAGTCAGACAACGGGATTCGCGGTGAACACGCTCGAGGTCCGAGCTGCTCCGCCCGGTTCGCACCCTCCAGGTACCGTGCTGCATCGGACACTGCCGGGCCTTGGAGCCCACTCCTCCTCCTCCTCCTCCTCCTCCTCCTCCTCCTCCTCCTCCTCCTCCTCCTCCTCCTCCTCCTCCTCCTCCCCCATCCACCGAGGCCTTCGCATCGCCCCCCATCTCTGCCACCAGGGAGACAAGCGCAGCCGCCGTCGCGGCGCCTGTGGGAAAGGGGTGGAACAGAAGTGGGAGGGAGGGAGGACATCAAGGAGAAGTCAGGAGGGAGTAGGAGGGAGGAGGGAGTAGGAGAGAGAGGAGGGGGGAAAACGAAGGAGACGCACGACTGAGGAGAGAGCGGGGGGAGGATGGAGGATGGAGGATGGAAGTGGGAGACAGGACGAGGAAGGAGGGCGGAGTGAGAGAGGATGGGGGGAGAAGGAGAAGACACACGCCGGAGGACAGAGCGGGGGAGGAGGAAGGAGAGAAAAGGGGAGGGCATGGAGGAGGCAGGAGGAAAAATGATGGACGAGACGTGATAGGACGGACGGAGGGCAGAGGAGGGAGGAAGAAGGAACGAGATTAGTAAGTTGGTTGGTTGGTTCGTTGGTTGGTTGGTTGGTTGGTTGGTTGGTGGCCCGTGTGTACTCTGGGTGGGACCGCGGGCACGGACTCATTTCGAGGCATCTCCAGCTCGATGATGGCTGGGGGGCAGCCCGCATGCTGTCGCAGGGGTCGAGCACCGCAGAGGAATGGGACAGCTCGGCCCGAACGGCTCGCAAGGATTATTGACCCCCTGAAGCCTCCCCTCCGCCCATGACCGCCAAGAAGGAGGGTAACTGAGCCCACCTCCTGCACCCGAGGAAAGCCGTCATCTCTGACACGGAAGGCCGCAGCTGGGGCTCCCTCCCTGAGGCGAGGGGGAAGATTGGATCCCCCCACGAGACCCACGTTGGCCACACGCCCCGCGATGCGAAAGGGGGGAGGTTTTGGACGCCCGAAATGGGCACGGAAAGAATGGGCACTATGCCCAACAACAAATGTTGTCCCGAACCAACAGCGGCCGCTGTTGGGCAGGCGGCCTTCTGTCTCAAATGAACACAGGCCGCGGCGGCGTGGACAGCGAGGCCTGTTCAAAATGAACAGGAATTGTTGTTGGGCATCGTACCCATTCTTTCAGTACCCATTTCGGGCGTCCAGAGAGGTGAGCAGCCGCAGAGCGCCCGGCTCACCTCCGCCTCCATCCCCGCCCGCCCGCCATTTCCCCCGGGGGTGCCGCGACGAGGGGCGCGGCGGCCAGGAAGGTCGGAGGCCCTGCCCCTCCTCCGCCCCAGCCCGTCCAAGGGGACTCCCTCCTCCCTCCTCCCTCCTCCCTCCTCCCTCCTCCCTCCTCCCTCCTCCCTCCTCCCTCAAGGCGGAGCGGGGAGGCACGGGGGGCGAGGCAAGGGCGGGGGTGGGGGGGGCGCCCGAGGGAGAGGAAGCGGCGACCATGGCCAGGAGTGAACGCGGGTCGGTCTTGGCTCTTGGCCACCGTCCATCCTGGCCACCGCCGAGTTTGGACGCCCGCAAGGGGCACGAAAAGCATGGGCACGATGCCCAACAACAACTGCTGCCCAAGGCCGACGGCGGCCGCTGTTTCGCAGGCGGCCTCCTGGCCCCAAATCGGCAGCGCCCGCGGTGGCCCGGACCGCGAACCCTGCTCACAATGAGCACGAGATGCCGTGGGTCTTCGCACCCATCCTCTCCGTGCCCGTCTCGATCGTACCGACCAGCTCGCGGATCATCCCCGCGAATCGGCGACGGCCGGCGCGGACCACAGACCGGGAGCGGCCAAGAGGGGGGTGTCCAAGAGGGGGGGGTGCAAATCATGACCGGCGGCATGTGCGCGGCCCAGCGGGGGGGCCTGGGACGTAATGAAATAAGAAGAGGCGCCATGAAATCTGAGGAAAAATCATGGCCCGCGCCATGAAATCCACCCCCCCTGGTCATCACCCCCCTCTTTTCCGCCCCCGAACAGACCAGGATCGGCGTCGACGAGGCCCCGCGACGCCCTGGCCACGGCCAGCGCGGTCCTTCTGCCTTCGAGGCGCGGAGGCCCCGGGCGCGCGGGCAGGGGGGGGGGGCAGCGACGGGGGCCCAGCGACGGGGACCGCAGCGACGGGGGGCGTCGACCGGGAAACGGCGGCACGTCGCCGGTGTAGATGCAAGTCGGGCGTGCCCCTCCACGGGGTATATATATATATATATATATATATATATTCAAGGCTGATCAAAAAGTAGTCCGGGGACGATGTTTTAATATTCCTCGACGATTTGGATATATATTATATAATATATATATATATATATTAAAAAGTATTTTTAGTGTTTCAAAAAATAGTCTGGGGACGATTTTTAGAATATTCCTCGACGATTTGGATATATATAGTAATTTTAATGTTTCAAGAAACAGTCTGGGGACGATTTATAGAATATTCCTCGACGATTTGGAAATATATATATATTATATATATATATATATATATATGTATAATATTTAAATGTTTCAAAAAGTCTGGGGACGATGTTTAGAATATTCCTCGACGATTTGGAAATATATATATATATATATATATATATATATATATATATATATATATATATATATATATATGTAGTATGTTTAATGTTTCGCCCCGTATCCCCCCGTAGGGGGGCATGCCCGACCTGTCGGCAGATCGGCGACGGGTCCCCCCCGGAAGGGCAGCCGCCCGCTCCCGGGGCAGGGCGGAGCCGTCAGTGCCGCCCATCGGTGCCGCCCCTCCCATGCCCATCCTCCCCCCAGGGAAGGGAGGGGGAGGAGGAGGAGGAGGAGGAGGAGGAGGAGGAGGAGGAGGAGGAGGAGGAGGAGGAGGAGGAGGAGGATGGGCGTATCCAATCCCTCCAATCCCTCCAATCCCTCCAATCCCTCCAATCCCTCCAATCCCTCCAATGCCTATCCCCTCCAGTGCCTATCCCCTCGATGCCGTTCCTGGGCAGGGTGGAGCCGTCAGACCCCCATCAGTGCCGCCCCTCCGATGCCCATCCTCCCCCCCGATCGTGGCACGCCATGACAGGAAGCAGGCCTCACTTTCCCCGCCCGGCCCTTCCCACGCCCTCCCATCCTAGTTCCCTGACCTCCTCTTCCTCCTCCTCCTCGGAGCTCCTCCTCCTCCTCCTCCTCCTCCTCCTCCTCCTCCTCCTTCTCACTTCTCCAGCGGGGGAAGTGAGGGAGGAGGGGAGGGCGCAGAAGGAGGGGGGCAGGAGTGGAAGCAGCTGCCGGCCAGCCACGCCCCGCCCCGCCATCAGTCGTTCCGCCTCGGCCCCGGGGCCTGGAGGCGGCCTCCCCAGACACCATCGGGTCGTGAGAGGAGCACGGCGGCATGCGTTCCGCCATGGTCGGCCTCTGGGAGCCCTGCCAGGCCTCGGGACCGCCACGGAACGACTTCGGGTGAAGAGCCGGTCCTGGGGCAGAGGTCGAGACCTCGGGGGGTCTGGGCGGGTCGAGGCCTCCCCGCGCCGAAGGGCTGCGAGACAAGCCTCGGGCGCCACCTGTCCAGCCGCCAGAGGTCTGGGCCTCTTCCGGTCCAAAGAGCGCCCATCATCCTCCTCTAGGGGGAAAACAAACCTACCTCGCTTTTGACCACCCTCGCTGCCAAGAGATACCAAACGATGCCAAACTACGGCCTGTACTGGTCAGGCCGCTTGACGAGGAGGCGCGTGGTATGGCTTGGTTTTGCCTGGAAGCGAAAGCGGGGTAGGTAATTCACGCTCTGATCCTCCCCCTTCCCGGACACCCGACGTCGTGACTTGTTCGTGGCACGGGCCCCCACAGGTCTGAACCACTTCCTGGGACCTGGCCCTGCATCCTGACTCGTTTCGTTGACGGTCCCGGGGCCCTGCCAGGGCCCCCAGATGCCGAAAGTAGCGAAAACAACAAAAACTCCCGCTGGAATTCTTGTCCCGACGCAAGGGGGGTCTGCCCCCCCCCCCCCTGACGGAGGACTCCGACCTGGCCCCGAAACGGGCCAGGACGTGATAAGCAACAAAAGTACCCCTATCCCTTTGGGAGGGGACCTAAGCTAGGAGGGCCAAAAGCATTAGAGATAGGGCGTCTTTTTGCAGATGCATCTACCGAAACTACACCTATGTTTAAGGATACCCCTAAAAACCGTGGACCCTATATTTGTTAGGGTTAGCTGTTGTACTTTTGTTGTTGAGCATGGATCCGTGCTGTCGGCGGCGGCCCGTCCGGCCAGCCCCCGCGAGCGTCGCGCGCGGCGCGGCGACGCCGGGACCGCCGCGCCTGGGTCCGGGCCAGGCCCTGGGCCGCTGCCGGCCATGGCCGCGGGCGCCGCGGGCGCGGGAGGGAGCGTGGGGAGGGTGGTAGTGGTGCAGAGCAGGGATCGGGGAGACGTAGGTAGGGGAACAAGAAGTGGCATAAACATAAAGACTCTGAGGTCCGCGCGGACCTCCGAGTTTTTATGCTTATGCCACTTTTTGTTCCCCTAAGAGCAGGGATCGGGGAGACGTAAGACTCGGGTAATTACGGGGGACTCGGGTTGGCCTGACAGGGCCATCGTAAAAATGGCGAGACCCCATCCGAAACTCGACGCGAGCTTCCGCCGCAAGCAACCCCACGGAAACTGGACCGTCAAAATCCAGGACGCGCTCGTCAAATTATCCCGGCAAAGCAACCTAACAGCGATGTGTAGAAGCATATCTGAAAGCATTCCCCTTAAGATTCAGATGAAAATCCAGTTGTAGAATTCTGCTGTTCTCGCACTCGTAGTCGCATTCGCGATGACAGTCGCAGCGGCAACGGCAGTCGCAGTCACAGCCTCAGCCTCAGCCTGCCTCAGCCTCAGCCTCAGCCTGCCTCAGCCTCAGCCTGCCTCAGCCTCAGCCTCAGCCTGCTTCAGCCTCAGCCTCAGTCTGCCTTCAGCCTCGGCCTCAGCCTCAGCCTGCCTCAGCCTCAGCCTGCTCAGCCTCAGCCTCAGCCTCAGCCTCAGCCTCAGCTTCAGCCTCAGCCTCAGTCTGCCTTCAGCCTCGGCCTCAGCCTCAGCCTGCCTCAGCCTCAGCCTGCCTCGGCCGCAGCATCAGCCTGCCTCAGCATTCAAAATGTGGCCCAGGAATGGAGTTCTGGGAACTAGAAGAACACGAAGTGGCCTACAGTTGGCTCCGGGCATTCAAAATCATGCCCAGGAATGGAGTTCTGGGAACTTGAAGAGCACGAAGTGGCCTACAGTTGGCTCCGGGCATCCAAAATGTGGCCCGGGAATGGAGTTCTGGGAAATCGAAGAGCACGAAGTGGCCTACAGTTGGCTCCGGGCATCCAAAATGTGGCCCGGGAATGGAGTTCTGGGAAGTCGAAGAGCACGAAGTGGCCTACAGTTGGCTCCGGGCATCCAAAATGTGGCCCGGGAATGGAGTTCTGGGAGCACCAAGAGCGATTTTGCGAGGATGTCCCAAGCGATTTCGGCTTCGGCGGCAGTTCGGCGGCAGCCTCCCCGGGTCCCGCCCAGACCCCCCTGAGGAGTCATGATGCTCTCTTTTGAGACCACTAGAAACCTATCAGCAAGAGCTGTTAGGTAAAAACGCCGGCAAACCCGAGTTCCGGCTTTCTCGAGTCTCACGTTTCCCCGAAGGGAAGAGGGAGAGCGCAACTGTCGCAACAGCTGGTGGCGGTGCGAAGCAAGGAGGAGGAGGGCCATTCCAGGACTTCCCGTACAATGCCCCCCAGCGACGGTGTGCAGGACATGCGCGCACTTGCGCGATGAACTGCAGCCATGGTGGCGCGACCAGCAAATGCCGTGGTAGTGGTGCGGAGCAAGGAGGATGAAGAGGGAGAGGTGGGATGGTGAGGAGAACCCAGACCTACTCGAGTCATGGAAAAAACACGACGGCCAATTCGCCATGCTCGGCCTCAGGGGGACATTGCCGGGCCTAAGGACCGTCAAAAGACGACGCAGGATGAAAAGCCGGCCCTGGGGAATGAGTCGAGACCTACGGGGGTCGACGTCAAGAAAACATGATGACGTCGAGGGTGCGGGGAGGGAAGTGGAAAGAGGGATGGAGGATGAGGTGTGGGGGGGCAGCAGCAGCAGCAGCAGCAGCAGCAGCAGCAGCAGCAGAGTCAGGGCCGGGATGCTCCAGGTTTCTGACAGCTCTCGTCGCTCGCTTGGCACACCCAGGCCGCCAGAGGCCTGCACGGGAGGACCCCCGCAGGGCTCCGAAGACTTGTGGACACCTCTGGGGAGCTGATGGGGGGGGGGGACAGGGAGGGGAAGGAGGAATGTGATACTGAAAGGGGCCCTGGGACACACAAGTAGATAGACACAGATAGAAGGATTCCCCATATGTTCCCATATTTTCGGGGTTTTTTGTTTTGCCCTCCACTTCCCATTTTTTATATTTTCCGGGGGATCGACGATCACTTGCGTCCGTGTTTTTTGTTTTCCCCTGAGATACGGTGAGCCAGGTCGAGCGAGGCGAAGAGGGCCCCGCCTGCTCCCGCCCTCCCTCCCACAACAGAAGGATCGCCTGGGGCACACAGCTTGGCAGTCGCTCCTTTGGCACGCCCGGGCCGCCAGAGGCCTGGGCGGGAGGACCCCCGCAGAGCTCCGAAGACCTATATGGAACTCTGGGGAGCTCGGGGGGGGGGCAGGGAGGGGGAGAAGGAGTGTCTTTTATATCTATGTGTGCATCTTATTTTGTTTTGGGGGGGAGGGAGGGGGAGGAGGAGTACGATGCAGTCAGTCAGGTCGAGCGAGTCGGAGGGCCCCGCCTGCTACCCCCCACCCACCCCCAACAGAGGGCCCCGCCTGCTCCCGCCCTCCCTCCCACAACAGAAGGATCGACTGGGGCGCACGACTTGACAGTGGGACTTGAAGGGGCCCTGGGACACACAAATCAATACACACAAACAACAGGGTCCCCCATATGTTCCCATATCTTCTGGGTTTGTATCTCCCCCCCCATTTCCCATATGTTCCCATACTTTCCGGGGGATCGACGATGAATCGTGTCTGTGTGTTTTGTCCCCTCCTGAGGATTGGAGTGCGCTCCCGCCTCGCAAACGGATGGAGCTCGCGCGCGGTCCGGATTCCGAAGACGTGGCGAAGAGAAAACTGCGCGGGCCGCGCAGGGGCGGGAGCGGCGAGACTTCCGATGGGCGCGGCGAAGACGAAGGATAAGCCGCGCTGACACAGCATTGCCGCTTTCACTCACAAGCTGCGCTGCGTCTGGGCGAGGTCGGCATTTCGCCCGCTCTCGCGCCCCACTGCCGCTGTCGCTCGCGCGCCACTCGGCGAACGAACCGTTCGCCGCGCCCGCGCTGGAACGCCACTTCCAGTCCAGATGCGCACTGAGCTCGGGCCGGGCGAAAGGGGGGGATAGCAAAGGGGGGGGCTTGAGAATCAGCTCACGCAACCTGATCTCCCCGGCGCGTCCCGGCGACGGAGGCGGCTGTGCATCGAGGAAGGGGCCCCTCGGCGGGGCCGAAACCGGCTGCGTGCGGCAAGTTTCGTGAACCCCCCCCTTTCCCGATCCCCCCCTTTCGTCCGGCCCTGATGAGCTGTTGGGCGACGGCCGCAAGAGTCGCCCGCCCGCGCGGGCCCCCCGAAAGCGCTGGCGAGCGCCAGCTGCGCGCCGCGCCGGGGCGGGAACGCCACGTTCGGGCGAGGCCCGCGCGGCGCCGAGCCGAGAGCGACATGTCTTCGGCCGCTCGCGCGTCGACAAAAAAGGCGCGCGTGCGCGCGCCGCGCCGCGGAGCAGGGGAGCCAGTCCCTCCTCCTCCTCCTCCTCCTCCTCCTCCTCCTCCTCCTCCTCCTCCTCCCCTCCTCCTCCTCCTCCTCCTCCTCCTCCTCCTCCTCCTCCTCCCTCTCCCTCCTCCTCCTCCCCTCCCCCTCCTCCTCCTCCTCCTCCTCCCCTCCCTCCTCCCCCCCCCCCTCCCCCTCCTCCCCCTCCTCCTCCTCCCTCCTCCTCCTCCTCCCTCCGCCTCCTCCTCCTCCTCGGGAAGCCAAGTCCCAGGAGCACGGCGCCGAGGCCGGAGCGATGCGTCGACCCTGGCGCCGCGGGATGGTGCGCCCCGTCCTGCCGTCCACCCAGCTCACGGCAGGGGAGGCGCGAGGAGGACGCAAATAGGGCCTCGGCCGCCCGTGTCGAGGCCTCTTCGAGCGGGGCGCGGCCAGGGAGCGCGGCGAAGGATGGAGCGAGGAGGCCAGGATGCAAGGGCACCCTTGGGAAGGTTGCCCATCCTTACTGTGCGGGTTGGCTGTACTCCTGTCCAGCATTTTGCAACACGGACGGCAGAGTGTCCCCATGATGTTGGGACGCCCGTGTCGAGGCCTTTTCGAGCGGGGCGCGGCCAGGGCGCGCGGCGAAGGATGGAGCGAGGAGGCAAGGATGCAGGGGGTACCCCTTGGGAAGGTTGCCCATGCTGGGACGGCGAAGGCGCGGCCAGGGAGCGCGGCGAAGGATGGAGCGAGGAGGCAAGGATGCAAGGGGTACCCCTTGGGAAGGTTGCCCATGCTGGGACGGCGACGAAATCCGAGGCCATAAACCTTAGCAAAGTATGCATTACTCGCGCCACCGAAGCCATAAACCCAGGTAAAGGAATGAACATTCGCGTTCCCGAGGCCGTAAACCATAGTAAAGTAAACACTGTTCGCGCATTCGAGTACATAAACCCTTGTAAATTACATAATATTTGCGTCCCCGAGGAGGCAAGGATGTGAGGGGTACCCCTTGGGAAGGCTGCCCATCCTTACTTCACCAGCCTGGAACAGATCCCTATCCCTATGATTGGCATCGCCTCATGTCGATGCCGATCTTAGGGACTCACTCCGTTTCCGAGGGCGCATCCCTGAGATTGTCGTCGACTTCTGGCTTGTTAATCTGAGGGATTGGGATACGTGCGAGGCTGGTAATTACTGTGCGGGTTGGCTGCACTCCTGTCCCGCATCTTGCAACACGGACGGCAGATTGTACCCATGATGCTGGGACGGCGAAGACATCCGCCGGCCCCCCTGCGGGGCCGCCGGGCTGCGAGGGTGAAGATTGCAGATCCCTGTTCCAGTTGCAGTCTCCAGTTCTGCTTTCTGCTTCCTTCCTGTCAGTTGCCGATGTTCGCGCGAGGGTGGGAGCCCCAAACAGGATTGTTTACCACGCCCTGGGAGGGTTCTCAGAATTCCTGGGGGGGGCATGAGACACGTAAAAATATATGGTATTCGCGTCCCCGAGGCCACAAACCCTAGCAAATTACGCCATACTCGCGTCCCCGAGGCCATAAACCTTAGCAAAGTATACATTATTCGCGCCACCGAAACCGTAAACCCAAGTAAATGAATGAATAATCGCGTTCCCGAGGCCATACACCTTGGCAAATTAAACACGATTCGCGCATTCGAATCCATAAACCCTTGTAAATCACAGAATATCTGCGTCCCCGAGGACATACATCTTCACGTCAGCGTCCA
>CAUYUJ010018723.1:108892-125549 GCA_963575745.1 Prorocentrum cordatum
AGGCAAAACAGAAGAAGCGCGCATTCAACGATTATGAAATAAAGAAGAGAACAGAAAGAAACGTAAACGACGCTTTATGATACGTATACGAAACGTATACGCAACGTAAACAAACGTACTTGCAATGCAAACGTATGCGAAACGCTTACGACATCAAATAGGGAACGCAATTGAAACGTCTGCGACACGTACACGCTAGGCAGATAACAATTGCACGAAATGTATATCGAACGTCCATGGAGTGTATACGGCCCTGTGTAAAGCACATACGGAACTGATGCAAAACGCATACGGCACGCACAAGAAACGTATACGACACGTGTATGCAACGTGGATGAAACTTATGCAAAAGGTTAACGGGACTTGCAAAGCGTATAAGGAACGTACGCACAGCGTATACAAAAAAAAACGTATACATAACTTTTACGTCACGCGCATGGGACGTAAACGAAACGTAAATACAACGTATGCACAGGACTCACGAAACGCATGCCCAACGTATTTACAATACATATACACCATATGCCCATAACGTCCGCTGATCATGTAGAATACGTAGCCGGAAGATGCGCGGCACTTATACAAAGCGTATACAATACGTACCCGAACGCGTACGCAACGCATACCAAACGCAAGCGAGGCGTTTCAAACACGTATCGAACACAACATACGAAACGTTTACACAACAGTACACACAACGTACTACAAACGAGTCGACGTGCATCAAAAAAAACATGCACAACACGTGTACCACACGAATTCTGGAGGATCCCGGAGGTTTTCCTGTGGAAACCTCCAGATTCCCGCGGATTCCTGAAGATCCCGCGGAGGATTCCTGAAGAAGAGCCCCGAAGCTTCCTAAGGATCCCTGAAAATGCCCCAAGATTGCTGAGTATCCCTGAGGATCCCTGAGGATACCCAGGGTCCCTGATAGGTCCTGAAAACTCCTGACGATCCCTGCAAATTCCCGAGGATCCTTGAAGGTTCCCAAAGATTCCTGCGGCCCGTGAGTATTCCTGAGGATTCCTTAGGACTCATGGGGATCCCTGGGGTTTCCTGATAACCCCTGAAGGTTCCCAAGGCTTCATCAAGATTCCAAGAGCTTCCTGAAGATACGTGAGGACTCCTCAGGGTGCTTAAGACTTCCTGAAGATGCCGGAGGATGCTTGAGGGCTCCTGCTAAGGAGCGCCTTCGATGCTGCCAAGGAGCGCCTTGAAAGCTGCCAGGGAGCACCTGCCTCAGAATCTGCAAACGAGCTCTGTGAAAGGTGTGGACCTTTTGCAGCTTCTGAAGCTTCCGAAGCTTCAAGACCTACAACCTCGGAGTGTATCAGTGCACCAGGAAATGGACCAATTCATCTAGCCCAAAAAATCCAAAAAGCGAACATTGTTTTCTCTGCAACGTCCCACCTCGCAGGATTCCTGACATTTCCCATATCCCTGACACGCTTACACATTCACGAAGTCATGCACTCACACACACACACACACTCACACACCCATTATGACCATCATCATCATCATCATCATCATCATCATCATCATCATCATCATCATCATCATCATCATCATCATCATCATTATCAGCAGCAGCAGCAGCAGCACCAGCACCATCACCATCACCACCATCATTACAATCCACACTGACCCGCTCACATTCACCAAGCACAAACCTGTCACCATGCCATCTTAATCATCGCCCTCATCATCATCAGCATCATCAGCAGCAGAAGCAGCATCATCACACCACGTTCGTGCATTCATTCACTCGCACCACCATCGTCATCAGTAACAGTATCACCATCCAATGGTGTTCGTCGACCATCGATCACCATCATCATCACCACAATCGGCATCCTCGAAATACTCCTCGTCGTCATTGTCACGACCACCATCCGCATCATCATCATTACCAGCACCATCACCATCATCACAATGATCATCATTGCACACACACACACACAATCATCCAATCAATCGCACACTCACACACTCAACTTGAGGATACCTTGAGCGGGAACCTCGTCGGTGAGTGAATTGCGAAGAGGTCTCCAGCGGGAGCCCCATCCCTATGGGGCCCGCAGCTCATGTCACGAATCCGATCGGGCCATCGGAATCCTGTTGCTGTCGTCACGCTCGGCCTCGCCAAGCTCGAATATGGAGGAAGTCTCGAACGGGCGCCTCGTCTGTGAGTGGATCGCGAGGAAGTCTCAGGCGGGCGCCCCCTCCATGCCCGCAGACCATGTTAGTACTCCGAGCGGGTCATTGGCCTACTGCAGCAAGAAAATAGCACTTGAGCACCCCAACGAAGCAACTCGTGAGGATGCCTCGAGCGGGCGCCTCGTTTGTGAATGAATACCGGGGAAGTCTCAGGCGGGAGCCCTCTCCCTATGGGGCCCGCAGATCACCCTAGTAATGCAAACAAGACACCAGCGCACTCTAGCAGGCATAACATTTGAGCGCCCAATGAGAGCAATTAGTGAGGAAGTCTCGAGCGGGGGCCTCGACCGAGAGTGAATGACAAGGAAGTCTCAAGCGGGCGCCCCCTCCCCATTTGGCCCGCAGATCATGTTAGTGATCCGAGCGGGTCATTGGCCTATTGTAGCAGGCGTAACACTTGAGCACCCGAAGGGGGGCAAATCGTGAGGGTGTCTCGACCGGGGGCCTCGTCTGAGAGCGAATGGCGAGGATGTCTCAGGCGGGAGCCCCCTGCCTATGGGGCCCGCAGATCACGTGAGTTATCCGAGGCGGGTCATTGGCATGTTGCAGCAGGCGTAACACTTGAGCACCCTAAGGGGGGCAAATCGTGAGGATGTCCCGAGCGGTGGTCTCTCGTGTGCGTGCATAGCAAGGACGTCTCGAGCGGAAGCCCCCTCCCTATGAGGCCCAGCAATCCGAGCGGCTTCTCGGCGCAGCGTCGCAAGCAGAGCAGTCGAGCACCCCCAAGGGGGCAGACCGTGAGGGTGTCCCAAACGGGGGCCCAGCCTGTGAGCAAGTAGCGACAAAGTCTCAGGCAGGAGCCTCCCCCCACAAACGGGGCCAGCATCTCATCTCCGCATCCGAAGCACCCCAGGGGGGCAGATCGTCCGAGGGCCCCGAGCGAATAGCGAAGGCGTCTCGAGCGGGAGCCCCATCCCTGTGGGGCTCACGCTCCATGCTCGACAACGAGGCGGGCCATCGGCGCGCTGCACCAGGCACAACCCTTTAGCGCCCCAAGGGGGCAGATCATGAGGACGTCTCGAGCGGGGGCCCCGTCCACGAGCGCGCGCGGCGAGGGAGGTCTCCAGCTGGAGCCCCCGTTCCTGCGGGGCCCGCAGGTCCAGCACCACCCCACGGGCAGCACAGCTCCCACGGGCCCCACAGGTTTCAGAGGTCCCACACGGCGCATCCTGGTATCCTCGCATCTTGGCATCATCACCATCGTTAGTCGTCGGTGAGGGTGACCCTGGCTCACACGAAGGAGATGATCATGCAAGGTCCCTCCGTCGGAAGATCTTGGTCTGCCGGGCACTCACGGCAAGGTGTCACCAGAGGGTGCCGCTCCGGCGCTGCGCAAGGTTGCAGTGGGCGGCGGAGATACTGCGTTCTCGACGGTCTGGACTGCCAGCGAGCTCGCGTACGAAAGGAAGACCTTTGTGTACGAGGCTGGGGTCGTCAACTGAGTGGGGGAGCTCCCTGTGCCTGCACTGGGGGCTCCTCATAGTGTCACAGTGTTACGGTGATGAGGCGAGGACTGGGGGGACACGCACTCGGCCTCTGAGTGAGATTGATGCAAACGCCAGGCCGCTCTACCAGACGCTGCACCCGATGGCACGTTGGACGGTGCAGGCGGGACAGGTCAGCTCTGCCGACGGCCAGCACGTCATGACACAAACAAAACCAGGAGACGATTGTGACCCAGTGGGGTCCTTCGGCCTGCGTCCTGCAGCCTGTGTCCCCGGGCACACCATATCACACGCAGGCTCGTACACCCTCATTTTGAGGTGGGCAGCGGGAGGTGGGAGGATAGAGGGGGGATGCTAAGGACGAGAATGGGTAGGTGCGGGTGAGGAGAGACAGGATCTGGTCCAGCGGCGCCGCGCGCGCGAGCCAGTCTGCCTCTTCCCATTCCTCCAAGTCCCACCTCACCCACCCACCCACCTGCCGTCCTCTCCTCTTTTCGCGCCGCTCCGCTTCTGATCACCCTCTACCCTGCCCATCCGCCTCGATCTGCCACACTCTTCTCTCCCATCCCCGCCTCTCGCCCTCCCTCCCCGTCCTTCCCCTCCACATCCATCCCCTTCTTCCTCCCCCTCCCCCCCTCTCCCTTCTCCCTTCCTCTTCCTTCTCCCCTCCTCCTTCTCCCTTCCTCTTCCTTCTCCCTTCCTCCTCCCCTCTCCCCGCTGCCCCCCTCGAAGGCCCCCCAGAACGGCACGGGGGCGCAGCGCGGGCGTGCGGCGCCGCCGCCCTTGTCGCAACCGCCGGGTCCGGGGCCTGCGGGGGCGAGAGGGGGGAGGGGCGAGAGGGGGGGGGAGGGTGCAGGGGGATGCGGAGGAGGACGAGAAGTGTGGAGGAGGTGGGTGGGGACGAGGGTTGATGGGCCCGTTTTCCACCACCACCACCACCACAAGTTGGAGGGGGAGGAGGTCATCCTCATCCTCCTCCTCCTCCTCCTCCTCCTCCTCCTCCTCCTCCTCCTCCTCCTCCTCCTCCTCCTCCTCCTCCTCCTCCTCCCCCTCCTTCTCCTCCTCCTTCTCATCCTCCTCCTCCTCCTCCTGCTCCTCCTCCTCCTCCTACACATCCTTCCCTCCCTCCACCTTATGGTGGTGGTGGAAAACAGGTCCATCAGAGGGTGCCCCTCGGTCGGAAGAAGTAGGTAGGAACATGAAGTAGGAAGGCGTTGTGCGTAGATTGGGTGTCCGCCCGCCCCCTGAGGAGGACGGAAAAGGCGAAGCCGCTCGACCATTGAAGTAGGAAGGCGCTTAAAGTAGATTGGAAATCTGGGAGTCCACAGATACCCACGTTCAACGACCGATGGGCAAGGACCGAGGAGCTGGCGAGCGAACGAGCGAGGCGCCGTGGTAAGCTCGTGCGGTACAGCGCGCGTGCCCGTGCCCGTTTTTCGGCAAGGCGTGAGGCTGGAGCCTCTCAAGCCCTGCAGAGCACTGGCTCACACGAGGGTCTTCACGCCTGCAAGCCGGAAGCTAAAAGTCGGAATGCTGAGGTGGTGTTGGAAGTTGGCGGCGCGCAAAGGGGTGTAAGGGGAGGGGGAAGGCTTCTTAGAAGGAGGCTGCTTCTTGGAAGGCACGGGCCTTACATCTCTAGATAAGGCCCACGCCTTCCAAGAAGCAGGGGTGCTTCTAAGAAGCCTTCCCCCCTCCCCATTTCCCCCTCTGCGCGTGGCTGAGGAAGCTGGAATTCTGCGGTTGGGTGCTGGCTGGACGTCAAACTGGCTGGATCGAAGGTAAAGTCTGGGCGCAACCGCGTGAAACTGGAGGTCGGTAGCTGGGGGTGGAAGAGAGAAAGTCGAATGCTGGAAGCTGAAGGTCGGAGTGCTGAGGTGGCAGTGGAAGGTGGAGGTCGGAATCTGGAGGCTCGGGGGCAGACTGGTGGGGTCGAGTATCAGGCGATGGAGTCTGAGAATGGATGTGTGTACCTGGATGTCGATGGCTGGAGGTGGATGTGGAAGGTCCAGTGCTGAAGCTGGAGGTCGATGCTTGAGCTAGTGGTGGAAGGTGAAGGCCCGAAGCTGTATGCTAGATGTCGGACTGATGAGGTTGGTCGGAGGGTGGATCTCGAAGAGCAGGCGCGTAAAATTGGATGCTGTTCCGCTCCCTGGCCCCTCGTCGCAGCTTGTGTCGTTCGGGCGCGCGTCGGCGCGCGCCCCTTGCGCCCCGGGGCCGCACCGCTGGCGCTCCTCCTCCCTGCGCCCCCCCCTGGTGGACCACACTGCGCACCCACGGGGTCGGGGGCGGCCAAGAGGGGGGTGTCCAAGGGGGGGGGGTGTAAATCATGGCCGGCGGCATGTGCGCGGCCCAGGGGGGGGGGCCAGGGACGTAATGAAAAAAGAAGAGGCGCCATGAAATCTGGGGAGATATCACGGCCCCCGCCATGACATCCACCCCCTCCCAGTCATCACCCCCCTCTTTTCCGCAGCAGCAGCGTGCGCTCGCGGAGTGCCTGCGGGTCGGGTCTGGAGCTTCGTGCCGTGCGGGGCTGTCGGCGGGGCCCCGAGGTGCTGCCCGAAGAGCTGCTCCAGCTCCACGGTCGACTTCTGTGCGCTCTCAGCCGCGGAGCGGAGCGGAGCGCGCCTGTGTCCGCCAAGGGGGGGCCTCCAAGGCCAGCGCGGGTGGGCCTCTCGGCCGCAGGCTCTGGTCCAAGCTGGAGCGTGACGGGCTTGTTGAAATCTGGCATGGCTGCCTGGCCACGAGAAAGGATGCCGCGTCCCCCCAAGCAGCCTCGAGCAGGAGAGCGGCTTGAGCCAAAATGGCTACGGAGGCGCGTGAAGCTGGAGGTTGATAGCTGGAGGGGAAATGGGGATCAGGTGCTGGGAGCCGGGAGTAGTCGGGGCGTTGAGGTGGGTGCTGGCTGGAGGCTGAAGGTCGCGCTGCTTGGGTCGAAAAGTCGTAAGATGGGGGTTGAAGTACGGACGCGCGATGTCAGAAGTTGGAGGGTGACGCCTTGAGCTGGTGGTGAAGGTGGTGGTCGGAAGTTATAGGCTGGAGGTCGGCGTGATGAGATTGAAGGTTGGAGTGTGGATGTCCAGAGAACGGGGTGCTAAAACATTAGCTGACAGAGAGCAGTATTAGCTGGAGGATGAGCAGGAGGAAAAGGAGGAGGATGGGAAAGGAGGAGGAATAGCAGCAGTGGGAGTTAGAGTAAGAGGAACGGGAGGAGCAGGAGGACCAGGTGAAGGCGGAGGAGGGAAAGGCGCGGGGAGACAACGATGAGGAATGACTCGGATTCAAAAGAGTGACCTGCGCTGGGACTAGAGGGCCAATCTGAACGGTGGGAGCAACGCGCCCATCCTCAAATGAGGCACGTGCTGTAGCGGGAGCACCATTTTTGAAACACCAACAACGCTCCAATTGCAAACGGACCATGTGAAATATCAATTGTTGAAAACCTGCTTAAAAACACATACGCGGAGGGGGGCGCCATGCCCGCTGGACGTCATCGGGGTAGAGGGGAACATAGTTTCCCAAGACATGTTTGCATTTAGGGGCTCTTGATTGTTACAAAAGAACCAGGTATGTCTGTCGGTCTGGTGACTACGCTGCCGCCGTCGCCGCCCCGTCGCCGCCTCGTCGTCGCCGCCCATCGTGTGGGCCTGTTTGTCGGTCGCCGCCGTCCCCGCCCCGTCGCCGCCTCGTCGCCGCCCGTCGTCTGGGCCTGTTTGTCGGTCGCCGCGCTTGTTGCCGCCGTCGCCGTCCCGTCGCCGCCCCACATAGATTGCACTACGCGCTGCAACCCATACAGTGCGCACAATAGCTTTCACCGAAGAGATTGCACCACCTACGTTGCGCACAGCAAAAGTCGTTCCACAAAGATCGCACCACAATGGGACGCACTACACAGAATTCACCGCAAATGTTTAACCATATAAAGCGCACAAGGTAGATTGCACACCATGGATCGCACAACATCGAATCACCATATATATATATATAAATATATATATATGTGTATATATATATACCTACATACATACATGCATACATGCATGTACATATATATATATATATAAATATACATATATATATATATTACACCACATACATTGCGCACCAACTAAATCACACAACAGATGTTGCACCACAGAACTGTTCCTTTCTAGAAATAAGCCATAATCTTTTGAGAAAAAATAGATTCGAACCCCCCCGGGATCATCGCTCCCCCTTTTTTCGTATTGCAATTTGCATACGAGTCTATCCCATTGTCCATCCTAAATATGACCCATACCATCCCAGGCAAGCCGGTGCCGACCCCCCCCATCCTCTGCAAAAAAATATTACGCGCACGCACTTGAGGTGCACACGCGCGCGTCGTCGCGCGCGCATGCCGAAATCCGCCAGTTTCGTACGGATGTCAAAATCGACTGTCCAAAAAACATGCTGAATCAAAACATGTTTCGCAACCATGATTTTTTCTACATGAAGAAAATATGCGCGCTTGTACGGGAAATAACTGTTTTTCCCAGATATTCATAACATATCACCACACGGGCTTCTCGCGCGCGCGTGTCGAAATCGTTCGAATGCCCTTGCGCGCGCGCTGTCGCAAGAGCCTTTTGCAACAAAAAAATGCACGCGCGCGCCTCGTCACGAGCGCATGCCGAAAACCTTCAAAACCTGTTTGGCGCCGTGAAGATTTCAAAATCGAGTCCAAAAAACATATAACCCACATGGCTTCGCAACACCAATTGTCAAAAAAACGGCGCTCGCGTTCTTGCAAATTGTCAAAGAAACCACGACGTTTTAGATCATGTTCATTGAATTATGCCAAACGAGCCAGTCGCGCCGCATCTCGAAATCATTCGAACGCCCATGCGCGCGTGCTGGGGGAGAACGATCCGCGTCAACTACCACCCCCTGGATTAGAAAGTCCGGATCGGCACTGCAGGCCCCCTTGCATCGTCGCTCCCCGAGAGAGGGAAACATGCCTGGCAAGAAGTACCAAGCAGAATCGCAACTTCCAAGCAACATAACGGGGACCGGAAATTCATTTGCGAGGAAGTCCCAAGCGAAATCGCCAATTTCCGGTCGCCTCTGAGAATTTCCGGTCGCCTGAAAAGCGTCCGGGAACTTTTTTGGAGGAAGTATTAAGCGGAATGCGGATTTCCGGTCGTCACCCCATTTGGCGACTATAATATTAAGAGGGGGTGAGGATGGACCAGGAATTTAACCATGGCGGCCCCTGCAACATTGTACCAGGGCCCCGCGGCCTAACGGGAGCCGAACAACAAGGTTTATTCCCCGACCTCTGCGGTCCGGACTTTTTAATCCAGGGGGTTGTAATACCATGCGGGCCACTCTCGTGTGTCGGCCGCGCGCCTACGTCGAACTCCTTCCAAAGCCTTCATCACCGACGACAAGACACCGTCATCGTCGTCGGCGTGATCAGCATCGGCGCCGTCACTGGCCGTGCCGTCGCCGTTGTCACCATCGTGATCAACACCGCTATTATCATCATCGTTTCTACCGTTGTCGATGCTGCCACGATACCGCGCCCGCCCATATCGCCGATTCGCACTGAAGTGCCCGCTGGGATGTGCCCAGCGGTCAGCGCCACCGCGGCCGCGTCGGTCGCGCCAAACTAGCTGGCCGCTCCGAGCGCGAGCGTGCGCGGGCTAGCGCGGCCGCAGAGATGCACCAGCCAACACCAAACACTCATCGCAATCGCCGCAGCGTGGAGTTTGCAAACCAAGATGCGGGTGGGTGGGTGGGATGTCTGCGCGAGCAGCGGAGTTGAAAAGTTCGAAGCCGGCAAAATGAATTGCACCAAATGGGTTGCACGACACATGTCGCATCACGTACCTTGCTCCACATAAATTGTAAACTATATGGATTGCGCCACACAGGCTGCACCACCTAGATTGCCAATATGTTGCACAACCTGTATTGTACAACGTATCGTCCACCACGGAAACGATTTCACGCAGATTGTACCACACAGATCGTACCAAATAGGGTGCACAACATAGATACCACACCATTTGTTGCACAGTTGAAGTTGCCCCACGCAGGTTGTATCGCACTACTGATCTACATAGAGTGCACAACTTTTTCTATACCTCAAAGGTCGCACAATTACGTTTGCACAACATAGTTCGCACCAACAACATAGATTGCACAACATGGATCGTTACGATGATCTCACAGGGCCTATACTGCTGGAAAAGACAAGGGACAAGGGAGAGGCATGGCGGGAGAAGGGCGGATGAGATGAAACGAAGGCGGGGGTGGGGAAATGGAAAAATGGGAAAAGGAGGAAAGTGCAAAAAAAAGCGCCAGGGGGCACGACATGGACGGGGGTGGGGACTCGGAGAGGCGCGGGCCTTCGACGGCTGAGCTAAGACCTCCGCTCCCCATCAAGCGTATGCAGGGCGAGAAGCAGCGACAGCTTGTGATTAACAAATGATTGAGGGCACGCGTGTAACAAAATAGGTCCCTTGCTCGGGCGACTCGCGGGGTGGCGCCCGCCAGATTGAAAATCAACGGCGGCGGCGCTGGCGAATAGCGCCGACGCCCTCCGCCAGCGAAAAAGCGACAGACAGCTCAGACTGGGGGAACAGGAGACAACGGCGAGCCAGGGCGCTCCTTTTTTCTGTCGAGCCGATGCGCCAGGGTGGCGCCAGCTGCCCCGCGGGCCTGCGGGCAAGGCGGGCTGGACGAAGTGGGGGCGCGCCGAACGCGGCTATGCATCGAGGACTGGCCCTTCGGCGGGGCGACCGAAACCAGCTGCGCGCAGCAAGTTTCGTACCCCCCCCCCTCTCATTTCCCGGGGCTTTCGTCCGACCCGAGCAAAGCGGGCAGTCCTTCTCCCCCCCTCTGTCATGGTCGTCGTCGCCACCGCCGCCGCCGCCGCCGTCGCCGTGGCCATCGTCTTTGGTTTCCTCGTCGTCGCCCTCGCCGTCGCTGTCGTCGCCGCCGCCGTCCCCCGCCCTGCCTCCACCCGCCTCCACCGCCCGTTCTCTTCGTCGCCCCGGCCAGGGTTTCTTCCGCCACGGCGCAAGCGTGCCCTGAAGGAGGCGGGCCTTGGACACTGGAAGTCGCCCTCGGTTGCTCTTCGGCCCCGTGGCCCGCCAAGGGCCGTAGAGGGGGGCCCGCCGAAGGCCCTGGCGGCCCGAAAGCGGGAAAGCCCGCCAGGGCCCACCTCCTGCAGAACACGCGCCCGCCGCCCGCGGCGGGGCCAAAAAAGGCGCAGAGCGAGGTTTGGCGAAGGCGCGGCAAGGCGCGGCGGCGAGGCTTGGCAACGCGGGCCCGTCCTCCCCCCCTCTTCCTCTTCCCCTCCCTTCTCCCCCTCCTCCTCCTCTTCCTCCTCCTCCTCCTCCTCCTCTTCTCGTTGTCTCGTAGTCGTGGTACTCTTCGTAACATTAGTATGATGACGATTCTTAGTAGCGTGAGTATTATTAGTATAAGTGTCAGTCTTAGTATTCGTAATATGCTTGACTGCGCTATTCATGTTATCAATATTAGTATCCTTCTCGTTGCTCTTATACTACTATGTGTCTCGTAATAGTGGTAGTATGCTTTAGTATCCGTCGTAGTACTACGACTCTTATGACTCTTAGGTATCATCGTATTCGCGTTCGTCGTCTTATTATTCGTGTTCATATTATTAGTCGTGTTCGTCTTCGTAATACTCTTCGTATTGGTAATATGCGTCTTAGTTGTCTTCGCTAGCGTATTGATATTGTTCATACCCGTCGCATGAATGATCGTATGATTCATACAAACACGATGGTTCGTATATCTTTTCTTCTGGTCATTATTATGTGTAGGTGTTCGCAGTATGCTGAATGTTCGTATTACTATGGTTATCACTATTGCTGGTATCACTAATACGTAGCAGTATACTGATTGTTCGCACGAGTGTTCTGCTTATTCTTCTTACATGAACTATTCATGTGCTGACGATTAATGATAGTATTAGTATTCTTGTGATTCGTCGTAACCATATTCTTAGTATGGTGAGCATTCGTATTAGTATTACTAGTCTTCCTACTACTAGTATGATTGATATTATGACTAGTACTACGAGTATGTTTTATTATTAGTGTAGTATGACAATTCATAGTGTCTTCCTCCTCCTCGTTTTCCTCGTCCTCCTCCACCTCCTCCTCGCTCTCCCCCTCCCCGTCCCCCTCCCCCTCCTCCTCCTCCTCCTCTTCCTCCTCCTCCCTCTCCTCCTCCTCCTCCTCCCCCTCCCCTCCTCCTCCCTCCTCCTCTCTCCTCCTCCTCCTCTCTCCTCCTCCTCCTCTCTCTCCTTCTCCTCCTCCTCCGCCTCCTCCTCCTCGTCCTCCTTATCCTCCTTTTCCTCCTCCGCCTCCTCCTCCTCCTCTTCCTCCTTCGCCGCCTCCTCCTCCTCCTCCCTCCTCCTCTCCTCCTTCCTCCTCCTCCTCCTCCTCTTCCTCCGCCTCCTTGGTATCCTCCCCAACAACCACATACCCCTCGCCGTCCTGAGTAAACCAATGAATGCCGATGCCGTTACTCCCTGGGCCTCTGAGGGGATGCGTTCTGAAAAGAATTTCCCGGCAAATCCAGTCATGGCGACGAGGGCCTCGCATGAGGCCCACAAAGGAAAACGAGGCCAGGGTAGCGGCGTCGGTACCCTTTCCTGCTCCTCGTCATCCTCCTCCTCTTCGTATTATTGTTATTCGGAGCATTCATTCTTCGTATTAGCATCATGATTAGTATTATTAAAATTAATAATCGGATTCCTCGTATTCAAATTCTTATGGGTAATACTATTATTGCTAGTATTCTTCTCATTCGTATGAAGATGCTTCTTACTCGTATCAGTAGTGTTAGTATTACTCGTAGTGTTATTCTCATCGTGATGAGTATTATTAATATGTTATTATATTGTTCTCGTATTATGATTATGAGTGTTAGCAGTAGTATGTTTATTATTCGTGTGAATAGTGCTATCATAATTCGTCTTCTTATTCGTCATCCTAATCACCATTCGTACGCATCATCATCAGCATCATCGTCATCATCAGAATCATCAGAATCATCATCACCATCATCATCATCACCATCATCATCAGCATCATCATCGCCATCATCGTCATAATCGTCATCATCATCAGCAGCAGCAGCATCATCAGCATCATCACCAGCATCAGCATCATCATCAGCATCATCATCAGCAGCACCATCATCAGCAGCATCATCATCCGCAGCATCAGCATCATCATAATCAACATCCTCAGCATCAGCACCAGCAACATCATCATCATCATCATCATCATCATCATCATCATCATCATCATCACAAGTTGTCATGATAAACGTCACGCGCACGGGCGAGGGGAGACACAGGGGGGGATCGGCGGTGTGGCGAAAGCCACCGAGAGACCGACGGCGTCACCAAGCTACCCTGGTAGGTATGGCGCTACGTGGGGAAGACGCCTACAGCGTCACCTGGCACTGCGGGACAACCGCACCAGGCGACCCAATGCCACCACATTGGGTCGACGCTACCCCGCACTGGTAACAGGCTGAGGCAGCCATCAGTACCACAGGGGCACAGGTAACCAGAGCCACCATAGTAACAGAGCACACCTGGCTCACTATGGTAACCGACACTGGCCCTGTGCCGCCCAGGGCGACACATTCCGTGCCCCTGGGCGGTCCACGAACCTCTGAGGAGCACCTCGCCCAACACCAGGTGGGCTGGTTCGAAGTCACACGCCTTGCCGCCCAAGTGCCGCTCCAGGGTGGGACGCAGCGGGAGCTGGAAACTGCGGCACTTGAGCCACGTTGGCAACGGAGTGCGAGAGGGCCCGTCATCTTACGGATGGGCCGGTACTGCCAAACCACGCGGGACCAAATCTGGGAGATGCCTTGTGTACGTCTCTGGGGCAGCGATCGTGCAACGGCGACGGTCCACATGATGGGGATCGTGGTGTACAGTAGGGAGACCTATGCCTCCCTACCCGCGCGGTCTCCCGCCTCGGCCCCGCCCCTCCATACCCTGGTGCCGAAGGGGACATCGCGCTGCAGCGACAACCATACAACGGCACGGAGGTGCACACGGCAATGCCAAGCTGCAGCACCCATGACACGAGAGCATCGGCCACTGGACCCCCCCCCCTGCAACGGTCCCCCTACCCCGTGGGAATCGGCATGGCGATTCTGCAAGACGTGTGCAAGCCACCTTGTGTCGACGCACACGTTGTACACGTGCGTTCATCACAAAACGCTCATCACCATCACCATCATCGTCATCAACCGCATCATCCGCATCAACATCATCCACAGCATCATCATCATCATCATCATCATCATCATCATCAGCAGCAGCAGCATCAATAGCATGATCAGCATCAGCATCACCAGCATCATCATCATCATTATCATCATTATCATCATCATCATCATCATCATCATCATCATCATCATCATCATCATCATCATCATCATCATCATCATCGCATCATCATCATCATCACCATCACCATCACCATCACCATCATCAGCATCAGCAACATCAACATCAACATCAGCATCATCATCATCAGCATCATCATCATCATCATAATCAGCATCATCACCATCACCATCATCATCATCATCATCATCATCATCCACAGCATCAGCATCACCAGCATCATCATCAGCATCAGCAGCATCATCACCATCAGCATAGCATCATCATCACCATCAGCATAGCATCATCACCATCAGCATAGCATCATCATCATCATCATCATCATCATCATCATCATCATCATCATCACCATCATCATCATCAGCAGCAGCAGCAGCATCGTCATCATACTGCTCCCTCCTCCTCATCCTCCTCATCCCCTTCCTCCTGCCTCCTCCTCACACGGCGCTGCGCGCCCATTTCTTGCACGCGGCCGCGGCTGCGGCGGCGGTGGCTTCGCAGGCCGAGGGCGGCCCCGGCCCCGCGGAGGGCGCGCCGGCATCGGCCTCGGGCCGCGGTCGCTCGGAGGCACAATCGAAGCATGGTCACAAGAGCGTAGGCCCCCCGTCTCCTCCTGGTCCTCCCCCCTCTATCCCTCGTCCTCCTCCGTATCCTCCTTCTCCTCCCCCTTTTCTCCTCCTCGTCCTCATCCGTCTCTTCCCCCTCGTCCTTCTCCTCGTCCTCCTCCTCCGCCTCCTCCTCTCCCCCTTCTCCCCCTCCCCCTCCTCCTCCTCCGCAAAGCCTGGACGCAGCCTCTGGAGAAGTATAGAAGGCCCTGCTTCTGCCGTGCTCGCCACTCTCCGTCGGATGCTTTGGAGTTGGCCCTCGTTTTCGGTTGTTCCAGACCCCCTGGGAGTGTGTTGGGACCTTCGCCGCGTCGCTCCCACCTGCCTCAAGAAGTTGATTGTTGCAAGCCTTGGGATCGCTCGACCTTTTCTGGAGCCCGTCAGGGCTCTCCTCCGCCGAAGGGCTAACCGATCGCCGCAGAGGAGATCGGCTATTTTCGCTTACCTCGGGCGTGACTTTTGGACCCAAGATAAAGTCTGGCGTGCGGGCTTTGGGGACGACAGGTCCTGCCAGGCGTGTAGTTTCGAGGTGGGCTGTCAGCACCACCGCATGTGCCGTTGTTCTCGTCAGGAAGCCGCTCGAGCGGAAACAGCCGAGGCAGAGAATCTCCAAGGGATCGTGCAGCGAGCTGAGACTTCCTCCTCGGTCTCTCCTCTCTTCTCGCATGGCATTGTCGAGCACCCCTTGGATGATCCCTTCCTAGACTGCACGCCTGCCCAGGAGGAGCTCAACCCCAGTTTTGAAAACCCGCCCCTGGTCAGCGGCTGGGCCTACTCCGACGGCTCAGGCAAGGGCCCGCCAGGGCTCAAGAGTTTGGTTGGGGCTACGTTTTTCTGGGCCAGGAGGGGGCTGTGGCTAGGGCCATGCATGGCTCCCTCCCTGGGCTCCGATGCCAGGCGTCTGTTCTTCGTGCTGAAATTTATGGTCTGATGAAGACCCTTGAATGCGCCGCCCCTCCCCTCCGAGATGGTATTGACAACAGCACCGTCATCCGAGGTTTGAGGCGTGGGCGCAAGTGGTGCTGCTCTCCCAAGCGGCCTCACGCCGACCTCTGGGACCGTGTCTGGTTTTTGCTCCAGGATAGTTTCCAGGGGACGACGATTTTACCTTTGTGAAAGTCCGTGCCCACACCCGTGGGCCTCGAGACAACTCCCAGGAGGCGGAGCTCGATTTCCAGGGAAACCAGTTAGCTGACGCTGAGGCCAAGGCGGGGGCCGATCTGCAGGCGATTCCCCAGTGGAAGAGCGCCACCTGGACCTCGCGGTCCGTCGAGGTGCAGGGAGTGCTCAGTCTGATGGCGGGGGTGACTGTTCGGACGGGGGGCTTCGAGGATTCCACGGGGAGGCCCGCCGCAAGCTCCGTCGGGCCCCGTCAGCGCCGCCAAGGCCCACCAGCGGGGGAGAGAGCTCACACCCTGGTCTGGACCCGCATGGCTTGGAGGTGCACGGTCTGATGTAGGTAGGCCGTGCCCCCCAAGGCCAAGAGGGCCCTGTGGCGCAAGCCGTGAATGGGGAAGGTTCGGGTGGATCGTCGTTTCGTCGTGGAGCGGGGGAAGGGGAGCACCTTATCCCACCAGCACTGCGCAGTGGGACCCTGGGCCATGAGCTGCACCGCGCAGGCCACTTTACGTTCTGCGATCGATGCGGTGTCTTTTCGAGCGAGCGGGGATGTAAGTTGGTGCAGGTGTGTGTGTGTGTGTTGGTCGGCCCGCCAACGCCACCACCGAATATCGCCGCTCGCTCCTGCGCCGGTGCAGACATCCTTCTAACGTGAAGCTCTCCCTAGGAGAGGCGTGCCGCTCACTCTTACAGTGTGAGCGGGACGCCTTCTGGGAGAGAGCTCTGGACTGAAAAGCGGACGGGCGAGTAGAGGCACCTTCTCAGTGTGCCTGTCCGTCCACTTAATTCCCCCCGAAGACTGACTAAGGCAAGGTTTGCCAGGTTGATTCTAG
>CAUYUJ010018723.1:125649-143149 GCA_963575745.1 Prorocentrum cordatum
ATCTCCTCCTCTCCTCCTTCTCCTCCTCCTCCTCCTCCTCCTCATCCTCCTCCTCCCCCTCCTCCCTCCTCCCCCGCCTCCTCCTCCTCCTCCTTCTCCTCCTCTTCCTTTTCCTCTTCCTCCTCCTCCTCCTCCTCCTCCTCCTCCCGTCTCCATCTCCATCTCCACCTCCTCCCTCGCGGCCCGCGCCTCAGGTCCATGGACAGGGGAGGCCGGCGGGCCTGCTCTGAGAGGACGCGCCGAGACGGGCCGCAACAGTCGAACGTGAGCCCTTTCGCCAAAACCAAAAGCACTCTCGAGTGGAAGGCCCGAGCTCGAAGCGCCCCTCCATGTTTGGGCTTGCGTTGCTTAATCCTCGTGCCAGCTGTAGGGGAGAGCACGAGGAGGAGGACGAGGACGAAGATTTTTGACACGGGCCGTCCCCTGACGAACTCCAGCACACCGAAGCGGGAGCAGAAAAGCTACACGCAGCGTGACAACTCGAGCGCGCGGACAAGCCTGCCCGCGAACGCAGGAGCCAGAGCCTTCTGGGCCACAACGAAAAGCCAGTGACGTACCCAACCATGTTCCAAATATATGGCGAATACAGGCATACACATATACATACACATGTATATAGATACATAGATATTGGAGAGAGCGTGATCCAACGCCGCTTTACTGTGGAAAATTGCCCCCCTCTTCCTCCAGAACCCGGGGGTCCCCCTCCCCCCCCTCCGAAAAATCCCCCCCCCCCTGCTGGAACCCCCCCTCCCCCCCTCCCCTCCCCTCCTCCGGCAAAACCCCCCCCCCTCCCCTAAACCCCTCCCCCCCCTCCCCTCGAAAACCTGGGGGGGTCACTACCGGTTCGAAGCCCTCCCCACACCCCCCACTCACCGCCAGCAAACGACTCCCGGTCCCTATCCTCCACTGTTTTTCCCAGCACCACTGTCCTCACCACCACTGTCCCCACTGATTCCACCACCGTCCCTACTGTCCCCACCAGTGCCCCCACCACTGTCGCGCTGTCCCCACTGTCCCCACCACTGTTCCCACCACGGTTCCACTCTCCCACTTTCTCCACGGCCCCAACCACTGCCCGACTATCCCCACTGTCCCGACTGTCCCACTGACTCCTCCGCTGTACCACTGAGCTGTCCCACTGTTCCCACCACTGCCCCCACTGTCCCCACCACTGTCCCCACTGTACGTCTGTCCCATTGTCCCACCGCCGTCCTCGCCACCGCCTTCACTGTCCCCACCATCACTGTACCCTTCACTGTCCCACTGTTTCCACCTCATTCCCACTGTCCCCACACCACTGTCCCCACCACGACCGTCCCCACCACTGTCCACTGTCCCCACTGTTCCCACCATTGTCCTCACCACTGTCCCCACCACTACCGTCCCCACCACTGTCCCACTGTCCCCACCACTGTCCCGCTGTCCCCTCACCACTGTCCCCATCACCACCGTCCCCACCACTGTCCGCACCCCCCCCTCGGTTTTCGATGAGAGGGGGGGGGGATTCGAACCGGTAGTGACCATCCCCAGTTTTCGAGGGGGAGGGGGGGGGGGTGCGAACCGGTAGTGACCCCCCCCCCTTTTCATGCTTAACTGGGGGGGGGGGTGGAAGGGTCCGACCGCAGTGACCCCCCCCGTTTTCTGGGTGGGGGGGGGAGGGGTTCGAACCGGTAGTGACCCCCCCCCGATTTTCCGCCAGCAGCGGTAGAACACGCTCTTTCAGATATTGAGATACCGAACGAACTATTAGCATAAATATCTATATCTATATCTATATCTGTATATATATATATATAAGTGTGGGTGTGTCTGTCAGCAAGTGAGTAGGTAAGCAAGCAAGCAAGTAAGTAAGTAATGTGACAGCTGAAGGTGAACGTAGTTATGTGTGTATGTATGCGTGTATGTGTGTATGTTTGTTTGTATGCCTGTGTGTATGTATGGATGTGTGTATGTATATTTGTATGTATGTTTGTATGTGTGCATGTATGTATGTATGCATGTATATAGGTATACATGCGTGTATGTAAATGTGTATATATGTACGGATGTATGTATGTATGTATGTATGTATGTATGCATGCATGTATGTATGCTTGTGTGTATGTATGTATGTATGTATGTATGTATGCATGCATGTATGTATGTATGTATGTATGTATGTATGTATGTATATCTGCATGTATGTGTGTATGTGTGCATGTGTGTATGTGTGTATGTATGTATGGATGTATGGATGTATGTATGTATGTATGTGTGTATGTGTGTATGTATGTATGTATGCATGCATGTATGTATGTATGTATGTATGTATGTATGCACGTGTGTGTATGTATGTATGGATGTATGTACGTATGTATGTATGTGTATGTGTGTGTATGTATGTATGCGTGTATGTATGTATGGATGTATGTATGTATGAATGTGTGTATGTATGCATGTGTGTGCTCAGGTGTGTATGTGTTTATGT
The DNA here is from genome assembly GCA_963575745.1 of Prorocentrum cordatum. NCBI lineage: Eukaryota > Dinophyceae > Prorocentrales > Prorocentraceae > Prorocentrum > Prorocentrum cordatum. The sequence goes on from CAUYUJ010018723.1 coordinate 128,120, forward strand.
ATGCATGTATGTATGTATGTATGTGTGTATGTATGGATGGATGGATGGATGAATGGATGGATGGATGGATGGATGGATGTAGGTGTGAGTATGTGTGTGGATGCATGTATGTATGTATGCATGTATGCATGTGTGTACGTATGTATGTGTGTATGCGTGTACGTACGTATGTATGTATGGATGCATGCATACATGCATGCATGTATGTATGTATGTTGGTATGTATGTATGTATGTATGTATGGATGGATGGATGGATGGATGGATGGATGTATGTATGTATGTATGTATGTATGGGCGCATGCATGTGGTGTAGTGATGGATGTGAATATGAGTGTATGTATATATGTACGTGTGAATGTATGTAGATTCATATGTGTACGTGCGTACGTACATATGTATGTATGCGTGTCTTTTGTGTTTGGATGGATGGCCTTGGGTGGAGCTCCCTGTGGGGCCACGCTCCTCGTGAGGGGTGTGCCGAAATGAGCTGGAGGACGCATACGGACCTGCCGCTGGGGCCTTCGGTGGAGCTCCCTATGGGGCCACGATCCTCGTGGCTGGGGCCAGGATCCTCGTGAGGGGTGTGCCGAAATGGGCGGGGGGGGCGCATGCGGACCCTGCCATAGGGGCCTTCGGTGGAGCTCCCTGAGGGGTGTGCCCAAACGGGCGGGGGAACGCATGCGGACCCTGCCGCTAGGGCCTTCGGTGGAGCTCCCTATGGGGCCACGATCCTCGTGAGGGGTGTGCCGAAATGGGCGGGGGGGCGCATGCGGACCCTGCCATAGGGGCCTTCGGTGGAGCTCCCTATGGTCCTCGTGAGGAGTGTGCCGAAATGGACAGGGAATACTCATGCCGGACTCTGCCGCTGGGGCCCTTCGGTGTGTAGCTCCCTATAGGGCCACGACTTCCTCGTGAGGGGTGTTGCCGAAATGAAACGGGGACGCATGCGGACCCTTCCGCTGGGGCATTCGTTTGAGCTCCCATGGCCAACGATCCCTCGTGAGGGGTGTGCCCAAATAGGCAGTGGGCCATGCGGACCCTGCCGTGTGGCCTTCGTTTGGCTCCCTAGGAGGCCACAATGCCTCGTGAGGGTGTGCAGGATGGCAAAAAATGGGTAACGCATGCGGATCTTGCCTCTGTGGGCCGTCCGTGAGCTCTTTATGGGTCCACGAATCGCTGTCCTGGTTGTTAACGCAGGTAAGTTGACGACGGCGGATTGGGAGGAGAGAGGAGGGGAGGAGGAGGGGAGAGGGTAGGTGGAATGAGGAGAGGAGAGGGAGATGAGAGGAGAGGAGAGGAGAGGAGATGGAGATTAGATGAGAAGGAGGAGAGTGATGAGTATAGGAAGAGGATGAGGAGAAGAGGGATAGGAGAGGAAGGATAGGAAGTGAGGATAGAGAGAGGGATAGAGGATAGGAAGGAGAGAGGAGGAGGAGATGGAGAGAGAGGATAGGCAGAGGAGATAGAGGAGATGAAAACCACAACTGCCATAGGAGAGGAGAGGAGAGGAGAGGAGACGCGGGGCGCTGTCTCTTCAAAACGAAGACCCAACACCACAGGATGGTTGGGAAAAACAGGGCCAGGCGTTGTGTGGCGCAGCGGCTCCGTGCGAGCTGCGACGCGACAGCGCAGAGCGCTGTGACGGGACAGCGCCGCGAGGTCCCAACGGGATCCCAATAAAACTCCACTCCGCGTGACCTCCCAAGAGCCCACGAAAATGTAGGCAATTACACACTTCTCCGCCCCCCAGAGAGCCGGGAAATCCAAACTGGACCCCTGTACCTATAACTCCACCCCTCGCGACGTCCCAAGAGCCCACGAAAGTGCCGACAGATGCGCACTTCGCAGCCAAGCAGGGAGCCGCGAGGTCCCAACTTGGTATTCGTACCACTCCACCCCGCTGGACCCCCCAGGACCCCACGAAAGTAGCGACAGCTGCGCACTTCGCAGCCACGCAGGGAGCCGCGGGGTCCCAACTGGGTCTGCGTACCACTCCACCCCTCGCGACCTCCCAGGAGTCCACGAAAGTGGCGACGGTTACGCATTTCGCAGCCCCCCAGGAAGCCGCGAGGTTCCAACTGGATCTGCGCACCACCCCACCCCGCGCGACCTCCCAGAAGCCCACGAAAGTGGCGACAGCTGCTCACTTCGCAGCCCCCTCAGGGAGCCGCGAGGCCCCAACTGGATCTGCGCACCACCCCAACCCGCTGGACCTCCCAGGAGCCCACGAAAGTGGCGACAGCTGCGCACTTCGCAGCCCCCCAGGGAGCCGCGAGGTCCCAAGTGGGTCTGCGTACCACTTCACCCCGCGCGACCTCCCAGGAGCCCACGAAAGTGGCGACAGCTGCGCACTTCGCAGCCCCCCAGGGAGCCGCGAGGTCCCAACTGGATCTGCGCAACACCCCACCCCGCGCGACCTCCTAGGAGCCCACGAAAGTGGCGACAGCTGCGCACTTCGCAGCCACGCAGGGAGCCGCGAGGTCTCGACGTGGCGCGCGTGACTGCCAACTCCGCTGGACCTTCCAGGAGCCCACGAGAGTGGCAACCGGGAGAGCCGCGCACAGTGGCCAGGCGGCGCAGGCAGGACGAAGGAGAGAGGGGAGGAGGACGAGAAGGAAGAGGAAGCTGGACGCGGGAAGTCGGAGGAGGCAGCGGGCAGGAGAGAGGGGGGGGGAGGAAGGAGGAGTGGAGACCGCAGCACCCTCCTCGAGACGAGAACCCCACACGGGATGGCCAGGAGAGAGCAGAGCGACCGCTCGGGGGGCCCAGTTCCTGCACAGCTCCTGGGCGCCGCGGGCAGGAAGCGCACGGGAGCGAGCCACGTGCCGCCCGGCGGCCGCTGGCTCGGGCCGCGCCCACCCAGATGACGGCACGCCACCCAGGTCGCGCCGCCCCAGGCCACCCGAGGGGCACCACTCCTGACAAAAGGTTTCCCAGTGGGTGGAGAGGTGAAGAAGACCGCGGACTTGATGCAAGATCCCGACGACAGCGCGGACGACGTCCAGCACAAAGAGACGAAGAACGCCCTTCCCGAGGAAGACAATCACCGCGGGAAGGGCGCGTGCGGATCCTCCAGTGAGCCCCCCGCAGAGGACCCCCCATCCGCCCGAGGCCAGGCGGGGTACCTGGTGGGCCGCCACAAGAGGCGGGAAGCGTGGCGACGAGGCGAAATGTTCTCCCCCTGGCCCCTACGGGCAGGAGGAGGAGGAGAAAAGGAGGAGGAGGAGGAGGAGGAGGAGGAGGAATAGGAGGAGGAAGAGGAGGAGGAGGAGGAGGAGGAGGAGGAGGAGGAGAAGGGGAGGATGGGGAAAGGGAGGAGGAATGGGGAAGGGGGAGGGGGAGGGGGCAAGCTAAGCGCGCTCGCGTCATATCTGACGTCCTACCCCTCCCTCCCATCCCTTACCATGGCGTAGATCCCCTGTCTATTCGCACAGTCGGATGTCGCAGCATGGCATCGCATTACATAGCATAGCATGGCGTTGAAGATCAACGCGTAGCATGACATGGCACGGCGTGTCGACGCCCCAAAGTGGGGGGCCCTGCGGCCCCATGAAGTCAACGAATCGACACCGAATGTGGAATCACTTCCGATGGTTTTTGTCGGGTTGCCGTTTTTCCCAACCCTCCTGCGTTGGGTTCTCGTTTTGAATAGAGAATTGCTCGCGCGAACCTTCCTTCCCACCCCTCCCGTCCCTCTCTTCCCCCCTGCCTTTGACCTCGCCATCCCTGGGGGGGCTGCGATCTGCGAAACTGTCGCCACTTTCGAGGGCGGCTGGGGAGGCCAGCAGAGAGGGCACTCACCGCGGATCCAAACGGGACCTCGCCGTCCCTGGGGGGCTGCGATCTGCGAAACTGTCGCCACTTTCGAGGGCTGCTGGGGAGGCCAGCAGAGAGTGCATTCACCGCGGACCCAAACGGGACCTCGCCGCCCCTGGGGGGCTGCGATCTGCGAAACTGTCGCCACTTTCGAAGGCTGCTGGGGAGGCCAGCAGAGAGGGCACTCACGCGGATCCAATACGAGGACCGCCGTCCCTGGGGGCTGCGATTCATCTGTCCGGAAACTGTCGCAACTTCGAAGGCTTGCTTGGGGAGGCAGCAGAGCAGAGAGGAGATTGCATTTCACCGCGGACCCACAACGGGACCTCGCCGCCCTGGGGGGCTGCGATATGCGCAACTGTCGCCACTTTCGAGTGGCTGGGCTGGGGACGGCCAGCAGAGGGGACCCATCGCGAGATCCACAAACGGGACCTCGCCCGCCCGGCCCCTGGGGGGCTGCGATCTGCGAAACCGTCGCCACTTTCGAGGGCTGCTGGGGAGGCCAGCAGAGAGGGTACCCACCGCGGACCCAAACGGGACCTTGCCGTCCTTGGGGGGCTGCGATCTGCGAAACTGTCGCCACTTTCGAGGGCTGCTGGGGCGGCCAGCAGAGAGGGTACCCACCGCGGACCCAAACGGGACATCGCCGTCCCTGGGAGGCTGCGTTCTGTGAAACTGTCGCCACTTTCGAGGGCTGCTGGGGAGGCCAGCAGACCCCAAAACGCCTCCCGCCGTTCCCTGGGGGGCCCCCCCTGCGATCTGCGAAACTGTCGCCACTTTCGAGGGAATGCTGGGTGGGGCCAGCAAGAGAGTGCACCCGCCCGCGCGACCCCAAACGGGACCTCGCCGTCCCTGAAGGGCTGCGATCCGTTCCCCCGAAAACCGTCGCACTTTCGAGGGCCCCTTGCTTGGGAGGCCAGTCAGAGAGGGTACCACCGCGACCCAAACGGGACCTCGCCGTCCATGGGGGGGCTGCGATCTGCGAAACTGTCGCCACTTTCGAGGGCCGCCAGGGAGGCCTGCAGAGAGGGTACCCACCGCGGACCCAAACGGTACCTCGCCGTCCCTGGGGGGCTGCGATCTGCGAAACCGTCGCCTCGTTCGAGGGCTGCTGGGGAGGCCAGCAGAGAGGGTACCCACCGCGGACCCAAACGGGACCTCGCCGTCCCTGGGGGGGCTGCGATCTGCGAAACTGTCGCCACTTTCGAGGGTTGCTGGGGAGGCCAGCAGAGAGGGCACCCACCGCGGACCCAAACGGGACCTCGCCGTCCCTGGGGGGCTGCGATCTGCGAAAGCGTCGCCACTTTCGAGGGCTGCTGGTTGGTCCTGCGGAGTGAGGCGCCGCGCGGATCCAAACGAGACCTCGCCGTCCCTGGGGGGCTGCGATCTGCGAAACTGTCGCCACTTTCGAGGGCTGCTGGTGGGTCCTGCGGGTGAGGCACCGCGCGGTCCTGAGCGGGACCTCGCCGCCCCTGGGGGGCTGCGATCTGCGAAACTGTCGCCACTTTCGAGGGCTGCTAGTGGATCCTGCAGACTGAAGCACCGCGCGGACCTGAGCGGGACCTCGCCGTCCCTGGGAGGGGTGCGATCTGCGAGACTGTCGCCACTTTCGAAGGCTGCTGGTGGGTCCTGCGAAGTGAAGCACCGCGCGGACATGAGCGCGACCTCGCCGTCCCTGGGGGGCTGCGATCTGCGAAACTGTCGCCACTTTCGAGGGCTGCTGAAGGGCACAGCACAGTGGGTACTCACCGCAGACTTAGATTAGACCTCGCCATCCCTGGGGGGCTGCGATGAGTGAAACTGTCGCCACTTTCGAGGGCTGCTGAGGGGCCCAGCACAGTGGGTACTCACCGCAGAATTAGATTAGACCTCGCCATCCCTGGGGGGCTGCGATCTGTGAAACTGTCGCCACTTTCGAGGGCTGCTGAGGGGCCCAGCACAGTGGGTACTCACCGCAGACTCAAATTAGACCTTGCCATCCCTGGGGGGGTGCGATCTGTGAAACTGTCGCCACTTTCGAGGGCTGCTGAGGGGCACAGCACAATGGGTACTCACCGCAGACTCAGATTAGACCTCGCCGTCCCTGGGGGGCTGCGATCTGCGAAACGGTCGCCACTTTCGAGGGCTGCTGAGGGGCACAGCACAGTGGGTACTCACCGCAGACTCAGATTAAACCTTGCCATCCCTGGGGGGCTGCGATCTGTGAAACTGTCGCCACTTTCAAGGCTGCTGAGGGGCACAGCACAGTGGGTACTCACGGCAGACTCAAATTAGACCTCGCCGTCCCTGGGGGGCTGCGATCTGTGGAACTGTCGCCACTTTCGAGGGTTGCTGAAGGGCACAGCACAGTGGGCTTCCCGCACGTCTTTCTCCTGCTCTTCATTCCCGACTCCCCATGTCCTCTTCGAGCCTGTAGTTGTCGCCCCTCGTTCTTGTATGGTTCTCCTGCGCATCATGCCATAGGCGCGTGTCCCAAGTAGTTTACATATCAAACAACGGATCCTGCAATTGGATTGTCCGTGCAAGTTTCGGCCAACTCCTCGTTTCCCATGGTACAAATGGGTTGGGTACGTCACAAGGTAATTATGAGTTGGGTGCCTATTTGGAAGGACCGGAAACCATGCCGCGGCATGGCACTGGAACTAGTGACGCCAACGCTGCAGCGGGAGCACGATTCGGAACGAGCAAAAGCGCGGAAATGAGGCTAACACTGCAGCGGGAGCACGATTCGGACCGAGCGGAAGCGCGGAAATGAGGCCAGTGCTGCAGCGGGAACACGATTTAGAACGAGCGGAAGCCCGAAAATGAGGCTAGCGCTTCAGCAGGAGCAACATTTTAAACAACAAACCCATGCGAAAACCCATTTCCCGGGAATCCTGTGTAGAAAAAAGAATACGCAGAGGGGGGCGGGATATCTTCCGGACGTCATCAGGGGAGAGAGGAGAGTAGTGATCAGATTGTGTAATTGTTAAGGAGGAGATGGGGTGGATGATGGGAGGAAGAGAGCGAAGGGGAGAACGGCGAAGAGGAGGGAGGAAGCAGGACGTTCGGAGGTAGTGGGGGGAGGGAGGGAGGAGGGAAAGGGAGGGGGAGGTGAGGAGGTGAAAGGGAGATGAGGGGGGAGGGATAAAAGGAAGAGAGCGCAGGGGAGAACGACAGCGAGGAAGGAGGCGGGAGGGTGGCTCTCCTCCCCCCTTTCCTCCCTCCTCCTCCCCTTCCCCTTCCACGTCCACTTTTCCACATTCCCTCCTACTAAAACTTCTTTCTCCCATGACCCCAATGTCGGCCCACCCTTCGTCCTTGCCCCCCCGCCTATTCCTTCTATGTCTTCCCCCTTTCACTTTCCTTCCACCGCGAGGAGGAGGAGGACGAGGACGAGGAGGAGGATGAGAACGAGGCCGAGAGAGAGGACGAGGACAAGGACGAGGACGAGGACGAGGACGAGGACGAGGACGACGAGGAAGACGACGACGAAGACGACGACGACGAAGACGACGACGACGACGAGACGAGCCTCGGCCTGGCGCTCCATCTCCGCCCGCGCGCTCTCGCACCAGTGCCGCCACGCCTTTTGCGACACGGCCCTGTCGCGCGCGCACACGGAGAGGCGGTACGTCCTGGCCGCCCTGAAGTCCTGCGAGGGGGAGCGCGGACGACGGAAGGGAGGATGGGGAAGCTCGGCGCTCCGGACGGGGCGCCCATGCACAAGGGAAGGAAGGGAAGGAGGGGGAGGGAGGGGATTGCTGGGAGGCGAGAGTGGGAGGACGGCGAGCCCGCGGCCCTCCTCCTCCTCCTCCTCTCTCCTCCACCTCCCCTCCTCTCCTCCTCCTCCTCCTCCTCCTCCTCCTCCTCCTCCTCCTCCTCTCCTGCTCCTGCTCCTCCTCCTCCTCCCTCCTCCTCCTCCTCCTCCCTCCTCCTCCTCCTCCTCCTCCTCCTCCTCCTCCTCCTCCTCCTCCCCCTCGTCCTTCCTCCTCATCCTCCTCCTCCTCCCCGTCCTCCTCTTCCTCCTCCTCCTCCTCCTCCTCCTCCTCCTCCTCCTCCTCGTCCATCCCTGTTCCTTATAAGTAACTCATCCCTGTCGCACCCCGAGACGGGTCGGTAGAGCGAACCGGGCGTTTCGCCTGAGACCTCCTAATCACTTACGATCGTGAAGCTTGAAAGCTGCAACAGCTTCACGGATGGAGGGCGGGTAGTTTTCAAGATGTAGCTCTCGCCCTAGCGCCGCACATACGCATTCGTCTGAAAACATTGCGAGAGTTTCACGGATGGAGGGCGGCCCGCTTTCAAACAGTGGCTCTCGCCTAGCGCCGCGCACGTTCGTCTTACAAGCTTGCAAGGGTTTCCAAAGATTCTCATGGGTGACGTCCCAGTCACGGCGTGTTGGCACAACTCAGAACTGTCAGGGCGCAACAGTCACGCTGATTCGCGGTGTTGGGGACCCAGGAACGGTGTTCTGGCACGATGCAGGATCGTCAGGGCGCAACAGTTGGGTTGACTCGCGGCGTTGAAAACGCAGGAATGGTATGTTGGCACGGCCTATCATGGACGATTGTCTTCCAACGGCGAGCTGCCCGCAGTGAAAATGCATGTTCATAGGGACCCATGAAACTGAAACTTGGAGGTAGGGTTTGTAACATCCTCTTCTTCATCCTTCTATTATTCCTCCTCCTAATCATCCTCCTCATCATCAGCATCAGCATCATCAGCATCAGCACCATCCTCATCATCAGCATCAGCATCATTCTCCTCCTCATCATCATCAGCATCATCCTCATCCTCATCATCATCATCAGCAGCAGCATCGTCATCCTATTCATCATCATCATCATCATCATCATCATCATCATCATCATCATCATCATCATCATCAGCAGCAGCAGCAGCAGCAGCAGCAGCATCATCATCATCCTTCTCCCCCATACCTCTCCCTCCACCTCCCCCTGGAGGGCGAGGGAGGCGAGCGGAGGGAGGCCGACGAGCCCGGGAGCGGGGAGCTGGGAAGCGAGCGCTAGAGAAGGGGGGGGGCCGAGGTCTTGGGTTAAGTCGGGCGTGTCCCCCTGCAGGGGGATTTTCGACGAAAAGTAAGAAATACCCCAAACATACTCCAAAATGGTCAAACAAAAAAACAAACAAACAAAAAAAGAGTTCCCAGACTTTTTTTACTATTTCTGAATCTCCCCCCTGTAGAGGGACAAGCTCGACTTCAGTCCTGGGGGAGAGGGGCGGGATGGGAGGGATCGGCGAGCGTCGAATCGGACGTGGACGGCAACGGGTGACCAGGAGGGGCCAGGAAGCGCGCGGGGGGAGGTCGGGCGACGCCTCGGCGGAGAGGCTCGTCGGGCAGGAGACGGCGCGCACGGTCGTGCTGCGCCGTGCTCTCGAGACGGGCGGGCTGGTGCCGAGGGGAGGGGAGGGGGGAGGAGGCGGAGCGAGGAAGGGACGGATGGAACGGGGAGCTGAGGGGGGCCGAGGGGAGGGGAGGGGAGGGGGGACGAGGAGCTGAGGGGAGGGGAGGGGGGACGAGGAGCGAGGGGGGGCGAGGAGCGAGGAGGAGAGGCGGAAACAAGCAGGAGGAGGAGCCGTCACGAGGACGAGAATGCCGGGGCAGAACAGCGGACGACGCGCCTGCGCCCCGCTGCTGCGTCCGGCGCAGGACGGCCCGCCGGCGCCGGGGAGAGGGGCGCCGCCGTCGCGGCAGATCGGAGAGCGGCTTTCTCTCTACAAGCGGACTGCAGAGGGGTCCGGGAGCGAGGCAGGCGCCGAGGCGAGAGCGTCCCTCGAAGTGGCTGGGGCGCTCCGAACAAGGAATCAAAACACGAGGAAAGACCACCGCCTGAAATCCCGAAGGAGGAGGAGGAGGAGAAGGAGGAGGACGACCGCATCTGTCCCTAGGAGATCGCTAGCGCCCAAGGTGGGGAGCTGGTCGGTACCCTATGCCCTAAAGGGGCCCCAGGATGCCCCCCACGAGCCACAATACGTGCCCCCGCGAATGGAAAAACGTCGCCAAGAGGCCCCAAGAGGCTCCCGACAACGCAAACATGATCACTGTGCATACGCACGACGCTACAAAAACAACTCCCTAGCAGCAGTGCTGCGGGCATTTTACCCTACCTGTCCCGTGGTGGTTCTCAGTGCGCCTGGTGGGGACAGGGTCAGTATACGAAACGCGCCCCCCGCACCCCCCCCCGCCCCAATCCCGTTTAGAGCTAGTCTGGAAAGCGGGCCTCGGCTAACAAATCCCATGGACGGATGGGTGCGCACTGAGTCTACCAAGCTGGCCCTGAGACCCCGAACTCCGCCGTCGTGAGAAAAGTCACAGGTGTGGTCACAAAATCACGGCCAGAGCTCTCGGCCTTATCTCCCTGCCATGTTTGTCGAGTCGGGCCCATGAGGTAGAATGAAAACACCAGTCGTGGCGTCTTCACCACGCCCCGACCTGGCATGGGCTGGGCGAGGGCTTGAGGACGGCCACGACGACGACGACGACGACGACGACGACGACGACGACGACGACGACGACGACGACAACGAGCGCCTTTCATATCGGCGGTCTGCATGAAGATCCCATCCCGTCTCACACGCGCTCGAAGGTGCTCCCAGGGCGCTCCCAGGGCGCTCTCAGGGCGCTCTCGTGCATCCCGAAGCGCTCCGAAGCGATCGCCGCTGCTGAGAGGTTCCGAAACGGCCACGGGCGCTCCGCGGGCGATTCGAGGAGGACCCTCAGGAGAAACGCTCCACCCTCGGAGCGGTCCCCTGCTCCTGCCACCCTCCTCCTCCACCTCCTCCTCCTCGTCATCACCGTCATCAGCATCATCATCATCATCATCATCATCATCATCATCATCATCATCATCATCATCATCATCATCACCATCATCATCATCATCATCATCATCACCATCATCATCTTCATCAGCATCATCAGCATCATCATCATTATCATTCTCATCGCCATATTCATCATCATCAGCATCATCATCATCATCATCATCAGCATCATCATCAGCAGCATCATCATGATCAACATCATCATCCGATTAATCATCATATTCATCTTCAACATCATCACCGACACCACCACCACCGCCACTATCATCATCATAAGCATCATCAGCATCATCATCATCATCATCACCATCATCATCAGCATCGTCAGCATCATCATCACCACCACCATCATCATCAGCAGCATCAGTAGCATCACCACCATCACAACCATCACCATCATTATCAGCATCATCATCAGCAGCATCATCATCCTCATCAGCATCATCATCCTAGTCATCATCATCATCATCATTATCAGCATCATCATCACCCTAGTCATCATCATCAGCATCATCATCAGCAGCATCATCAGCATAATCGGCATCAGCATCATAGTCATCATCATCAGCATCATCAGCAGTATCATCATCATCATCATCATCATCATCATCATCATCATCATCATCATCATCATCATCATCATCATCATCATCATCATCTTCGTCATCAGCATCATCATCGGATTCATCATCATATTCATCTTCACCATCACCGACACCATCTCCACTATCATCATCATCAGCATCATCATCACCATCATCATCATCGTCGTCAGCATCATCTTCACCACCATCATTATGAGCAGCATCAACATCATCACCGCCAGCACCATCACTATCATCATCAGCATCATCAGCATGCGCAGTATCATCCTCATCCTCATCAACATCAGCAGCATCATCATCAGCATAATCGGCATCAGCATCATAGTCATCATTATCAGCAGCATCATCAGCAGTATCATCATCATCATCATCATCATCATCAGCATCATCATCGGATTCCTCATGATATTCATCTTCACCATCACCGACACCACCACCACTATCATCATCAACATCAGCATCACCATCATCATCATCGTCGTCAGCATCATCTTCACCACCATCATCATGAGCAGCATCAGCATCATCACCACCATCACCATCACTATCATCATCATCGTCATCATCATCAGCAGCATCATCATCAGCATCATCATCGTATTGATCAGAATATGCATCTTCATCATAATCATCATCACCACCACCATCATCATCAGCATCGTCGACATCATCATCATCATCATCATCATCATCATCATCATCATCACCATCATCATCATTATCAGCATCATTATCATTATCAGCATCATCAGCATCATCATCATTGTCATCATCATAATCATCATCAGCAGCAGCAGCATCATCATCATCACCCGCCTCCTTCACCGTGCCCTCCCTTGGGCTGAGGGCTGGCGAAGGGAGTAAGCCTCCAGAGTAAAGGAAACAACAAACATGTCCTCGGGGCGGTGGTACTCGTCCAGAAGCTCCGCAGTGACCTCCAGCGGGCCGCCGCCACCAGCATGGCGAAGGGCGCACAGCAAGTCGGCCTCCTCGAACCCGGTCCTGCGCTGGCGCTCCGCCGACACCCTACTCCTTCCCCCCCTCCCCTCCTGACTCCTTCCTCCTCCTCCTCTTCCTCCTCCTCCTCCTGCTCCTCCTCCTCCTGCTCCTTCTCCTCCTCCTCCGCCATGCCTTTTCCTCATGAATAACTCCTCCCTGTCGCACCCAGAAACCGATCGGAAGGGCGGGCCGGGTGTTGCACCTGAAATGTCCTTACCACTTACGAGCCTGAAGCTTCAAAACTGACAACAGTTTTACAGATGGAGGGCGGGTCGCTTCCAAAATGTGGCTCTCGCCATAGTCAAAGTTTGCAAATGTGTCAGGGAATGAGGGCGGTTCCTTTTCAAAATGTGGCTCTCGCCTTAGCGCCGCACACACTACTTACACAGAGTGCAAGAGGTCCACTGGTTCTCAAGGTTTACGAGCCAGGAATTGTGTTTCCGAACGACTTACGATTGCTAGGGCGCAACACTTGCGGTGTGTCGCGGCGTTGTAGTCCTAGGAATGGTGCTTTGCCATGATTCAGGACCGTCAAGACCCAACAATCAGGTTGACTCGTGGCGTTGAAGTCCTGCGAATGGTGTTTTGGCACGCTTCAGGATTTCCACATGGTTGTCCCCCACGGGGCACTTCCCTCAGTGGAAATAACCCTTGCGGGGGCCTGTGAAGAGGGAGCTCGGAGAGAAGGTGCACCCCAACATCGTTGGCAATTCTTGGACTTACGCTGGTGATTATCCTCCTCCTCCTCCTCATCCTCCTCCTCCTCCTCCTCCTCCTCCTCCTCCTCCTCCTCCTCCTCCTCCTCCTCCTCCTCGTCCTCCTCCAAAACGCCAGGGTCCACCCGAGCGGGGCCCCCACTCCCGCCACCCAGGGGGGCCCCCGGTCGTTGCGGTTATGGTCGAAAAGCGGGGGTGGTCGTGGTGGTCGTGCTGGCGGGCGTGGTGGTCATCATCCCTGGGAACCTTCGAAATCCTCCGTCGGCCTCCGAGAACATCTGGAATAACATCCCGCTCCCGCGTGGGGAATACCGATACTGGTATACCGCTCCTCCCGGGACCTCGCCCGGAGCTCGTTCTGACCAGAATCTCGAGACGCATCCAGCCGTGGCGACGAGGGCCTCCAAGGAGGCCCAGAAAGGTGAAAAAACGAAGACAGAGTGGCGGAATCGGTACCGCTTCCTCCTCTGAGCGGAGGGGCGCCCGACCCGCGGGGTCCGGGCCCAGAAGCTGACGTCGTGGCTCCAGCACAGCGGGAAGGCCGCGACCGCGCCGGCGCCCTCCGCGCGGAACGCGTGGGTGAGGCCGCCGTCGACGCAGAACGGCCGGTCCTGGTGGAGCCCAGAGTTGCTCGCGCGGAGCCCGCTGCCGCGGTAGCCCGTGGAGCTGTAGCCCAGCGAGGCCAGGGCGGCCGCGGGGAAGGCGTGCACCGCGGCCAGGACGAGGCCCGCCTCCGCCGCCGCGTCCTGCACCTGCCACGTGTCCGAGGCCTTCCGCGGCTCGCGCTCGGCCGGCGTGCCCCCCTGGCCGCCGCACAGCGTGACGAGCACCTCGCCGCCCTCGGCGACGTGCGGCAGGACGCTGGCGAAGAAGCGCCGGAGCAGCTCGCGGTGCCTGTGGATCTTGCGGCGCTCGGGGTGCTGCGGGAACTGGAAGATGACGCGGTCGAAGCTAGGGGGCCACATGCGAACCCTACCCCTACCCCCACGATTTCTGAGGGGGAGGGTGGGGTTCACTTCGCTCGGGAGCTCCCCGACGAAGTGAACCCCACCCTCCCCCTAGAAATCGTGGGGGGTAGGGGTAGGGTTCGCATGTGGCCCTCTAGAAGCGGCGCGAGCGGCCCTCGGGCAGGGTGGCCGCGATGGCCGTGGCGTCCACGCCGTGCGACACCTCCAAGCCCTCGGCCAGCGCTGCGGCCGAGGCCCCTGGGAAGCGCGCCTCGGCTCGGGCGGGCGGCACCAGACGCGAAGGCAAGAAGAGCCCCCTCCACCAGAACCCCACAGAGCTCTGTTCCCACAGGCCATCGGGAGCGGCCAAGACGGGGGTGTCCAAGAGGGGGAGTGCAAATCATGACTGGCGGCATGTGCGCGGCCCAGCGGCGGGGCCAGGAACGTAATGAAACAAGAAGAGGCGCCACGAAAGCTGGGGAGATGTCGTGGCCCCCGCCATGATATCCACTCCCCCTAATCATCACCCCCCTCTCTTCCGCCCCACAGGCCAGCCCCCCGAGCTGGCGGCGCTCCGTCCCAGGCACTCTCGGGGGCGCGCCCGGAGCGGGGTGCCACGGGGCGGCCAGGGCCCCCCAGCTGGTGGTGGTGGTTCTCTCTCCTCCTGGTGAAGCAGAAACCTCCGAGGACGCAGGTATCCCCCCCAACAGCACTTGCCGCGGGGGGGGGGGGCGGGAACTGAGAGATCTGCCGTGAACCAGAAGGTGACCACGAGAGCGCAGAGGGCCCCCTAGGGTGCGGAGCAGCTATGCCCTCCGCAGCCCCTGGAGAGGGGGGGGGGGGGGGGGGGCAAAATTCGAGGAACAACACAATTTCATAAGCATAAACGTTCGGAGGACCGCGCGGGTTTCTTGGGTCGGAGCTGGACCCCCTCCCTGGAGCGCTCCGCGCGCCAGGAGCGGCGCCGGAGGCGCCGCCACGCCGATCCAAGAAATCCGCGCGGACCATCGAAAGCTCACTAGGTAGCGGCATCCGAGGTCCACCCCCACCAACTATCGGTTCTCCTGCATCGATGAGAGGCGGGTGCAGGGTTCGGCTTTCGCAACGTCGTGTTCGA
>CAUYUJ010018723.1:145649-148149 GCA_963575745.1 Prorocentrum cordatum
CGCGGCGGCCCTGGCGACACGCTGTGCCTTGGCGAGCGAATGGCGTGTCGCGCCGCCACGCAGGGCGGGAGGCTCGGAGAGGCTCGGCACGCTGAAGCCTGGGGACTGGGAAGTGGATAGCGTGTCGCGCCGAAACGCGGTGGGCCAGACATTGACGAACCAACAACACACACCCATGCCCATAGGGGGGTCGGAGAGGGCTATGGGTGCGTGTTGTCGGATGGGGGTCCCCGCTCGAACGGGAGCGTTCCTCAGGGTCCGACAACCCGCACCCATACCCATAGCCAGTCCTCCTCCCAACGACCCCCCTATGGGTATGGGTGTGTGTTGTTCGTTCGTCAGAAATGGCAGAGCGCCACGCTGTCCACAAGAGTTCCCGAGCGCACCACCACCACAACCGCCACCACCACGACCCTGAGATCCGACGCCGCGAAGGATTTGCGGCATCGCGAAGCATCGCGACTGGAGCCCCAGATGCCACCTTTCTGATGCATCTTTTGAGCCTGATGGATCTGTGATGCCCGAAAGTGGGCGACAACGCCGGGTGCGCAAACAAAAACAAAAACAAAAAAACGGAACGCCCAGATCTCAGGGGACGACCACGGCGACGACCACAGAGTCAACCACGATGACGATCATGACGACGACGACCAGCGCAACGACCACGACGACAACTACCACCACCACGACGTCGCCTCTGGGGACTGGTCAGCGGCGCGCGCAGTCGCGAGGCCACCGTCCATCGCGCGACCGCGCGGAGCTCCATGGCCCCAACGCAGGCCCGCAGAAAAGTGGGCAACGCGCGGTTCGGAAGCTTGACCCAGAGTGGCTGCAGGCCTTCCTCCTCCCTCCTCCATCCTCCATCCTCCCTCCGCTCTCAGCCCTCCTCCCCATTCCCCCTCCTCCCTCCTCCTACCCCTCCTCCTCCTCCTCCTCCTCCTCCTCCTCCTCCTCCTCCTCCTCCTTCACCTCACTCTAACCAACCTCCTTCTCCTCCTCCTCCTCCTTCTCCAACCTCCTCCTCCTCCTCAGCAGCAGCAGCAGTAGCATCACGATCGTCATTCACCATCAGCATCAATCATCATCATCATCATCATCAGCATCAATCATCATCACACATCTCATCACAATAGGCATCAATCATCATCATCAGCAGAATCATCATCACATCATCATCATCATCAGCATCATCATCATCATCATCATCATCATCATCATCATCATCATAATCATCAACATCAGCAGCAGCAGCAGCCGCATCATCATTATCATCATCGTCAGCATCATCAGCATCATCAATCATCATATCATCATAATCATCGTCATCATCATAATCATCATCATCAGCAGCAGCAGTAGCATCATCATCATAATCATCATCATTGTCATCATCATCAGCATCATCATTATCAGCATCAGCATCAGCATCATCAGCATCATCATAATAATCAGCATCAGCATCGTCATCGTCATCATCTTCAGCCTCAGCAGCAGAATCATCATCATCAGCAGCATCATCATCAACGTCATCGTCGTCATCATCATCATGAACAGCAGCATCGTCATCAGCAGCATCATCATCAGCATCATCACCACCACCATAATCATCAGCATCAGCAACATCAACAACAGCAGCAGCATCAGCATCATTATCAGCATCATCATCAGCATGAGCATCAGCCTCAGCAGCAGAATCATCATCATCACCACCATCATCAACATCAGCATCAGCATCATCAGCATCATCATCATATCATCATAAGCATCAGCATCAGCATCATCATCATCATCATCATCATCATCATCATCATCCCTCGTTCCCTCCCGCCTTCTCTTCCTCCCTCGTCCTTCCCCTCCTTCTCCTCCTCCTCCTCCTCCTCCTCCTCCTCCTCCTCCCTCCTCCTCCTTCTTCTCCTCCACCCTCCTTCCCTCTGTTCATCCCTCCCTCCCCTCCCTCATCCCTCCTACTTCCCCCTCCTCCTCATCCTCCTCATCATCAGCAGCAGCATCATCAGCATCATCATCACCATCAGCAGCAGCATCAACAGCATCATCAGCATCATCATCATCATCATCAACATCACCATCAGCAGCAGCAGTATCCTCGTCATCATTATCAGCCTCAGCATCATAATCATACTCCTCGTCCTCCTCCTCCTCCTCCTCCTCCTCCTCATCATCATCATCATCATCATCATCATCATCATCATCATCATCATCATCATCATCATCATCATCATCATCGTCATCAGCATCATCATCATCACCATCATCATCATCATCATCATCATCATCATCATCATCATCATCATCACCAGCATTTGAGGGAGTTTCTGTGGAACTCACGTCATCCTTACCCCCGGCGCGCGGGAGAGTCGCTTCCAAACGCACCTCCAAGGACCATTTCCGGCGCTGCACCGGGCACCTCCAGGGACCATGTCCGCGGCGCTGCACCGGGCGCACCGGGCGCCCTGGGCGTGTCCCAACCCGGCGGCCTCGC
>CAUYUJ010018723.1:153149-158149 GCA_963575745.1 Prorocentrum cordatum
TTCCGCAGTGCCAGCTGGGGCTAGCCCAGCAGAAAAACTACGACGGGGGGGCCCTGGAGACACACAAACCATCGAAACGCGATTCCGACACGCCCCCCCCAAATCCATGAAAAAAAGTGATGGGGCATACCGAAAGCAAGGGGGCGACCGTCGGGATCGACATCGGAATTCCGTAGAAATCATACAGCGCCCATGTCGAGCGCACACGCCGTGCCAAAAAAAACATACACACCTAAATCGAATGGTCCGCACGCGTACCCAGAGCCAAAAATCCTCTCCTCCTCCTCCTCCTCTCCTCGCCCACATCCATTCCCTCCCTCCCCGTCCGCCTCCGCCACCCAACCCCGCTGAGAGAGTCGAGCGGGGTTCCTGGCGGGCCCGAGGGTGATCCTGGAGCGGCCCCGACAGGGCCTAGATAGCTCCGAGCGGCCCTCACGAGGGCCTCCCGAACACTTCAGCGTCAAATGCTGCCACCAGGGATGCGTCGGACATAGTGGGCGAATGCCTCTATGAGCCCGCGTGGAGCCCCTCGAATTGTTCAAATCTTCACGCGGCAGACGCGGGGCAATCCCTGCGCCTTCTCAGGGCCCCGCGCGGGCTCATAGAGGCATCCGCCCACTATTTCCGACGCGCCCCTGGTTGCGGCATGTGACGTTTCAGCGGTCGCCACACCCCGCTCGCGCTCACTCCTCATCACCTCCCCTTCCGTCCGCCCCCCGCCCACCTCCCAACTTCCCGCCCCTGGGCGCGGGTCCTGAGTCGCAGACGCCCGCGGTCTCGAGGTTATCGGCCCCCACCCCCGCCGCCCCGAGGCTCGGCGACGGGGGGAGGCGGGGGGGGGGGAAGGAGGCGGAGGACGTAGCTATGGAGAGAAGGGAGACGAGCAATTAGGACAGGGAGGGGACGGAGAAGGAGAGGGGGAAGGCGGAGGAGGAGGAGCAGGATATGTGGCCTGGGGGCGGAGACGTTAAGGGAGGAGGGGGCTGCATTCACTTGCAATGCGATCCATGATACACGACGCAATTCATGGTTCGAGATGGCGGCACGCACCTCCCACCGTGCTGCAGCTGCTGGCAGGCGCCACGGGCACCTTTCTCAGGCGAAACGCCTACCAAGGCCCATGAGGGCCGCTGACGGCCGCCCCGACGCTCTTATCGAGGACGGCTGGCGCTGCGGGCATGGCGCGTCAGCGCCTGCCCGAAACTGCGAGCCGCATCCCAGAGGCGAACGGAGACACCGCACTCTCGACCGACTGCGCCATCCTGGCCTCGCAAAGGCAGCGATCTTCCCTCCCTCGGTGCTGACACACACACACACATCTCTAACTCCACATGTCCCTTGCTCTGGTCCCCTCCCAACCCGCTCTGGCCGAGTGCCCTACGCAGCGTCTCGCAGCCTCGAGGGTCCAACCATCACTTGAAAAACAATGCATCGTACGTTTTGTTGGCCAGCACCTTCGGCGATATCTCCTCGATCATGAGCTGGTGCTTGGATAATTCCTGCTGGGCGGCCAGCGCCGATTTGCGCAAGGCAACTTTGTCAACCTGCTCGGAAAACGATTTCAACATCAGCGCCGCCGCCCAGACCAGAATGCACTTGCACATGGTGAGTGAGCCGTCCTCAAGGACGGTCTCGTCGAAGGAGGCCAGCTGGTACGTCTTGGCCCACGCGCGGATGCCGATCTCTTCCTGCGGAAAGCCCGCGCGAGGGATGACGCAGTGGGAGGGCAGAGCACGGAGGCAGGGAGGGCTTGGAGGCGAGAGGAGTAGGCAGGAGGCGGAAACAGGGGTGATAGGGGGAGCGAGCGGGAGGACGAGGGGGAGGAGTGGGGGGGGGCACCAGTATGCCCCACTCCCCCATCGACCCCCCCAACCCCCACCACTCTTGCCCCAAGGGAGCAGGCGGTTGGACGCCCGCCGCAGTCCTCCTTGGCGGCGGCGACCTGCTTGCGGAGGCCCACGGCAACGCCCTCCGCCAGCAAGGTGGACTTGCCGACGGCGCGCACCTTGTCCCACTTGTCGGCAGCGGCGCCGACCAGCCCGTGGGTCCACTCGGCGCCGTTCTTGAGGCCGCCCTGCTCTTGCTTCAGATCCACCACCGTCGTGTAGACGAACTTGCGGATCTTCTCGCGAAGCCCGTGCTCGGCCACCTCGTCGATCGGGGAGCGCACCGTGTCATAGAATGCCATCGCCCCCTGCTTGATGAACGCCGTGTCCTCGTGTTCGGGGAACTTCTCATCCGAGAGCTTCTCGAACAGCACGGTGGCGGACCCCTTTCATCTTAGATAAGTTCGCGTCCTGATACGCGGAGCCGAGGTCCAAGCTGTCATCCTTGAAGTGCTTCGCCTTGAAGCGCTGCGGCGCCGGCACGCAGTTCGCCACCCGTACCCTGTCGGATGCTGGCTCGCAGAAGCCGAAATGCTTGTAGAAGAGCCAGCTGGGAGCGAAGCAGGGGCCGACTGGAAACACCACGACCTGCTTGCGCAGCCTTGACGTCCGCCAGCGAGCGAATCAACGCTGCCGAAAAAATCGCACAATATCTCTGTCGCGCGGAACCTGGATCCATCAAAACCCGGGACTGCGCGCATGCCCGGCAGCAGCGCGTCGACGTCCAAATCGCGCAGGAAGGCTTCGGCGATCTGGAGAGCCCGCGCGTTCAGGTTTTCCAAATCCGCATACAACTCTCAGAGCCCCTCAGCACCCCGCGTGCGCACGGGGTTGACGAACGCCCCGAGGACGCCCCGGTCGGCGTTCCAGGCGAAGGCGTCCAGCTCTCCGAAGTTAGCGAGATCTCGGCCCTTGCCCAAGCGCGTGTAAGGCAACGTCATATCATGGAGGGCCACGCGAACAGGCGTCCATACTGAGAGAGAAAAAGAAAAATCAAACAAAAAAGAGAGACGGAGAGAGAGCCAATGTGCTGAGAGAAGTGTTTGGCAATGTTGAGCATGTACTGCCAGGCGAAAGTGCGATCATCAGACTCTGCTGCACGTTGGCAGAGCAATTGCAATATGACTCTAGGTTGAGGGGATCTGAATGCGAGCGGATCGCAACTGTGAGGAACGATTGGGAATTAGGTCCTCAGTGCCTGAGTGCCGATGCGACGACCTGTCTTTTAACTTCCGACGCCATCCGTGCGCAGAGCTTCGGTAATACTTGTGCAGTGCAGGCCTACAGGCGAGAGATCCCGAGCGAAACGCCTGACGCCCGACCATCACGCGTATTAAGCGATTGCAGTGTGGCGTACATATAGAGAAAGGGAGGGGCGAATGTGATGTAGGGACGGGGGCGAGGGAGGGAGGAGGGACAAGGGGAGGGAGGGAGGGAGGAGGGAGGGACCTAGGAAGGGGGCTGAGGAAGGCGGGAAGGAGCGAGGAAAGAGAGGTTGGTTACTGCCCTGCGGCGCCGAGCGCGGCTGGCAACGACGTCATTGACACCCGATCTACACAGGCTGCCCTACGGGGTGGACGCCCTGAGTGGGAGCCGACTTGCGGCTCGCCACATATCTGGCGCCCTCATCCACCTCATCATCCTCCCCCTCCCCCTTTACCTCACAAACATTGACAGCATGACCACCGCCACCACCAGCACCACCAGCATCACAACCACCACCCTCATCAACACCATCAACATCACCACCACCACCACAATCACCATCACCACCATCACCACCTCCACCACCACCACCACCATCAGCATCAACATCAGCAGCAGCAGCATCATCCTCACAGTCATCATCATCATCATCATCATCATCATCATCATCAGCATCATCATCATCATCATCATCATCATCATCATCATCATCATCATCATCATCACCTCCAACATCACCATCACCATCAGCACCACCATCACTATCACCATCACAATCACCATTACCATCATCACCATCAGCATGATAATCCTCATCAGCATCATCAATATCATCGTCGTCATCATCATCATCAGCAGCATCAGCACAAGCATCATCATCAGCATCGTCAGCAGCATCAGTATCAGCATCACCAGCATCATCATGATCATAATCATCATCATCATCATCATCATCATCATCATCATCATCATCATCATCATCATAATCATGATCATCATCATCATAATCATCGTCCTAATCAGCATCATCATCATCGTCATCATCACCATTGTCATCAACATCATCGTCATAATCGTCAACAACATCATCCTCATCAGCATGATCAGCGTCATGACCATCAACATCAACATCATCATCTCCATCATCAGCATCATCATGCGCAGTATCATCCTCATCCTCATAATCATCATCAGCAGCAGCATCATCATCAGCATCATCATCCTCCCCATCAGCATCGCCATCATCATATCATCACCACCACCACCATCATCATCATCGTCATCATCATCAGCATCATCATCACTATCATCGTCATCCTTCTCATCATCATAATCATCATCAGCATCATCAGCAGCAGCATTATCAGCATCATCATCCTCATCATCACCATCATAATCATCATCCTCATCATCATAATAATAATCAGCATCATCATCATCATCATCATAGTCATCATCACCAGCATCCTCATGCTCATCCTCATCCTCATCCTCGTCCTCACATATCCTCATCCTCATCCTCATCATCAGCAGCAGCATCATCAGTATCTCTCATCTCTCCTCCCTCCACCTCATCGTCCCCTTCGTCCTCCTCCTCCTCGCGTTCCTCATCCACCTGCCATCGCCTCATCCCCTTCCTTATCCTGATTATCATCCTCATCCCCCTCATCCTCATCTTCTCTGTCCACGCTCCTCCCGGTCCGCCATCTCCCTCCTCGTCCCCATCGCACCCATCACGCTCAGACCATTTTCCAGCAATGTCATGTTGAACGTCCACCTCATCGTCTTTTCTACTCATCAATATCATCATCATCATCATCATCATCATCATCATCAGCAGCAGCAGCAGCAGCAGCAGTATCACCATCACCATCACCATCACCATCACCCACACCATCGCCATCATCA
>CAUYUJ010018723.1:160649-178149 GCA_963575745.1 Prorocentrum cordatum
TCCTCCCCATGCGAACCATCATTCAGTTTAACCTCCACAATCTCCTGCTCCTCCTCCTCCTCCTCCTCCTCCTCCTCCTCCGCATCATCATCATCATCATCATCATCATCATCATCATCATCATCATCATCATCATCATCATCATCATCACCGTTATCATCATCATCATCAGCAGCAGCATCGTCATCACCATCGTCATCCGTATCATCACCAGCGCCTTTCTACTCTAGCATCATTATCCCTCATCGTCCTCAAAATGATCATCAGCATCAGCATTATCAGGCCTCGGCCCTCATCATCGGCATCAGTATCGCCATCGGCATCTACAGTAAAACACACCTCTCGCCATCGATATCGTCACAATCGTCGACCCCATAATCATCGACGTACTATCCATCAGTCTTATCATGATCAGCATTATCGTCATCATCAGCAGCATCATCATCATCCTCACCATCATCCTTAGCAACAGCAGCAGTAACATCAGCATCGCCATCGGCATCTTTATAGCCGTCAGCATCATCATCGTCATCGTCGTCACCCCATCCCCCCACCAGTCATCACCACCAACAACAACAACAACAACATCAGCACCATCGCTATCCGCGATATCAGTACCATGATGTTCAATTTTCTCCTCCGATCACAACTCGTCAACATACCAGTACACATTCGTCAACGCTCCGATCATCATCGTCATCATTATCGTAATCGTCGCACTCGCCCGCAGCCCTACTACTGATAACGATCAGCATCACAATCATCCCACTCTTACTCATCTGCTTCGTCCTGCTCATCCTAACTCTCGGCAATGCCGTTGTTGTCCTCCCCAACCTGCATCACCTCGGTCTCATGGAGAATATCCTCCACATGTTCCTCATCCTCCCCATGCGAACCATCATCTGGTTCCGCCTCCCCTCCTCCTCCTCAGCACCAGAATCGTCATCATCACCGTCATTCGTCTCATCACCATCGCAATTGACCCCTCGTCGCCCACAACATGATCATCAGCATCAGCATCATCACGCCTCGCCCCTCATCATCGTCATCGTCATATACAGTACGATCACAAGTTTCACCGACCCAATCGTCATCACATAGTCCTCATAATCATCGTCATCGCCATCATCGTCATCATCAACATCATCATCATCCTCATCCTCATCCTCATCACCGTCGTCAGCGTCATCGTCGTCATCAACAGCATCGTCATCACGACCGTCATCACAGTCGTCATCAGCATCACCCACAGCGTACTCATCGTCATCATCAGCATCATCGGCAACATCAGCATCAGCATCAGCATCGTCAGCATCACCGCCAAAATTGCCGTCATCGTCATCATCAGCTTCCCCATCATCATCATCATCATCATCATCATCATCATCATCATCATCATCATCATCATCATCATCATCATCATCATTGTCGTCATCACCAGCAGCATTCGTATCATCAGCATCACCACCAGCATCATCGTCATCCGCATCAGCACCATCAGCATCAGCAGCACCATCAGCAGCATAATCATCACCATCGCCATCGTTCACCATCATCAACAGCGTTACCTTCATCCGCAGCAGCATCACCATCATCAGCATCAGCATCTCCACGCGGAGCCGCCGCGGTCCGCAATTCTGCTGTCCAATCACCTGCTCAGCAGGCCGTGGAGCCTCAGAGGCTGGGAGTGGTTGACGTTGCGGACCTTCCGGGAAGCAGGGGGGCAGCCTCGTCTTCATGTTGGGTTTAGGGTCTAGGATTTGAGTTCAGCAAGAGCGCGAAGATGTCAACAGACTGGACGTGTCACACACTGGCGCGGTGCTCACATCCCACCCACCCTAGAAACCCATTACATGTGAAGACACACACTTTGGTGCATGCAAGCCATCGGGGAAGGCCGCGTGAAGCAGGGAGGAGCAGGGAGGAGCAGCGAGGAGCACGCGGGAGGGGCAGCAGGCAGGAGGAGCAGCACAGGAGCGCGCGGCGGCCCTTGGGAGGAGCGAGCGGAATCGCTTCGGAGCGTTTGGGGCAGCCGAAAGGCGCGCGGCGGCCCCTGCGAAGCGCGCGCCGCCATCGCCCGGGCGCCGCGTGGGCGGAACGTGCCCCGCACCATAGTTCCCACCGACGATCGTGAAGGGCGCAGAACAGCAGCGCGCGTTCCGCGCCACATTTCGAATGGCAGATCGCAAGTCGGGCGCGCGCGCGGGATGTAGCCCGCGTCACATTTGTGATGGAGGATCGCGCAAGTTCGGGAATGTGCTTCGCATGGCGATGTGCACCGCACCGCTTTTCTAGAAAACGATCGCGATGGGCGAGGAATTCGCCCATTTCGCCCGCGCGCGCGGGATGCGGCCCGCGCCACATGTTTGATGGAGTATCGTGCGAGTTTAGGACTCAGCTTCGCATGGGGATGTGCGCCGCACCACATTTCTCACGGATGACCGTGAAGCGTTTAGGCCTCGCTCTCCAGAGGCGGGGACCGAGGGCCCCCTTTCTGCTTAGGGTTTAGAATAAGACTGGTAAAAGGTGTTTAGGGCTTCAGCCCAAGACCCATCAACGGTGTTGGACTAAACCCTGCCCAAGCTCCCTCTTCATAGGCCCCATGCAAGAGCTCATTTCCGCTGAAGGAAATGCCCCGCCGGGAGGCAACCGTTTGAAGATCCTGAAGCGTGCTACACAAAATTCTCGGAACGTCAACGCCGCGAATCAGCCTGACTGTTGCGCCTTGGCGGTCCAGAATTGCGCCAGAACGCTACTCCTGAAAATTCAACACCGCGAATCAGCGTAACTGGTGCGCCCTGACACCCTAAAACGTTCCAAAACACCGTTTCTAATACGTTAAACATGGGAAACCGTGATACTCCTGCAACTGTGTAAGACAAATGTGCGCGGCGCTGAGGGGAGAGCCACATGTTTGAAAAGGAACCGCCCTCAATGAGTGAAACACTTGCCTTTTTTAAGACGAATGTGCTCGGCACGAATGCGAGAACCACGTGTTGAAGACTACCCGCCCTCAATCCGTGAAACGCTTGGAAATGTTCAAAACGATTATGCACAGCGCTAAAGCGAGAACCACATGTTGAAAACCACCCGCCCTCAATCCGCGAAATTCTTGCAAATGTTCAAGATGAATGCGCGCGGCGCTGAGGCGAGAGCCACAGCATGAAAACGACCCGCCCTCTATCCTTTAAACTCTTACTCGTGTTTAAACCGATTGCGCGCGGCGCTAAGGCGGGAGCCACATGTTGGAAGCGGGCCGCGCTCTATATGTGAAACTGTTGCCAACTGTTAAGCTCCAGGGTCACAAATGATAGCGAAATCTCAAGCGAAACGCCCGGCCCGCCCTTTCGACCGACCTCGGGGTGCGACAGGGAGGAGTAATATAGAAGGACAAGGAATTCAAGAAGGTAGGACCGCTCCATTTGTTCTATAGAAGTATGTTCGCACTCGTCCTCCATCCGATGTTGTTGCTGCTGCTGCTCACCCTTCTCCTGCTGCCCCATGGAACAGGGAAGGGGAAGGAATGAGAAGGATTGAGTTTGAGGCGTTCGGTGGCTCTCGGGTGTTCCGTGGGGTATTACGTCCTCCCCCGCATCATCATCATCCTCAGCCCCTCGGCCCACTCCTCCTCCTCCTCCTCCTCCTCCTCCTCCTCCTCCTCCTCCTCCTCCTCCTCCTCGTCCTCCCCAACCTTCTCTTCCTCCTCATGCTCCTCCCTTCTTCCTCCTCCTCGTCCTCCTCCCCCGCTCACATCCCTCATCCGCCCCCACATCTTCTTCCTCCTCATTCTCATCAGCATCACCATCATCATCAGCAGCAGCATCATCAGCAGCAGAATCAGCATCCTCCTCCTCATCATCATCATCGTCATCATCAGCATCAGCATCAGCATCAGCAGCAGCAGCAGCATCATCATCATCATCATCATCATCATCAGCAGCAGCATCAGCATCATCATTATCAGCATCATCAACATCAACATCAGCATCATCATCATCATCATCATCATCATCATCATCATCATCAGCATCGTCATAATCATCATCATCAGCAGCATCATCAGCATCATCAGAATCGTCAGCATCCTCATCGTCGTCATCATCACCACCATCATCATCATGGTCAGCATCAGCATGATCAGCATCAGCAGCATCGTCATTATCATCATCCTTAGCCTCGTCATCATCAACAGCATCACCATCACCATCACCAGCATCAGCAGCAGCAGCATCATCATCAGCATCAGCATCAGCATCAGCATCAGCATCAGCATCAGCATCATCATCATCATCATCATCATCATCATCATCATCATCATCATCATCATCATCATCATCATCATCATCATCATCATCGCCACCACCACCACCATCATCATCCGCAGCATCACCATCAACAACAACAGCGGCAGTATCTTCATCACCTTTATCATTCCTGCCTTTTTTCTAATCCGCCCCGTCCCTCACTTCTCGCATTCGAAAGAGAGAGAGGAATAACTGAAGGAGGAGGAGGAGGAGGCGGAAGAGGATCGGAGTTCAGGATGAGGCTACGGAGGGGCAGAAGGATCGGGAGGAGCACCGGGAGAACCAGCAGGTAGAGGGCCAGGGGGACCAGGAGCAGCAGGCGAGGGAGGAGCAGGAGGAGGGAAAGGACGAGGTCCTCCCTGCCGATGTCGTGGCCGCTTTCCGCCAGCTGCACTTCACCGAGAGCTGTGCATACGCGCCCGGGCCGGGCCATGGGGCGCCCTGCAACTCGAAGAGTGGCCAGAGCATCAGCTCGGAAATACAAATTCTCTGGCCCGGCATCGCTCGGACGTCCATTCCCTGTGCTTTTTTCGGTTTCGTGCGTGGTTTTTCGCCAAATGATCAAGGATGCTCCTCGATCGCCCTCGCCGAGAAAAAATGCACGCGTCCGAGCGATGCCAGGCTGGGCACGCCACTGGGCGAGGATCATGCGCCACTGGGCGAGGAGGAGAGGAAGGGAAAAGGATGAGGGAGGCGCAGCGGGAAGAGGGACGCCTGCCACCCGGCGCAGACCGGGCTTGGACTGCACACGAACGCGACGAGCCCGCTGCATACGAAGGCGCCCAGGGACACACCAACAAACAGGCACGAATCTCAGGACTGCCCATATTTGTCCATATGCTCAGGAATTTGGTCTTCCCCTCCACGTCCCATACTTTCCCAGAATTTCCTGGGAATCGACGTTGATTTGTGTCTGTGAGTTTTTCCTCCTGAGCATAATCCCCCAAACGCCAGATCCTTCTGCCTTTTCTGAAGCTCAGGGGGTGGGGGGAGTCGCTATGCCATGGACGGAGGGTCGCCATGCCGCCCCCACCCTTCTTCCTCGAGTCGGTCCATCGGCTCTGAAGCTCGGGGGCGGGGGGTCCTTCACCCACTCCCCCCCCGTCTCATTCGAATCCGCTCGGTCCAAGAGAGCCTGAAGATGACCCTAGAGGACCCCAAAAAGGCCCAAAAAGCCGGAGAATAACTCCAAAACAGCCCCAAGACGGCGCCACAGAACTCCTCTCAAGTGTTTCGCCAATGGTTCCCCGACGAGTCGGGTAACACGCGGTCCGCCAATATCACTGCACTGGCGCTCGACGTTCCACCACACAGGCGCCTACAGAACGCCGGGGGGACTTAGATGGGCCCAAAAGGCTCCCAAGAGGCCTCCAACACGGCCCAAGAGGCCTCCAGGAGGTCCTCCAGGAAGGCCCGAAGAGGCCAAAATCATTGATTTTCTTTAGGTGTTTGAATGATTTTGACATCTGCGCCTTTTCGGCTGTCGGACGGCACAAGACGGCCCAAGAGGCCCCCAAGGTCGCCCGAAGATCGCCCAAGAGGCTTCCAAGATGGCCCCATGACGGCCCAAGAGGGCCCCAAGACCTGGAGGCGTCCTCGATGAAACTGCCATGCGCCTGCTCTGCGCAGGTATGGCTGACATCGGGGACTCAAAGTGCGCCCACATGAGTGGGTCCGCGCAGCATACAGTGCGGGCGCGGCCGCAAGAAACCCTCGCAAGAAACCCAACCCTGAGAACCCGTGCGCGAGGTGCACCTGAGGGGAAACCTGGAGCACCCTGAACGCAGCAGATCCTTCAACGGCTGCGGAAAGTCGTCGCGAAGCGCGAGGAGCGAAGAAACCCAGGGTACCCTGACGAAACGCAGATGGTTTCTTGATGCGCGCCCCCGCTGTAATTGAAGACTGTCCGCGCCCGTGTTCCACTCCCGCGCTCGCCGACCCACCAGGCTTCGAGGCGGGTTTTTGTTATCCACTTCCACCGCCTGGGAGCCGACGCCCCAGGCACCCAGCGGGCGGTGGGCGGTGGATGCGGATATGGTTTGGCCCCCCGGGGGCCCGACTATATCCTTAAGTCGGGCCTGCCCCCCATACAAGGGGGATGTTCGACGAAAACTAACAAATATCCAGAAAAATACTCCAAAATAGTCCATCAATACCCCAAAAATAGTCCCCAGACTATATTCCTCCTGCAGAGGGACGGGCCCGACTTAAATATATATATATATATATATATATATATATATATATATATATATACACGTCCACCGCCTGTGGAGGTCCGAGAAATTCCATCAGCCAGGCGGCGGCTACGTGTAACTCCCCGCCTCGGACGGGTCCCGTTACCCTGACTCGACAGCGCAGCGGCCGCGACGCAGCCGCCAGACGCTCCTCCTCTCTCTCGGCCCTCCCCTGGCCCTCCTCGGTACATCCCCACCCAACCCACCCCGCTTCTTCAAGAAGGCCCAGGGAGACACGAATCCATAGACACAAATCCCAGGATTCCCCATATTTGCTCCATATCTTATCATGTATGTTCGTCTCCCCCTCCACATCCCATAGTTTCCCAACTCTTCCTACATATTCCTGGGAATCGACGTTTGTTTGCGTCTGTCTTTTTGTCCGCTCCTGACTCCTTGCCTTCTCCATAACATGAGATCCCCGACGACACGAACACATTTTGACGGCGCGCACAAGGGGGTGGGGGGAGGGGGGGGGGCTTCTTAGAAGCAGGCTGCTTCTCAGAAGGCGCCGGCCTTACATTTATAGATAAGGCCCGCGCCGTCTAAGAAGCAGGGGTGCTTCTAAGAAGCCCTCCCCCCTCCCCCCACCCCCCTCTGCGCGTGGCTGAACACTGCAACATCGCAAGGAACCTCGACGGGAGCCCTGGACCCCGCCCACCTCCCTGCTGTGCGCCTCAGCGCCGGATCGATCCGTGCAGGCCCCCGGGGCCCAGAACGGGGCAACACCCGCCCGTTCTGACACGGTGCAGTGCCGGGGCCTCGACGCACCTGCCCCACACACGCCGATGACGGACGACGACGGACGGCGACGACGACGACGACGACGACGACGACGACGACGACGACGACGACGACGAGGATGATGGCGACGACGGCGGCGACGGCCACGGCGACGGCCACGGCCACGGCGACGGCGACGACGACGGCGACGGCGACGACGACGGCGACGACGACGACGACAGACGCAGAGCGACGGCGGCGGCGGCGCGGGGCTCCTCGAGCTCGGCGCGCCGCCGCCGCCGCAGGAGACGCCTGCCGCGGGCCCCGGCCCGGTGTGCGCCGCACGCCGCTCCGTCCACCCATCCACCCCAGGAGGGAGGGAGGGAGGGAGGGAGGAGAGCAGGAGGAAGAGGGGGGGGGGAGGAGGAAGAGGGGGGGGGAGGAGGAAGGGGGCACGGGGCGAGGAGGGGAGAGAGGGGAGGAATGAATGAGGGGGAGGGGAGGGATGAAGGGGAAGGGAGGAGGGGGAGGAAGAGGGGGAGAGCAGGAGGAGGAGGGGGAGGAGGGGAGGAGGGGGAGGAAGGAGAGGAGGAGGAGGAGGGAGGAGGAGAGAAGAAGAAGAGAAGAGGAGGAGGAGAGGAGCAGGAGGATGGGGAGGAGAAAGGAGGAGGAGGAGGAGGAGGAGGAGGAGGAAAGAGGAGGAGGAGGAAGAGGAACAGGAGGAGGAGGAAGAAGAGGAGAAGAGCAGGAAGAAGGTCGGAAACGCCTCGTTTTCGTGGCGGCCCGGGACCCTCGGCCGACGCGCCTGGCGCCGGTGTGCACCAGACCGAGAGCAGATCTGGTGCCAGGGTCAAGGATCAGCTGGAAGAGGAGGAGGAGGAGGAGGAGGAGACAGAGGCAGGGGGTAAGGGAGGGAAGGGCGGAGGAGGGGGGGGAGGGATGGGGGTGGGGGGGCTCATGGATCAGGGATCAGGCCGAGGCGCAACATCCGATTCGAATGAGGGCTGGCGGGCAAGGAAAAGGTGGGGGCGCGGGATTCCCGCCGTCACGGTCCCGCAACCCACCGCACAGGCCGAGGGCCACTAGGGTACGGGCCGTGGTAGCAAGCGGCACACAGGCACCAGCCGCCGCCTACCACCATGGCCCGCCACCCTAGCGGACCTCGCGACCCGCGAGAGCAGCCTCAATGCGCCAGGACTGCACCGAAGCCCTCTCCGCAGGGCCTCGGCAGTCCGCCACGAGGCCCCTCCAAATTGGGGCCTCTATGGAAACTCGAGCACCGCAGCGGCGGCACAGCAGAAATTTGTCAGTGGCCTGCACCCAATGGCCCCGATACTCAAAAGTCTCGAGAGCCTGCACATGCAGGCCATCATACGTGAACCCAAGTTCACGACACGCTGAGAGGACCGCGTCACTGCGCGCCCTCGGAAGGAGGCCATTGTGACGCTCTGCCCTGACCGCCGACAGATATAAGTGGATCGGCGTCGGCTCGCACTTACTGCCAGGCTGCTCCAGCTTCGCGCGAGAAAGCGCAGTCTTGCCAGAGCAATGGCACCACGTACACCTCACACCCCCCCCCCCTCCGCCACCTCCAAGTCGTGAGCTAGCAGAGAAAGCTGAGGCACGGCCATGGAGTTACGGCCTGGCCTAGAGGACATGGAAGGGGGTTCGGCCTGAGACGCTACAAACTGAGCGGCCTGGCCCAGAAAACGGCACGTCTTGTTCACGTCTTTCAGCTGAGCTTTGAGTGTCGGTGGCGATGCTGGCTACAGCGCTCCGCTTCGCTCCCAACTTGGCAAAAAAAAGTCAGCCCACATTTTGCCCAGATAATCGAAAACCGCCGTGTCCACGGATCGATCCAGGCTCGGAGAACGCTCACCAAAGAGGAGGGAGTCGAGATCTCCGCGGGGAGGAGTCCATCGAGCCCGAGGCCTATCATCAAACGGGGCTCCAGCTGGGCACACCTGAAACATCTCGCGCCAGATGCACGCATGCTTATGGCTGCCTTCGGCTAGATCGGCTGACCAGGCAGTGGCTTCATGCACCGCCGAGAAGTGATCACTAATAATTTCCACACTTCTCGGGCCCAGGCGCACCGCCTGCAACATCGCGTACCTCTCGGCCCCGGGCACCGTTTGGATAGACCCAGGGAGGGGCCCAAAACACGCCCGAACGGGCCAGCCCCCAGGACTAAGCTCGACCACAGCCCACCCGCAGCGACACGCTTCGGGTAGACCATTCGACAGGCCCGAGCCATCCGTAAAAAGATGAAAGCCCCACGGCATGCTCGTGGCACCCCAAACCTGGGGAGGATATCTGGCTGGGACAGGCTCAATGCTCAGGGGAAGGAGAGGAACACCGCACGCCAACTCAAGAGTGTCGAAGTCGGGGGGGGGGGGGGGATTCCTTTAGCCTTGTCCCGCAGCCATTTTACATGCTCAATCACATCGCCTGGGAACATGGATGCCTCCTCTGGGTCCTGACCAGGCTCCCAGACTGTTTTGCATTCGTACCACTGATGGCCGAAAGAGCCAATCGCGTCACACCCGAATTCGCACTTAGGACTGGCTGCGTAGCCAAATGTATGCTTCTTGGCTGGCGGCCAAAGCTTACCACTGATAAGGCCTCTCAAGGCCGCCTGCCTAGAGGGGCCCTTCACAGCAAGAATCCCTAATCGGAGCGCTCGCCCCCAGACAGGTTCATCACCGCCAGCCTCGGGGATAGCTTCCAAATTCTGTCGCACTTGGGCACGGCAAATGCCTTCACGCAACCTCTGCTTGACATCCCAGGGGCAAGTGGTGAAAAGCGAGATGATTTCACACTGGTCAGTCCGGAGCTGATGGTGAGAAATCAGATCCCAGCCCACTCTCCTCAAAGATAAAATGACCGCCCCGACAGGTCCCTGCACACGATTCCAATCGTGGCGATCTCTTAAACGGGCCTGAGCAGTCAAACAAGCTACTCTCAAATCAGAATCGGACGCTCTACGATCCCAGACCCAGCGACAATACCTGAACACTAGCGGGATCGTAGCATCCACGATGGGGTCAAAGCTGGGATCCTTATGCGTGAACAAGAACCCCGTCACGTGAGACGCACCACCCGCTCCCATAAGGCCCCCAGCTAAGGCCCTGAGGGTTCTGAGCGTATCATTGTTAACACCTGAAACTGAGGCCCCGTGGCCTCCACTTGGCATGAGGCCTGTACGCCACAAGCCAGCAACCTTGGTCCCAGCTGATTTCTTAAGCACCTGGATGCGGTGCTTCCTCTTGACCAGCGCAACTCGCCTCTTGGCTTCCACCTTTCGGAGAACACGCCGCCCAAACAAATCGTGACCAAGATTTCGTATATGCTCATAGCCTCGCATGCCCATCAGCTTGGCCGACACTGCCACTTGCTTGGAGGCGGCCAGGCTGGTGGCCACATACCCTGACTTGCTGGGTTGCAGAAGAAGGCCGATCGGCCGCACAAGAAAGCATAACTCCCGAGCCGCAGCAAGGACCACCGTTCCTTTCTCAGGGTCGGGTCCAGCCCAGTGCAACGAAACATCATCCATTAAAGTTCTAGCCTGAACTGGGAATCTTTCAATTACAAACTTGACTGGCTGCAGAAGCACAGCCAACATAATCGATGTCGCTGCCGAGCATCCAGCCAAAATCCCATGCAACGACACAAATGGCTCCGAAAGCGAGCCGAACGCATCGATTCTCCGAGGGGCCAGGTAGGTCTGAATGACCACCCACCCGAGACGGAGCGGGAAACCAACCTGCCGAAAAATCTGAAACAGGACCGAGAGCTTTCTCATGTCATAGCATTTCACCATGTCGAGCAATAGGGTGACTGAGTGCCATCCTCTGGCGCGGGCAACTTCAGCAGAAAGGTTTAAATCGAACGCAGAGTCCGATGAGCCTCTCCCTTTCCCAGACCCCCAAAACTCCCGAGCACGACTCCCCGCCTCCCAATCATCAGAAACGGAACGTCTAATGCGTCCCCACACTCGTAAGACCGTGTCTAGGATAGCAATTAATCTGTGGCCGCCGTCTGGTTTTGGCAACCTGACAAGCCTGCTTACTAAACGCTTGGTTGGCCAAACAAGAGCCTTCTCGCACTGCATCAGAAGCGACGCTAGAACCGCTAGCATCGCATCCGACAGGTACTGAAGCGAACGAGGGTGGATCTTGCAACAGCCCACCGCCGTCTTCGGGGGAAATCTCGAAATCGCTCTCCTCAAATCGTCGACCCCGATCGGCGGCAGACCCGCCCAATCCTTCGAATCGCTCGGCAACTGCAAGTCTTTGCACGAGTGAGTGGTCCAAATGTGGGACCATTCACGACACGTGTCGCCGGCAAGCTCGAAAGGTTGGATCCGATGCTCCTCGGTGAGCACCTCTTGGATTCCACGAACCCTGGTAAATCGGTGGGCAGCCTTGGCCCCGTCCAGAAAAGCATCCCTGACCCAGAATTCCCAGGCTTCCTCTTTACTGGCCAGAAACACGGCCTCCTTTTCCTGTGCCAGGGTCAAAACTCGTTCAAGCAAATCGGGCGTGGACGGATCACCTATCACATCCTCTCCAGACCTGAAAAAACCTGCCGTCAGCTCGTCGAGGTGCGCGTACACCCAGTCATGCCTCTGGATCCTGCCAAGGAACGCCACCGTGTCTAGCAACACCTTGGCGACCCTCTGCATCCTCCCCGGCTGCTCATCGATGTCCGACTCCAGCTTGGGAGTGTACGACTCGAGCACAATATGCACACTTCGCAAGTGCCTGGCCCACCTGGCCGCGGCACTCCACGCTGCAGACTCACAAGAGGGACGAGGCTGCCGATGCTGAGGGACCGCGCGGAGCTTTTTCCATCTAACCTGATGCTCCCCAGCCCTGCCTTCATAGCCGTGACGGAGAGGCCCAACAACATTATGTCGGTCAAGCAGCTCAGCCTCTATGCCCTGGATGGTGAGGTCCCAAAAGTGAGCCATCTGCTCGGCATTCTCAGCGCGCTGATCGTCTTGATGAAACTTCTGCCAGTCACGAGGATACCGACCACAACCAGGCCGAGCCAAGACAGGAAGAGCTTTGGGTTGGTCCGCAACACGGCACCACAGCACAGCGTCCTTGGCGCGAACCTGCATGAGCACGGGCCTGTGAGGCCAGAGCGCGGCAGTATCCACAACCTCAATCATCCCAGACCGAATGGCAAAGCCTTCGGACATGATGAAGTAGTCAATTGTCGTACCTGGCGTGCTCTGGATGCATGTGGGCGCAGACGGCGCCACCAGCACTCCACCTATTGAAGTCGCCCACGGCTGCAACAGAGCACGATCCATGTTATAACCAGCTGCCACTATCCACTCATATCCTAGCGCTTTAACGCGAAGCAAGCACTGAGCTAACGTTGCGAGCAGCGCCATGTTCTTCTGCCCCATCTCCTCGTGGACATGAAGATACGCCGACACCGCCACGAAACCACTCTTGAACCACGTGTGGACTGTCGCCGCTACGATCCTCTCGTCCAGCAGCACGCCCTTGGTGCCAGCAAGCATGGGACCTGCCGCCACCCTCACTCGCTTGGGCGTCAGCACCGCCACGCCACCACTAGTGCCGTGCCCCATGGCCCGTCTCCCTGGCTGGGGCCCACACTCCATGGTAACCTACCGCATCCATGCGGCCTTGAAGCGCTCCCAATTTCTCTGCTGTGACACGATGTTCCTGAACACACAAGATAGGCTTCTCATCCCCCAGCACAGGAGCATCTGCCTCGAACATCTCGGCCAGGGGGTCGAATGATGTTGTGTTGACTGTAGCAATACGGGTCACGATGCCGACAACATAGATCAGAACAGCAAACAGACCTTGCAACGACCAGAGCTGGCTAGGCCGTCTTGAGCCGCTTCGCGAAAGACGCCAGCAACGCTCCCGTCCTCTTGGCTTCCTCACGCAATTCACTTTCATCTTCTGGCACCTTCTGGTCCACTGAGCGGAGGAACTCACGCAGAACCTCAGGGGAGCCAGCCTCGGACGGGATGGCCTGCTCCCAGTTCTGCCAGTGCGCAGCTCGCGCCGCAGCAGCCGCCTGCGCAGCCTGATCAGCCTCGCGCTGCTGATGCTGCTGCTGCTGCTGTTGCTGCTGCTCCAGCTGCTGCCGCTGCCGCGCTTCCTCGGCAGCACGGCGCTGCTGCGCACTGTGCAGCTCCTCCGCCGCCTTCGCCTCCGACAGACACTCGAAGAGCTTCTGTGCCAGCGCCGCGTTGCCGCCGAAACCCTCGAGCAACTCGCCGCATTTCTCGACCGAGAGGTTGCTGGCCATGAGCTGCCTGAGCTCGTCGGCGCCGCCGTCGGACTTAGCTGGCGCCTTGGGGGCACCAGCCAATCTCAGTGATCTCGTTGATCGTGGCCTGTAGCGCCTTGGCGGCGTCGTCCACCGCCTGCTGCGCCTCGACCACCACCTGCTTGAGCTCCTCGACCATCTCGGTCTGGCGCTCCCGTTTTTTGACCAACTTCGTGTGCTGAAAGGACATTTCTTTGAGCCGCGTGTCCAGAGATTTGCCACGAGTGATCTGACCCCGAAGCAAGGTATGACGTGCTCGCAACTTCTCCCGCAGGTCGTCAAACTCTGGGCCAAAGAAGTCTGCAACCTTCTGCAGCTTCTCCGTGATGTCCCCGAGCTCCTTCCGAGCATCTGCATCGCTGTCCTTGCCCGCGTCGACGTCCATGGCATCCGTCTCGGGCTTGGGCGCGACATCCTTCTTCCGTAGCTGAGCAACTTCCTCGCGCAGCCGCTTGAGCTCCGAGGTGAGCTTCGGGTCTGGCTGCGCCTGTGCCTTGGTCGCCGACACCGAGGGAGCCGCAGGTTGCTTGATCCCCGCGAATGCTGATGACTTTGGCTGCTTGCAGAGAGTACAGTGGTCCATGTCCGCTCTATTCCACCACCTGTCGCCTGTCTGGTGCGACCAGCAATGCTTACAAAAACATGGCTTGGCCCATGCTTGGCGTCTCTGCTTATGCCCAGACGGCGGTGCTCCGCCCTGAGAACCGAGAGATGGCGCCATGGGCCTTCCGTAAACTTCTGCAAAAGAGAAATTGTGCTGTCCACAGGCGGGAAACCCGCGTACAGTACACAGAATGCAGCAGCGTCTCCAGGCCTGGGCAGGCCACTGGGGAGACGCGGAAGCGGTCGGGGGCCGCAATAATCCCCCACGCCAGAATGTCAAGTCCTGAGCGAAACGCTACGGACTTGAGCCAAAATGGCTACGGATGGGGGTGGGGGGGCAGGGAGGGGAAGAGGGAGGGGGAGGGAAATGTCTTTCAGTTTTCGGACACTCGACTCGGATCGGGGCACCCTGTGACTAAGCGGACGCGTTCCAAACGGACAGGCATGCAGAAACAAAAAACACAGCGACGCGACGGTGGCCCAGCACTCGCCCTCAGAAGAAAGCCCCAAGCCCTCGTCCTCGTCGTCATCATCGTCGTCTTCCTCCTCCTCCTCCTCCTGCTCCTCCTCCTCTTCCTCCTCCTCCTGATCTTCCCCCTTCCCTTCCACCTCTTCATGTAGCACTGTAGCACTGTTGCACTACATGGCCAAATCCGCTTAAAGGCAGAAACTGTACCCTCTCAAGTATCATACTTGTTTGCCTTATCGTACTTCAACTGGGAAACACAGAACTAATGCTCCCTCTGTGTCCAAAAATACGTGCCGTTGCCGGTATTACTGTTAATTATGCTGGGCACTTCGAGAGTTATTGTTATTCCGGCGATAATTGGCGTTATGGGGAGAGGGGGAGAGGGGAGGCAGCAGGGGGGGGACGGAAGGGGGCCATAACGTAACGCCCCCGCCCCTCACCGTGACAGACTGTAGTGCCGGACACACTGCGGCAGTGCGGGGGACGCACTGGGGAGGGAGGAGCGGTAAGTTATGGAGAAGGGTGGAGGGGGGAGGTGGGGGGGTGTAAGTCGCGTTATGGCCCAGAGGTAAAAAATCTGCTTCATCCTCAGAAAACTTGCTGAAATACTTAGCAAAATTGCCATGGAAAATTCCCTGGGCTGTCTTCGCTTCGCCGGCGGCCTTTCAATCCGCTTCCTCATCTTTCTCCTGCTGGTCCATTCGCAGAGGAGCAGGTAAGAGGCATGAAGGCAGGAGGGAGGGGGCAGCTGGGGAGGGGAAGGACATGTAGGTAGGAAAAGAATGAGGGGGAGGTGAAGGAGGTGCAACCAGGATGCAGGGGAGGAGGAGGAGGAGGAGGAGGAAGGTAGGAGAGCGAGCAGAGTGGAGGAAGGCGGGGGCCTCTTGGGCCGTCTTGGGGCTGTCTAGGGGTCCTCTTGGGCAGTCGCGGGGCTATCTGGGAGGAGGCCACTGGGGCCGTCTTGGGCTGTCGGAGGCTCGAGAAAGCGAGACCTGGGCCCTCTTGGGGCGCTCTTGAGCCGTAGGGGGCCGCCTTGGGGTGATCTTGGGGGCCTCTTGGAGCGTCTTGGAGCGTCGGAAGCCCGAAATGAGAAGGATGCGGGAATCCTTCTAAGCCAAAAGGAAATCAATGAGCGATGCCTCTGGAGGCCCTCTTGGCAATGATTGTGGGGTTTTGGGGGGGCGCATCGGAGGCCTCTAGGGCCGTTCGAGACGCCTCGTCGGATACCCCTCGAAACCTTTCTGGGGGTGAATCGGGGGACCCTCTCGGACCGCCCTGGGGGCTGTCTAAGCGTACTCGGACGCAATCTGGGGCCGTCTTGGAAGGCTGGCAAGCCGCACTCAGACGCGGGCTTGGGCATCCTTGAAAGTTCTGGGGTCGACTTCGGGGCCTCCTGGTCCGTCCTGCGGCCCCATTGGGCCGAATGGGGACCGTTTGGGGGCCTCTTGGAATGGCTTTAGGCGTTCTAGTGGGCGTGCTGAGCCGTCTTGGTGCGTTGGAAGCCCTCAAAAACAAAAAACAGCATCAAAAAACATGGAACATCCAGAGAGGTAAAGCACTGCTTCTGGCGCCTCGGAATTCTATTGGGGGTTGCGTTAGGTTGGAACGCACCGGAGGCCCCTAGGGCCGCCAGAAGCGCGTCTAGGGCCGGCGGAAAGTCCTCGAAACCGTTTTGGCGGTGGCTGGGGGCCCTCTTGGTCCGCCCGGGAGGCTGTTTAACCGCCCGGGTCGTGGTCTTGGAGCCCTCTTGGGCCGAACGGAGCCCGGGGGAACCTCTGGCGAATAGTCCAAGGAAGGAGGTGTCATTTCGCCAGCTCCGGCAGCGCCTGGTGGTCTTTTGCCCCAGACCGGGTTTCTGGTATATGAACAGGACCCCACCCTTCGTTAAACGCAATTGCACATGGATGGACTCCTCGACAGGCTAGTTGTTCCTCCTCGTCCTCCTCGTCCTCCTCGTCCTCCTCCTCTTCCTCCTCCTCCTCCTCCACCTGATCATCCTCCTCCTCTTCCTCATT
Organism: Prorocentrum cordatum; assembly: GCA_963575745.1. Classification (NCBI taxonomy): domain Eukaryota; class Dinophyceae; order Prorocentrales; family Prorocentraceae; genus Prorocentrum; species Prorocentrum cordatum. The sequence continues at coordinate 177,325 of CAUYUJ010018723.1, forward strand.
CTCCTCCTCCTCCTCCTCATCCTCCTGAGCCTCCTCCGCCTCCTTCTCCTCCTCCTCGTGCTGCTCCTCCTCCTGCTCCTCCTCCTGCTCTTCCCCCATTCCTCCTCCTCCTCCTTACCATTATACTCCTCTTGCTTTTGCCCATTCCATAGTCCTCATTGTCCTCATCATCTGACTCCTACTGCGCCCTCCTCCTCCTCATCATATACCACCATCGTCGTCATATCATCCTCCTCCTCAGAATCATCACCACCGTCGTCATGTGCCCCATGCTCCTTCTCGTGTACCTATTCCTCGACATCATCATGTAATCACCATTACCGTCATCTGCATCATCATCATCATCATCATCAGCATCAGCATCATCATCATCATCATCATCATCATCATCATCATCATCATCATCATCATCATCATCAGCATCATCATCATCATCATCATCATGATCGGAAGTATCATCATCATCACCACCATCGTCATCATCATCAGCATCAGCAGCAGCATCATCATCATTATCAGCAGCATCAGCAGCATCAACAACAGCATCGTCAGCATCATCATCATGTAGTCACCATCAGCATCAGGTTCGTCAGCACCATCATTATCACCGTCATCATTAACCATCAGCATCATCATCAGCATCATCAGCAGCATTATTAGGAGCATCGCCATCATCATCTTCGCCAGACCACCATCATCATGTGATCATCAGTATCATCATCATCATCATGCTCATCATCAGCATCATAAGCATCATCAGCAGCATCGCAATCATCAGCTTCGTCAGATGATCATCATCAGCATCATCATATTCATCATCGTCAT